>JAEPBF010000069.1:0-342174 GCA_019739055.1 Passiflora organensis | reverse complement strand
GTCCTTGCGGGGCCGGATCCCTGTCTTGCGGGACAGGAAGCCCTTATCTTGCAGGATTTGGGGATGCCCTAGTTGCGGCTAAGGGAAGACTTGTCCATGTGGGGCTAGTCGACTTGTCCTTGCGAGGATAAGGAGAAAGTCTTACTGATTAGTTTGTGTGTTAACCATCTACCCTTTGTGCAGTCAGTCTTGGACAACACAGGTGGAAGGGGATGGCCTTTTCTTTTTCATTGAGAGCGATTTTGTTGTATTTCGCCTGCCTGTGTACTTCTAAACTTTCGGAAGTGTGGTCCTCCCTTAGCCAATGATTCGGCCTTAACCCTTTTTGAATGATTTATGAATTTCTTGAACCCCTTTAGTTGTTTAGGGATGATCTTATGTGAATTGGGAGATTTGTGTTTAGGGATTCTGTAGATCTTATGATGCTGTGACCCTACTGAGATTCTTGTAATCTCAAACCATTGTTTTCACCATTTTTCAGGCTTAGGTACATTCACTGTTCGTGGTACCAGTGTGTGAGATTAAGGCTGCATGGCGGGACGATATCGCATCACATTTTAAAACTTGTTACTTGCACATATAACATATGATTGGGCAACTTTCTGGTTTATTTTAAGCACTCTTCTTTGCTTGCTATTTCCGAAATTGTTGGAAGATTTCTTGTTGTTTATTTGGATCCCTATGGGACTTGTGTGTTATGAACCCAATGGATTAATTTAAGACTTCTGCTGATATTTTTATTTACTCCGTATGTTACCAGAATATGTGTCCAATATCATGCTCCAATTGATTGATAAGCAACAAAATAAACAAGCTTAAATTTGATATCTTATGAGTAGCCTTGTGAAATTCTAATAGGTCTTAGGTGTTGTTGAGGCTTATTTGGGTTAAACGGCGGTAATGACCTTAATCGGAGCAATTAATAATAGTTAGGAATTGGGGTCGTTACACTTGAGGTCGACAAGTATACCTTCTGCTGATACCACATGTCCCAAGAAACCTATTTCCTTCAGCCAAAATTCACACTTAGTGAATTTGGCATACAACTGCTGCGCTCTAAGTCTGTCCAACACAGCCCGCAAATGTACCAAGTGCTCCTCCTCCGACTTTGAATAGATCAAGATGTCATCAATAAATACAATGACAAACTGATCTACGTATTCACGAAAGACTCTATTCATCAAATCCATAAACATGGCTGGCGCATTAGTCA
Organism: Passiflora organensis; assembly: GCA_019739055.1. Classification (NCBI taxonomy): domain Eukaryota; kingdom Viridiplantae; phylum Streptophyta; class Magnoliopsida; order Malpighiales; family Passifloraceae; genus Passiflora; species Passiflora organensis. The sequence continues at coordinate 340,961 of JAEPBF010000069.1, read as the reverse complement.
CTCCAAACGGCATCACCAGAAATTTGTAATGCCCATAACGTGACCGGAAAGCTGTCTTTGGCACATCAGACTCACGAACCCTCAGTTGATGATAACCCGATCTCAAATCAATTTTGGAAAATACCACGGCTCCTTGCAGTTGATCAAACAGGTCGTCAATGCATGGCAACGGGTACCGGTTCTTCACTGTAACCTGATTCAGCTGCCTGTAATCAATACACAGTCTCAACGGGCCATCCTTTTTCTTGACAAACAAAACTGGTGCTCCCCAAGGTGAAACACTAGGTCTGATAAATCCACGATCCACTAAGTCCTCCAGTTGAGTCTTCAACTCTTTTAGTTCAGCTGGTGCCATCCGATATGGTGGACTGGAGATAGGAGTTGTTCCTGGAAACAACTCATTCTCAAATTCAATCTCCCTCTCCGGTGGTAACCCTGCCAATTCTTCTGGAAACACATCGGGAAAATCTTGTACTACTGGTATTTTGCTCAGCTCCGGTAGCTCGATCGTCAAATCTCTGACATGTGCTAAGAAAGCTGAATAACCCTTGCGGATCATACGCTTGGCATCCAGTCATGAAATGACACATGAAGGAACGACTCGTCGATCACCTTCGAAACAGAATTCTAACCCATTTGCCAAACGAGACTGCACCTTCTTTGTGAAGCAATCCATCCTTGTTCGGTACTTAGCCAAACTGTCCATTCCTAAAAGAACATCTATCTCGTTTATATTCAAAGGAATCAGATCAACCTCAATTTCTGTGGAACCCATTCGCAACAAACAGCCCAAATATACACTCTCGCAGATCAACCGTTCACCTAACGGAGTTAAAACTTCTATGGGTGACACCTCCCTATCCGCGCTCACAGATACTCTAGGACCAATAAAGGATCTATTCGCTCCGGGGTCCATTAATACTTTAGAATGTATGGAAAAGACAATGAGTGTACCTGTCACAACATCTAGATTGGCGCTCGCCTCTGCATCCGCCAAAGTAAACAGGCGTGTCTGAGGTCGTTGTGATTGCTGTTGTGAAGACTGACCTGCAGCCTGGCTACTAGATGGCCGTCCCACCTGTACTCTACTCGGTGGTCTCGTTGATCCTTGTGAGCCCGTCTGACTCACACCAGCCCTCTGAACCGTTGACATTATTGAGGTTTTCGACTGCTGTGTCATTGATCTCGCAGTGCCGTCCTGAGGACAATCTCTCGCGAAGTGCCCGGGCTGACCACATGTGTAACAGCGGTTGGGATGCGATCGCGGATACCCAAATGGTCTGCTAAAGCTTGATGTCGAGTGGGCTGGTTGAGTCCTAGTCACAAAGGATGATGTTCCTTGTGATGTAGTCGGGGCTGTAGCATATGGAGTGTATCTCTTACTTTTTGGTCTTCGATCAAACCGGCTGCCAAACCTCATGGAGCTCTTTCCCTTACCAAAGTCCCGCGATTTACTGACTTGTCCACTTTTTCCCCGTGCGATTTCCTCAAATTTCACGGCCCTACAACCAATTTCTCGAAGTCTGTGCTAGTATTTGGCCCCATGATGGTGCGGATGTTCTGATTCAGCCCATGCTCAAACCGACTCGCCAAAATAAGCATGTCTTGTTCAATTTCCGGCACAAAATGAACAAGTTTCCGGAACTCTGTTTCATACTCCGCCATGGTCTTGTTCCCTTGTCGAAGCATATAAAATTCAGACCGCTTATTGTTCTGAAAATGAGGCGGAAAATACCACAAATCAAACTCCCTTTCGAACTCTCCCCACGTGGGCTGGCCACCATAACGGTTTCTGATAGTACCCCACCAGGTAGCTGCATCACGTTCTAGTAAGTGGGTAGCCAATATGATTCGGTCCTCAATTGAAATCCTCAGATCCTGAGCTGTCAATACAATCTTGTCTTTCCACAGCTTCGCCAGTAATGCATCACTCGAGCCATAGAAACTTTGGCAGCCCAAGTGCCTTGTCTCCTTCAATAGCTTGGACACTTGTATTGGTACCCTACCGCCTTGGACATCAGCTTGCCTTCCCTCTGGCTGTACTTCCGGTTTAGGCTGTACCGGTACTTGCACTTGTGGTTGCTGAGTAGCTGCAGTTTGTATCTGTTGCATTGTTTGCTGCATCTGACCCAGAGTTGTCTGTAAGGTCGTCAACATCTCAATCAAAACCGGGTCTTGGGCCATAGGTGCTGCCTGTCCTACCTGTGTTGTCTGTTCTAATTGTGCCTCTTCCGTTGGTCCACGGGCATCAGACCTTTCCTCAACATCTTCTGCCTGTACTCGGCGTGGTCTCCCCACCGTGTTTTTAGGTGCCATCTAAAACGATGGAACACGCAGCCATAGGTATAAGCCTAAATGAAAACAAAACAACTAGACACACTCTATGTTGGACAATGCAGGTGCCATGAGTGTGATGCACTTGTCAACATAACAGTTAGGACTCAATGCACACAAAATAACCATGCTCCGCTACCAACCTTGTGAGGACCCATTCCCGGTAACCGGGAGCCTCACCGCCGTGCAGCCCCAATTGTCCAAACTGGTGGACCAAGCGGAACTACACAAGGCTTAACCGTACAACTTTGTTTTGCTAATCGTAATAAATACAAAATATTTGACTTATTTCTTTCAAAATATGGCACGCATCAATTGATACTCAGCATAACTTACAAACAACGGAGTAACAAACACATACAATGAAAATATCAGATCACATACAACGGGCCATACAGCCTCAAACATGCAACACCTCGAGTCCACACTCGCAGATCCCCAGAAACTCAAAATAACACCACTTCTTATATATCAAAAACATCAGAGTATGCAAGCATGAATTGTATACATATGCACTAGCACAATGCATAAATAGTTAAAGATACAAGAAGATGTGAAGGATGCTGAGTCCAAAAGCGTGCATGTGCATTTGTCCAGCCCTACGACCAATACCGGGATAGGAACCTCGAATTTGAACAGCTGTCTCTCACAACTTAGTCCTGAAACAAACAATAGAGAGGGGGTGAGATCAAGAACCTCAGTGGAAGTTACCGCGTCATAAGCATTAACGGTGGAATGGAGACAAAACCAAATCATAGTATCAAACATTTATTCAAACCATTATAATCCATGTTCATCTATGTATCCATCCTAAATGTACACACCAAACGGCATAAGGAATTAAATACACATAAATCACAGCTTTGATATTTGGCTACTATGCCCAAAACATAACGGGGTGGACACAAATCACTTTCACGTAACCCCCGCTAAAGGGTTACATAAAAGCCTACTGATGGTTTCAATTGTGGCATATACATATATATAAACAAAACCCCACCATCAGTATTGTCCAAAATTGAATGGAGAAACACAATCTATCACATTCAATTTTCTGCACACGTAGATATAATGTCGTACTTTATATATGAAACAATTGAAAGGCCTCTTCATTCATAGTGCACACAGCACTCAATATACATAAATATATCCAACCATACCTCTCCAAGGTAAGCAACTGTCCTCTCTATAAGGACTCCATATACTTACCTAACTGGATCCAGCAGTAACCGTCAATTCCAGTCGGTACAGTGTCGAGAAAACACTTGTATGTGGTACCTTTCTTTTTGAAAACATAATGCATAAACACATAGCATAATTTATCACACTCAAAATAAGACTCCCTGGGGTTGAAAACACTCATCCAGGTGGTACAAAAGGGTATAAACATCATCAAGGTCCTTACTGGAAATCGGGGAGTTTGACCGGTTAGTGACCAAATAGCGAAGTTATCAAGTATGGGTTATTAAATCTAAAAATTCATCAGATATTCCATGCACGCATTTAAACATTTCCATCATGTAAATCAGGTGCCAAACATCTCAAAATAATATTCAAAGTATTCAGCCACAATAACAAACATGTATAAGGAGATGAAAAATCACATCGTATGGGAGGTTGCAAAACAAGTATGAAAATTCGTATACACCAACAAGTCAGCATGCTTCTACTTTTGAATATACAGTTGATGCATTCAAACATGGCAAGCAAATTATGATTCTAACAAAATGTTAAACACAATTCAAGTCATGCCTCTAGTCAAACCAAAACATTGATTCTGAAAACAAAATGTTACGCATATGTAAATGAAACATAAACTCCCACCTCTCGTTGCGTCGATGGTTCTCCAACAATATCCTTGCCTCTACTGATCGATTCGGTACCACCTAAACAAGCACCAACCATACAGCCATACTAAGCATATCTAATCAAGGAATCAAAGGGAAAATAAAGGAAAACAATTCTATGGACCCTCGCAGGCTGCGCACAACACCCTTCCCATCAATACTTCCTACAACCACTTCATTAACATGGGACAAACACACCAACATGATCAATAACATGTCTAAACAACACCCTGGTACTATTCATCCAAAATTTATACAAGAATCATAGGTTGTTTTCAGGCATTTCCATCCATCAAAAACACTCAATCACATCACTAGCAACCTGAATAAACCAACCAATCCAAAAGAAAACCAACACCCTCGCAGGCCAGAATGAAGAACACCTCAAAATTAGGCCTTAGACATCAAACTAACAGTGGAAAAGTGTAGAAAATTGATGGGAAAGTGTTTTGGGATAATACCCCACAAGTTTTTGGTGTCAAATTGGGCAAAGTTTAGATTTTGGTAGGTTGGAAGGGTGAAGGAAGGAGAAAAACGAGTTAGGGTTGGAATGTGCTGGTCACTTCTGGAAGAGAAGTATTTAAAGGATGAAGTGTGGGCTTGGGCTGATAGGTTTTGAGCCCAAAAGTTCAACAAGGCTGGACTGGGCAATCGATGGCTCGTTTCATCACAAATGAGCCCAATGGGCTCGTGAAATGTCAACCAAATGGCCTAACAACTTCTTTGAGTAGGTAAAGCTATAACATAAGGATTGGGCCTGAAAAAAAAACAAAATCACAAACAGCCCAAGACACAAAATTTTGGCCCAAAAGGCCCGCGGTCACTTAAAATGGACCTAAATCAACCTGGTTTGTTTTCCACTGACTCAACCTCGATCGTCTAACCTATCTCACTCTCAATCATACTTAAACACTCTCAGATTCACTATGGGTTACTTAAAGGCTTCCTAAAGCCGTGTTCACAAACCAACAACGTAGCATCGGCGCGTTGCCGCTGGCACTAACGCTACCATTGACGCTGTCTCTAACCGACACTAAAGTAGACGGGATCTCACAAAACACCTCCAAAAATCAGAAGTACACAGGCTGGTAAAACTCATCAGATTGCTCTTGGAAATAGGAAAAACAAAAGTCGTCCCTTTCCACCTGTGTTGTCCAAGGTTTACTACACAAAGGGTAAAAGGTTAGCACACAAGTTAATCAGTAAGCCTATTCATCCTTCCACACAAGGACAAGATATCCCAAGCCACACAAGGAAAAAGGTATCCCAAACCACACAAGGATAAGGGCATCCTACCACACAAGGATAAGGGCATCCTACCACACAAGGACAAGACTTCTAGCCATACAAGGACTAGACATCCAGCGCGCGCATGCTGGGGTTTGCCACCCATACAACTCCCATACCAGTAAGAGCCTCCCCTCTCCCAAGGAGCATCAATGCTTACCCCGAATGTTCATTAGAGCAGGATCCTGACACACAAATATGTACAACCACACACAGGCAAGCACAAGCACAATACCATAACAGGGTATCCTCAATCATGTCAGAACACAATTAGCTTATTCAATTCACATATCATATGCAATTCGGGCACTCAAAACCTAACTCAAGGGTTCGGTATAGTCTATAGGATTAATATCTCAATCCGCAATTCTTGCACATATCCTACAATCAATTCGCATGAAATAATAGCAAGGGCATGCATCGAAAACAACAAACAAAAAACAGGGATCTTTGGAGAAACCGATGAGGCACAGATCCTACCTCTCTTGTCTATGAAAAAGAAGTTATTCCTTTTCCTTTATTTAATAATTCTTAACCACCTATAGTATCACAAGGAAAGGACAAAACCAAACTAAGCATGCATACTCAATAACCAATTCAATACCCTATTTCCTTACCAATTACACTCACCAAACCTATTAGAAACCGGTGGTCAGATGCCGCAGTTGCCTCCCCTTTTGATGTACGATGTGATAGCCAAGAACTTAACAAGATTCAACCTGAATTACCAACCAATTTAACTATGTAGATTTCGGCACTAAGCATAGGACACAAGATAGTTTGCAATTTCATGTTAGCAAGGTGTAAAGGTTGCGATTTCATGCTAACAAAGAGGGATTAAGTGTTTATAATTTATACAATCAAAAGAAACAAGATCGGAATCCAATAGGTTAATCAATTGATCAAGACAGGCAACAATAGGGAAAGGGTATGACATACTGATTTCATGTATAGAAAAGATTCAAAGGATGAATTCATGATTTTATACCATGAATAGATGCCAAACAATCATACGAACAAGAGGAACAACAACAGAAATCAATTAAAGACAGAATCACACAATCTTGAAACCTAATCCCACCGAAATACGATTTAACTTTTGATAAAGAAAAACTAACCTTAAGACCAAAAACCTTAGATGGTTTGAAATAGGGTGAAGAGATATTTCCAACAAGTTATTATTTGCAAGAATCCGACAAAGGATGAGAGAGTTATACTATTTTGAAGTTCAAACAGATTCTAGCAATTCCACCGAAATTCGATTTAACTTTTAATAAAGAAAAACTAACCTCCAAACAAAAAAACCAAAGAGGGTTGGAAATAAGATGAAGAGAGATTTCCAACAAGCTATTATTTTCAAGAATCTGATGAACGATGAGAGAGTTATGCTTGTTTGAAGTTCCAGCGGATTTTAGCAGAAATTGGGAGGTGTAGGGTTTTTAAGTTTTACAAATTTTGTGTGTTTTCTATATAAGATTTTTGTGTGGCTGACTTCCTATTTATATAAGGTGGTTATGGGATTAAAATCCCTACCTTAAAGGCTTAATTAAAGTAAGATAATTATCAGAATTAAATTCTATAATTATCCCCCCTTTAAACTTAGGTTTTTATTTCTTAAGGTAATTATCAACCAATAAAGAATCAATTTAAAGGGAATTAATACCAGAAATAATTACTAGACTTCCCTTACCAATTTCAGCCATCACAGATCCTTTTCTTCAGGGGCAAAATGATTTTTTTCACCTGCACTAGCTTCTGGACTTCTAGAACTCAAAATTCAGGGTCTCACAACGAAAGTATTGCATTACCTAATAAAACGATAGTATTGCACTGCCTAGTGGGAATTGTGAGAGTAACTGAAGAATACCGTATATCTTCAAGGTTATATGAGAAGATTATCAAATCTTGTGTTGGAAAAAGCACAATGCTTAAGTAACTAAAACAATAATTGAATTAAGAAGAAATCTGATAAAATTAAGAAACTTAAGTCCTATTGATAAGAAGATCTAACCTTACTGATTTCAAAGAGATATTATAACACATATGACTAACTGGTCATATGAAATGATACTGACCGTGTTGAGATTATAGCATTACCATTTAAGAAAACCAAAATCCAAGATAATAAGAGTAAGAGAAAATTAAAGGGTCGACCTATTATAGGAAAACCAATGAACTAATAATGATTACTCGAGAAATTATCAAATGAGATTTGCAAAGGAAAATGGAAAGAATTATAAGAGTGGAGACAAATTAAGAATATGCGAACAAAGTAAGTAATGACTTGAGGCTAATTAAGCAGAATTATCTCAGAAAAAATAAAATATTAAGTGAGGGTTAGTCTATGATATGCTAACCAACCTTAGTAGAATGAAAGGATCAACGGCTATGGAATTAGTCAATTGTTGACACTCTAACCTTTAAGGAGTATAGCGATATGATCCTATCCTAGGATTGATCACTGCAACATAACAGATTAATGGGTGTTACATCAAATTACTGTGTGTTCCTAGACCACTGTATGTGATTATAAACCCAAAAATAGAGGAAGTGAATATAACACCAACCAGAGATAATGGTTGGCTATATTAGCCATCTAATAAAATGTCTATCGATTGTATGTCAAGATCTATAAGATCTCTACCTATTTGAAAAGTGTGTGATATGTGATGACATTTCTATACTGTTTGATGACATTGCTTGAGTGTGACCCTGATGATGGAGTTAGATGTTATGTGTTGTGGTATCTTGTGACATTGTTTGTCTTGAATTTCCATTGATGCATTATTATGATTGGATCCGAATAATCTATAGTCATCTTTCTAGTTTTATACTTGCTAAGTTGTATGGTTGAAGAAATATTTAATCTTACTTAAATTTAGAGGAATTTGTAAAGAAAAATATCCACTCACCTGGTTTCCATACCAGTATTTGATAGGTTCCTCGAGTTTGAGCAAAAGGGTTGGCTTCACCCCAGATCACCAACTCTCTGAACAAGTACGAATTACAAGGTATAATCGAGGATTTGGGTTTGCATTTGTGGACTAGTTGCATATGACATTATATGTGTGTATGTATTGTAAATTGGGATCCCATACTATATTGATAAATAAATCAAGATTTTGATTCATATCTCGCATGATCTAAATTCCATAAATTTCTGCACGTCCATTTGTTCCAGCATATTTTCTATAGTCTTGGGATTGCTTCTAAGGCACATCATACATTTAAAATTTAAAATAAAATTTAAACAAGTTTCATTCTCACCTTGTAAAGTTATTGTATACTCTTAGGATGGCCATCTAAGCTTGTACAGTGGTTATACAGCGGTTGTTATGTCTTAGTGGATTCTGGGACATGGCAACATCATCGTTTCTAGGGAGGCCCGAAACGACATCGTTTCATCGAAAGAATCGGCTTCTGTCTAACCTTTCCTGGCTCTTCCCTTCTCCGGTCAGCTTATAGAATAAAATATCGTTTCTATAGTTGGCTCTCCAGTACAGATCAAGCCTCGATTTTTTTTCTGGAGGCCTCACCTCTTCTCTCCGATTTTGTCCACATCATTTTTGTGCAACTTCCAACATGATTTTGCCAGATATAGGTAAATCTTCTACCTGGAAAATCAGGTTCTTCTCCTTCTCTTTCCGGCTGTAGTTGGCCACAGTTTTTGATGATTTAAACATGCGTAGCTTTGTTAAGACACAATCTATGTATTGAGATGTAGCATGTTGAGTTTCGTTGGGTAAAAAAAGAGAATGGATTTCTGGTTTTTGTTATAGGTTTTGGATGTCCAGAGGTTGAAGATGACCTTGGGCTAAAATTCATCCAGGTCCCCTCTGAATGACAAGTCATCCAAGGCCCCTCTGAATGACAGGTCGTTTGGTTGATGGACCAAACAACGTGTCGCCTAATGAAGAAAAATTCAGAACCGAGCTTTAGGCTCGAAGAACATGTGGCATGTGTAGAGTGGGACACATGTCACGATCATGTAGCTTCAGAGGTTGGTATTGGAGAGCCTGGTGATGCCAGCTGGCATGATCTGATTGGTTGGATTAAATAAAATGATAGAAAATGGAAAAGGGGACAAAAAGGGTACAAAAATCGGGAAAAATAGTAGAAAAATGGGAAAAATTCAGAAACAATTATGGTAAATAATAGATTGAATGATGAGTTTAGTAATACTAAGCTTTCTATATTTGGAGTTTATTTGATAGATTATATAAATTATAGAAATTTGGGAAAAATAGGGAATAATAGAAAAAATTCCCGTTTGATTTAAAATTGATTTGAGTGTAGAAACGTGTTGATTAAAGAATTTAGATGCTTGATTTTATGAATTATTATGCTTAGGGTACTATTTTTTAAGGAATTGGTTATAATTGTGCGTAGGTGGATACCTACAATGGCAGAACATTGAGGAATCAGTCTGGCAAGCCTTCGAGCTATGTGTGGGCTTCAAAACTCGTGAGTGGATGGAACGTTTTAAATTTTGAATATTGACATGAATTATAGCGTGATAGTTAATAAAGACAATAAGTAAATAAATTGAAATATTGCATATGCAACTGAAAGGCACGAGATTTTCCATGCTTGTCATGTTATTTGTTAAAATTCATGCTATGCTATGAGTTGTGTAGATATGATGTGCCATGCTAAGGTATGATGTGTGAATGGCATCATTGTTGTGTGTTTATATTGAAATGTATATGATGCATTAAACATATTCATGAGTTATGCAAAGCACAGAAGTCACATAGTGTAACCTATACAACCCTTGAGAGCTCTTTGAGTCTGGTAGCAAGGCATGGAGATGCTGAGTATAAAGCTATATGGCGGGATAGGGACTGCGTGAGCAAGCTGATGATAGCATTATACAGGTAGGCAATTCTCCCCTATCACTGGGATTTTGTATACTCACCTCGCTTTGGCTAAGCAAACGTTTAACGAGATAGATACCATACTAAATACAAAACATTTATTAAGCAATATGTTTATTATAAATTACGTATTAAGATATTACTTTTTATTGAAAACTAACCTTGTATTTATACTAAGCTCATTAAATTAATATTTAATAGTAATATTGATAAAAAAGCTAGGCTAAATATTAATAAAATATTACATGTATACCTTGGGATGATTCTGTGACGACCCCAATTCCTAACTATTACTATTTACTCCGATTAAGGTCATCACCGCCGTGAAATCCAAATAAGACCAAATGACACCTAGGACTTATCTGAATCTCACCAGGCTTACCATTAACTTTCGACTTTTAGCATGTTTATTCTAATGTTTAACAACATTTGGAGCATGATATTGGACAGATATTCTGGTAACCTATGGAGTGAATAAAACATCAGCGAAAGTCTTTAGATTAAATCATTGGGTTCATAACACACAAGTCCCATAGGGATCCAAATAACCAGCAAAAAATATTTCAACTTATTTCGGAAATAGCAAGCAAAGAAGGGATCTTAAAATAAACCAGAAAGTAGCCCAATCATTCATGTTATATGCGCAAGTAAACAAGTATGTAAATGTGATGCGATATCGCTCCGTCATGCAGCCTTGATCGCACACACTGGTACCACGGATAGTGGATGTACCTAAGCCTGAAAAATGGTAAAAACAACGGTATGAGACTACAAGAATCTCAGTAGGGTCACAACATCATAAGATCTGCAGAAACCCTAAACACAAATCTCCCAATTCATATTAGATCATTCCTAAACAACTAAAGGGGATCACACAATTCAAAAACCAATCAAAAAGGGTTAGGGCCGAATCTATGGTTGAGGGAGGACTACCATCACTTCTAAAAAATTAAAAGTACACAGGCAGGTGGAACTCATCAGATTGCTCTCGGCAATGAAGAAGAAAGGCCATCCCCTTCCACCTGTGTTGTCCAAGGCTTACTGCACAAAGGGTAAACGGTTAACACACAAGCTAATCAGTAAGCCTATTCATCTTGCTACACAAGGACAAGTCGTCTTGCTACACAAGGACAAGTCGTCTTGCCACACAAGGACAAGTCTTCCCAAGCCACACACAGACTAGGGCATCCCAAACCACACAAGGATAAGGGCTTCCTTCCATACAAGGACAGGGTTCCGGCCACACAACGACCAGACATCCAGCGCGCGCATGATGGGGTTTGCCACCCATACAACTCCCATTCCTATAAGAACCTCCCCTCTCCCTAGGAGCATCAACGCTTACCCCGGATGGCCACTGGAAAAGGATCCTGACACACAAACACGTATAAGCACGCACAGGCAAGTAAAAAGCATAATACCACAATAGGGTATCCTCAATCATGTCAGAACACAATCAACATATTCAATTCACATAACATATGCAACTCAGGCATTCAATACCTAACTCAGGGGTTCAATATAGCCTATGAGATCTATATCTCAATCCGAAATTCATACTCTCACCCTATAATCAAATCGCATGCAATACAACAATGACAGGTATCAAAAACATCAAGAAAATAATAGGGGTCTCTGGAGAAACCGATGAGGCGTAGATCTTACGTCTCTTATCTCTGAACAAGAAGCTACTCCTTTTCCTTTATTAGGTAATTCCGAATCACCTATATTATCACTAGGCAAAGACGAAAACAAACTAAGTATGCATATTTAATAATCAATTAAATACCTTATTTCCTGACCAATTCCACTCACCAAACCTATCAGAAATCAGTGATCAGATGCTACAGGTGCCTCCCCTTTGGATGTATGATTTGATAGTCAGGAATTTAACAAGATTCAACTTGAATTACCATTTCAATTAACTATGCAAATTTCATCGCTAAGAGTAGGGCATAGGACAATTTCGACTTTAAGCATAGAGAAGTTTAAAAGAAAGAAATTCATGATCATACATCATGAATAGATGCTAAGAAATCATAAGAACATGCGAAAAGACAACAGAAATCAACTAAAGACAAAAAATGTAGAAATCTAAAAACCTAATTTCGTCGCCGATGAAAACCTAATTCCATCGCCGATGAAAACCTAATTCCATCGCCGATTTTCAACTTAACCTTAGACAAGGAAATATTTACGTCCAAAAAAAAAACATATGTGGTTGGAAAGAGGATGAAAAGAGCTTTCTAACAAGCTATTATTTGTAGAGATACAAAAAACGATGAAAGAGTTATGCTATTCTGAAGTTTAAGAAGATTTGCAGTGCCGCCGAATTTCAGTATAACCTTAGACAAGGAAATATTTACGTGAAAACAAAAAAATATAAATGGTTGGAAAGAGGATCAAAAGATCTTTCTAAAAAGTTATTATTTGTAAAGATAAAACAAACGATGAAAGAGTTATACTATTCTGAAGTTCAAGAAGATTTGGCAGTGCCGCTGAATTTCAACTTAACCATATAGAAAGAAATACTAACCTCCCGATGAACAAAAAAATATGGTTGGAAAGAGAATGAAGAGAGATTTCCAAAAAACTATTATTTGCAGGGATCCGAAAAATGATGAGAGAGTTATGCTGGTTTAAAGTTCTGTGAATTTTGGCAGTTATAGGGAGGTGTAAGGGTTTTAGGCTATACGAGTTTTGTGTGTTTTCTATAAATGGTTTTTGTGAGGTTGGCTTCCTATTTCTAATGGATGGGTATGGAATTAAGATTACTACTTTAAAGGATTTATTAAAGTAAGATAATTACCATATTTAAATTCTTTAATTTCTTCCCCTATTTTTAGGGATTTTAATTTCTAAGGCAATTATTGTAAGACCCCGAATTTTGAGTCCTAGAAGTCCAGAAGCCAGTGCAGGTGAAAAGACGATTTTTCCCCTGAAGAGAAGGATGTGTGATAGCCGAAATTGGTAAGATTGTTCAGTAAATTAATTTGCTTCTAATTTCTTTTGATTTAGGATCTTGTAGATGGGTAATCGTTTTAGGAAAATATCCTTTAAGGTAGATAGTTACCTTAAAGAAATTAAGGAAGGTAATTTAAGAGTTTTGATTATTTGGTAGATTGTATTGAATTGATAGATTGATTAAAAGTAGTAGACCTAATTCTACACTCATTCAATATAAATAGGAAGCCAATCCCACAAAAGTTTCCCCTAAAACCTTACAGAATTCGTATAGGCTTAAAACCCTATACCTCCCATTAGCCGTCAGAATTTGCAGAAATGTTAAACTAGCATAACTCCCTCATCGTTCATTGGATCTCTGCGAATAATAGGTTGTTGGAAAGCTCTCTTCATCCTCTTTCCAACCATTGTTTTATTTTCTTCGGGAGATTAGTATTTCGTTGTCTAATGTTACTTTGAAAATCGGCGGCCGCGTTAGGTTTCCGCCAAATCTTCTTGAATTTCAAAATAGCATAACTTTTTACTCGTTTGTTGGAATCTTGCAAATAATATGTCGTTGGAAAGCTCTTTTCATTATATTTCCAAAAATATGTTAATCGCAGCTTAGATGTAAATACTTCGTTGTTTTAGGTTAAGACAAAATCGTCTTATGCCCTACTTTTAGCAATAGGTTTTGCATAGTTAATTGGAATGGTAAATTCAGGTTGAATCTTGATAAGTTCCTGGCTATCACATCACACATCCAAGGGGGAGGCACCTGCAACATCTGATCACTGGTTTTCTGATAGGTTTGGTGAGTGGTACTGGTAAGGAATAGAGTATGAAATTTATTTTTGGATATGCATGCTTAGTTTGTTTTGTCTTTGTCTGGTGATGATTTAGGTGGTTCAGATTTACTTAATAAAGGCAAAGGAGTAGCTTCTTGTTCAGAGACAAGAGAGGTAGGATCTATGCCTCATCGGTTTCTCCAGAAACCCCCGCTCTTATTTGATGTTTTTGTTACCTGCCTTTGTTGTATTGTTTGTGATTGGATTATGTGGTGAGAATATGAAATCCGGAATGAGATATGAATCTCCTAGGCTGTATAGAACCCCTGAGTTAGGGATTGAGTGCCTGGGATGCTATTGTTATATGAATTGGATGTGTTGATTATTTCCTGACATGATTGAGAATACCCTATTGTGGTATTATGCTTTGTACTTGCCTGTGTGTGTGCTTGTACGTGTTTGTGTGTCAGGATCCTGTTCCGGTGGCCACGCAGGGTAAGAACTGATGCTCCTAGGGAGAGGAGAGGTTCTTATCGATTTATGGGAGGTGTATGGGTGTTGAACCAGCAAGTGCACGCTGGATATCTGTCCTTGGTGGCCGGATCCCTGTCTTGCGAGACAGGAAGCCCATATCTTGCGAGATTTGGGGATGCCCTGGTTGCGACTAAGGGAAGACTTGTCCATGTGGGGCTAGTCGACTTATCCTTGCGAGGATAAGGTGAAAGGATTACTGATTAGTTTGTGTGTTAACCATCTACCCTTTGTGCAGTAAGTCTTGGACAACACAGGTGGAAGGGGATGGCCTTTCTTCATCATTGTGTGTGTGATTTTGTTGTATTTCACCTGCCTGTGTACTTCTGAACTTTCGGAAGTGTGGTCCTCCCTCAGCCATGATCTCGGCCTTAACCTCTTTATGTTTATTGTTGAATTGCGTGATCCCTTTAGTTGTTTAGGGAATGATCTTATGTGAATTTGGGAGATTTGTGTTTAGGGAATCTGTAGATCTTATGATGCTGCGACCCTACTGAGATTCTTGTAATCTCATACCGTTGTTTTTACCATTTTTCAGGCTTAGGTACACCCTCTGTTCGTGGTACCAGTGTGTGAGATCAAGGCTGCATGGCGGGGCGATAACGCATCATAAACACTTACCTGTTACATGCGCAAATAACTTGAAAGATTGGATGATGTTCTGGTTTATTTTTGAGCATTCGTTTGGCTTGCTATTTCCGGAAATTGTTGATGAATTGCTTGCTGGTTATTTGGATCCCTATGGGACTTGTGTGTTATGAACTCAATGGATTGATTTAAGACTTCCGCTGATGATTTTATTTACTCCGTATGTTACCAGAATATGTGTCCAATAGCATGCTCCAAATGATTGATAAGCAACAAAATAAATAAGCTTAAAATCGGTATCATATGAGTAGCCTTGTGAAATTCTAATAGATCTTAGGTGTCGCTGAGACTTATTTGGGTTTCACGGCGGTAATGACCTTAATAGGAGCAATTAATAATGAGTTAGGAATTAGGGTCGTTACAATTATCTAGCTATAAGGACTTAGACTAAAGAGAATTCAAACCAGAATTAACTACCATGCAACTCTTACCAATTTTGGCATCACGCATCCTTTCCTCGGGGGGCAAAATCAGCTTTTCACCTGCACTGGCTTCTGGACTTCTAGGACTCAAAATTCATGGTCTCACATCCTCCCCTTCTTACAAGAATTTCATCCTCGAAATTTTAACATAAGTACCTAATCAAACAGGTAAAGAAAGTTTGCACTCATAGATTCCTCAGTCTCCCAAGACTGTTCCTCAATTTGGCCATTACGCCAAACAACTTGTACTATAGGCACGTTTCGACTGAGAATCTGTCGAACTGACCGATCTTGTATGGAAAATGGCTGTACGGGATAGGATACGTCTTCAGAAACTTCAACTAGTAGTTCTTTAAGCACATGAGCAGGATCTCGCATATACTTTCTTAGCATGAAAACATGAAATACGTTGTGAATTCTTCCCATATTTGGAGTTAAAGCAAGTCGGTATGCTGACAATCTCATACAGACCAATGTAACGAGGTGCTAGCTTACCTCGCTGCTGAAAACAAAGGACTCCTTTCCATGGGGTGATCTTCAAAAATACTTTGTCACCTACCGCAAATTCCAGCTCCCTTTTTTGATTGTTAGAGAATTTTTTCTGCCGAACCTTGGCTGTTTTTAGCCTTTGTCGGATCAAGCTTAATTGTTCTGTTGCTTGGTCAATCAATTCCGGATTTTCTAGGCATCTCTCACCTACTTCATTCCAGCAAATGAGAGTTCTGCAACATCTCCCATACAGTGTTTCATAGGGTTCCATACCGATGCTTACTTGAAAACTATTGTTGTAAGAAAATTCTACCAACGACAGGCATCGATCCCAACCGGTTTGCTGATCAACATACTCGCTCGTAGCATGTCTTCGAGTGTCTGAATCGTCCTTTCTGATTGACCATCAGTCTGGGGATGAAATGCTGTACTGAAATTCAATTTTGAACAACGTATTCTGGAATTTCTCCCAAAATCATGAGGTGAAACGAGGGTCACAATCTGAAATAATAGAAACTGGTACTCCATGCAATCGAACAATCTCGTCCAAGTAACGAATTGCCAATTTTTCTGGTGTATCTATCACACGTATAGGAACAAAGTGTGCAAATTTCGTCAGTCGATCCACGATCACCCAAATGGCTTGTAACCTCGCTGCGATCTAGGAAAATTGGTCACAAAATCCATCGTGACGTGCTCCCACTTCCATTATAGAATCGGAAGTGGTTGAAGTAGACCAGCGGGTCTTTGATGTATTTACTTGTTGACATACAAGGCATGGGGCAACGAATTCAGCAATGTGACGTTTCATGTTTGGCCACCAATACTACTCCTTCAAATCTCGGTACATCTTAGTGCTTACAGGATGAATAGCAAACTTCGAACTATGAGCCTCTGATAGAATAAGGTTACGAATATCAACATTTTGTGAAACACATACCCGGTTTCTGAAGACTAGTACTTCATCATCTCGTATTCTGAAATCACGAACTATGGCATCAACACCATCAGCAAGTTGCTTCCGAATTTCAGTAAATTTTGGATCCTCTAATTGTTGATTCCGGATTTCTTCAATTAAGGTAGGTGCGACTTCAATTCGTGCCAACAACGAACCAGAAAAATCGGTGCCAAGATGCACACGGTTAACTTTCAATTCCAACATCATGGGCAGGTAATGGGTTTATGTAGGCCAAAACTTTTGGCTCAGGGCATCAGCAACAACATTCGCCTTTCTTGGATGATATTTGATGATTAAATCATAGTCTTTAATCAGCTCCACCCATGTTCGTTGTCTCATATTCAATTCTTTTTGCGTGAGGAGGTACTTCAGGATTTTGTGGTTGGTGAAGATTCGGCACGTCTCGCCATATACGTAATGTCGCCATATTTTTAAGGCAAACACCACGGCTGCAAGTTCCAAATCATGCGTAGGGTAGTTGCTCTCCTGCAGTCGCAATTGCCGAGAAGCATAGGCAATGACTTTCCTATCTTGCATCAATACGCATCCAAGTCCAGATTTTGACGCGTTGCTGTAAACCACATACTCCTTTCCGCAAATAGGTAGGGTAAGGATAGGTGCGGAAACTAACCGTTTCTTTAGCTCTTCGAAACGTTGCTGGCATTTCTCGTTCCATACGAACGGCTCACCCTTGCGTGTCAGTTTTTTCAATGGTCCGGCAAGCGATGAAATATTCTCCACAAAGTGACGGTAGTATCCTGCTAAGCCAAGGAAACTACGAACTTCGAACACACTTCGCGGAGGTTCCCAAGCAATCACGGCTTCAATCTTCTTTGGATCAACTAACACACCTTGGGCAGAAACAATATGGCCAAGGAAACTAACTCGCGTAACCAAAATTTTCATTTTGAGTACTTTGCGAACAACCGTCAATCCTTCAGAATTTTAAGCACAATCCGCAAGTGCATAGCATGATACTTTTCCGATTTTGAGTAAATCACAATGTTGTCGATGAAGACTATCACAAATTTATCCAAGAATTCGTGGAACACACGATTCATCAAGTCCATAAACACAGCTGGTGCATTGGTCAAGCCAAATGGCATAACCAGAAATTCGTAGTGGCCGTATCGCGATCTGAACGCGGTCTTCGGAATATTAGCATCAAGATCTCTCAATTGATGGTATCCAGATCTGAGATCGATCTTAGAGAATACAGCTGCACCCTGGAGTTGGTCGAACAAATCGTCGATGCATGGCAAAGAGTATTTTTTTTTCACAGTCGCACGATTCAGCTGCCAATAATCGATGCACAATCGCAGCGAACCGTCTTTCTTTTTCACGAACAGAATAGGTGCTCCCCAAGTTGACACAATAGGTCGGATAAAACCACGATCCAGCAATTCTTCCATTTGCGTTTTTAGTTCCTTCATTTCCTTAGGAGCCAAACAATACGGAGGAATGGAAATCGGATTTGTACCAGGCACTAGCTCAATACCTAATTCCACTTCCCTTGCTGGTGGTAGACCGGCTATGTCTTCTGGAAATACTTCTGGAAATTCGTGAACCACTGGAACAGAATCCAGATCCGAAGATTCTTTAGAACTATCATATACGTGCGCGAGGTACGCTGTACATTCTTTGTTGATTAATCGCTTCTCCTTAAGCTAGGAAATCATGCAAGTTGGAACAACTCCCCTATCACCTTCAAAACAGTATTCAGCACCATCAGGAAAAGTGAACCACACACGCTTGGTGAAACACTCCATTCGGCCTTGATATTTCGCCAGACAGTCCATGCTTAAGATCACATCCAGCTCTCGGATGTCTAATAGAATCAGATCCACTTCAAGTACATTCGAACCCATATGTACAGCATAGCTGATGTAGACTAGATTACAAATCAGTTGCTTTCCCAATGGAGTTAGAACTGCTATAGGAGGAGTCAAGAGAGATAGAGGCTGATCCGTGTTAAGTGCTATCCTTGGACTTACAAATGATCTGTTTGCTCCGGGATCTAATAATACCTTAGCATTTTTAGAAAAGACTGAAATAGTACCTGTCACCACATCAGGACTAGCCTTGGCATCAGTTAGGGTGAAGAGCCTTGTTGGTCTTGGTTGTGCCTCGCTTGTGGATCCGTAGGGTGGTCCTCCTGGTGTGCGTGTTGGTGGTCTGGCCGGGTTGGCATTCCCACCTCGGTCTGCATTTGGTACACCTATGATTCGCCTTGGTTTCGGGCATTCCCTCTGAAAATGTCCCATCTCGCCAGAATTGTAACATCGATGTTGCTGAGAATTCCACTAAGATCCATTGGAATTTGAACTAGAAAAATTCTTTCTGTTGGTATTTCCATTGCCACTAATTTTCAGAGGATAGGACCTTAAAGGATAGGGACCCGTTCGTCGTTTGAACTTCGAATCTCACCTATAGGATCCGCCACTAGTGGCTGTTGATGGCTTCTTGGTTTGCACAATCTTTTCGGCTTCAATCGCAGCAACAATCAGTTCTTGCAAATTCTGCACCGGTGTCATACCAATGATAGTTTTGAGTTCGGTACTCAACCCATCCTGAAATCGTCTCGCAAGCTGGTATAGTGTACGATCTTCTTCTGGTGCAAATCGGGACAACTCCCTTAACACTTTCTCATATTCCAGCACCGTACGGGTGCCTTGTTCAAGTTTGTAAAAAGTTTGTCGCTGCTCGGTTTTATGGAATCTCGTATAAAATCTTTCATCGAATTCGTACCGGAATTCTTCCCAAGTTGGCAAACGATCGTCGAATCGCAAGCTAACAGATGTCCACCATGCGAGGGCTTCTCCCTCAAGTAGGAATGTAGCAATGGCAACCTTGTCATCATCCGAGATACGCAAGAACAAGGATACTCGGCATAAGGTGTCTATCCACTCACGAGCAGCAGCAGCTCCGGCTAAACCATTGAAATCTTTACATCCCAATTGTCGAGCTTCTTCAACAATTTTGTAATCATGACAGGAAGTCTCTCGGCTTCCTTAGGATGTGCCAGCTCTATAGGTTCAAGTGGAGGAATAGGTTCTTCCATTGGTGCAGGTGCAGGAGCATTCTGAAATTGTGCCTCCATACACTGCTGATTTGCAGCAATTCCTTGTAATATGTTTAAGATTTGTGTCACGATAGGATCAATGACTGGTGCGGCTGGTGCCTCAGGTTGGTTTTCGGGCTTAGCTTGCCCTTCCTGCTTATTTTGTGCATTCGGCTCCTCTTGCTCAACAGGTTACTGTTCAGCCTGAATCCCATTCCTACCCCGTCGATCCCTCGTAGCGTTCAACCTTGCCATACTATTTAAGCATACGATTGTTACTTACACATAACTAAATACGATACTAGAAAAAGAAGTGGTACCTGGTGGAGAGGCATGCACCGGACGATACGCATATGCTGGAAAGCAACATACAAATTTTCGGAAATCTCATGCACACATGCAAAAGTATTCTCGGCAATTACATCAACACTCATATATACTCTCAGAAATCATCATCAAACATTAAGCAAGTATGGATTCACACAACATCCATATTCGACAATACACACCAGCAATCACATACATATACATTCAGCAATATAGGAGTCAAATAGGGACACTCGGCAGCATGCATAAATCAACACACACATTCTCAGCAATGATAAGAAACACAACAAACACTCACCGAAACATATCATGGCATACCAGGCATAAGAACATACACAAACAAACATCAGATCAGATTATCATTCTCATCATTTAAATCTTACAAATCAATCCCATTTTAGCATTAGTTCATTTTCAGTATTAGCCTCTAAGTGAGTGAGTGTGTACGCATGTCCTTACCTACAAACACCAAAATCAACAAATAAATTAGCATATAACAAATTATTTTCCCTAAACCTGGCTCCGCTACAAAACCTGTGACGACCTAATTCCTAACTATTACTATGTGCTCCGATTAAGGTCATCACCGCCGTGAAACCCAAATAAGCCCAAATGACACCTAGGACATATCTGAATCTCACCTGGCTTACTATTAACTTTCGACTTTTAGCATGTTTATTCTAATGTTTAACAACATTTGGAGCATGATATTGGACAGATATTCTGGTAACCTCGGAGCGAATAAAACATCAGTGGAAGTCTTTAGACCAAATCATTGGGTTCATAACACACAAGTCCCATAGGGATCCAAATAACCAGCAAGAAATCCTCCAACATATTTCGGAAAGGAGGGATCTTAAAATACACCAGAAAGTAGCCCAATCATTCATGTTATATGTGCAAGTAAACAAGTATGCAAATGTGATGCGATATCGCCCTACCATGCAGCCTTGATCTCACACACTGGTACCACGGATAGTAAATGTACCCAAACCTGAAAAATGCTAAAAAAAATGGTATGAGATTACAAGAATCTCAGTAGGGTCACAGCATTATAAGATCTGCAGAAGCCCTAAACACAAATCTCTCAATTCACATTAAATCATTCTTAAACAACTAAAGGGGATCACGCAATTCAAGAACCAATCAAAAAGGGTTAGGGCTGAATCTATAGTTGAGGGAGGACTACAATCACTTCTGAAAAATCAGAAGTACACAGGCAGGTGGAACTCATCAGATTGCTTTCGACAATGAAGAAGAAAGGTCATCCCCTTTCACCTGTGTTATCCAAGGCTTACTGCACAAAGGGTAAACGATTAGCACACAAGCTAATCAGTAAGCCTATTCATCTTGCCACACAAGGACAAGTCTTCCCAAGCCACACACGGACTAGGGCATCCCAAACCACACAAGGATAAGGGTTTCCTACCACACAAGGATAGGGTTCCGGCCACACAAGGACTAGTCATCCAGCACGTGTATGTTGGAGTTTTCCACCCATACAACTTCCATACCAGTAAGAACCTCTCCACTCCCTAGGAGCATCGGTGCTTACCCCGAATAGCCACTGGAAAAGGATCCTGACACACAAACACGTACAAGCACACACAGGCAAGTACAAAGCATAATACTACAGCAGGGTATCATCAATCATGTCAGAATACAATCAACATATTCAATTCACATAACATATGCAACTCAGGCATTCAATACCTAACTCAAGGGTTTGATATAGCCTATGATATCCATATCTCAATCCGAAATTCATACTCTCACTCTATAATCAAATCGCATGCAATACAACAAGGGCAGGTACCAAAAACATCAAGAAAATAACAGGGGTCTCTGGAGAAACCGATGAGGCATAGATCCTACCTCTCTTGTCTCTGAACAACAAGATTCAACCTGAATTACCATTTCAATTAACTATGCAAATTTCGTCACTAAGAGTAGGGCATAGGATAATTTTGACTTTTAGCATAGAGAAGTTTAAAAGAACGAAATTCATGATCATACATCATGAATAGATGCTAAGAAATTATAAGAACACGTGAAATGACAACAGAAATCAATGGAAGACAAAAACTGTAAAAATCTAAAAACCTAATTTTGTCGCCGATTTTCAACTTAACTTTAGACAAAGAAATATTTACGTCCAAACAAAAAAGCATATTTTGTTGGAAATAGGATGAAAAGAGCTTTCCAACAAGCTAGTGTTTTTAGAGATACAACAAACGCTGAAAGAGTTATACTATTCTGAAGTTCAAGAAGATTTGGCAGTTCTGCCGAATTTCAACTTAACCTTAGTCAATGAAATATTTATGTAAAAATAACAAAACATATATGATTGGAAAGAATATCAAAAAATATTTCCAACAAGCTATTATTTGTAAAGATACAACAAACGATGAAAGAGTTATGCTATTCTGAAGTTCAAGAAAATTTGGCAATGCCGCCGAATTTCAACTTAACCTTAGAGAAAGAAATACTAAGCTCCCGAAAAAAAAGAAAAAATGGTTGGAAAGAGGATGAAGGGAGCTTTCTAACAATATATTATTTGCAGGGATCCAATAAACGATGAGAGAGTTATGTTAGTTTAAAGTTTCAGCGAATTTTGATAGCTATAGGGAGATGTAAGAGTTTTAGGCTATACGAGTTTTGTGTATTTTCTATGAATGATTTTGTGGGGTTGGCTTCCTATTTATAATGGATGGGTATGGAATTAAGATTACTACTTTAAAGGCTTTATTAAAGTAAGATAATTACCAGATTTAAATTCTTTAATTATCTTCCCTTATTTTTAGGAATTTTAATTTCTAAGACAATTATCTACCTATAAGGACTTAGATTAAAGGGAATTAAAACCAGAATTAACTACCATGCAACTCTTACCAATTTCGGCCATCACATATCCTTTCTTTCAGGGGAAAAATTATCTTTTCACCTGCACTGATTTCTGGACTTCTAGGACTCAAAATTCGGGGTCTCACAGATTCTAATTATATTTTTTATTTTATAAAATAAAAATAAATAAATAAATAAGTAATTAAATAAATAGACAAATAAAAGAGTTATGCTAAAGGAAAAGGAATACCGTGTGCATGGAGGAATACGATTGAAGTTGAATCAATTAAAGGTGGGATGCACTACAAGACAAAAAAATTAAAAGGAGGCACTACAAGACAAACAATTTAAAAGAATATACTACAAGATAAAGTAGATACCTAAAAAAAAGTACTAATATATTAAGGCTAGTGGCTACGGTGACTAACTAAGAAAATAGTTGATTAAGTGAACAAGGGAGGCATATAAAAAAGGGAATGGAGCAAGAAGGCACCGAAAAGGAAAAGACAAAGTAGACATCCAAAATAAAATATTAATACATTAGAGCTAGTGGCTACGGTAACTAACTAAGAAAATAGTTGACTATGTGAACAGAGGAGGCGCATCAAAAAGGGAGTGGAGCAAGAAGGCAGCGAAAAGGAAAAGACAAAAAAAAAAAATCATATCACATCAGCAAGGAAACGAAAACCAGGAGGCAGCGAGAAAAGAAAAAATAGATAGCGCATCAAAAGGAAACAAGAAGATAAGAAAAGAATAGCGTATAAAAAAGAAGACAGAAGGCAACGATAAAGAGTTGAGCATCACGTAGTCTGTGGGTGAAAAGTCATACTGAACTTCAATCGAGAACCTAAGGCACTATAATGCTTCCCCCAAAATCGAGATGTTCACCTCGGGTCTCGGTCGGATACTATGGATAGTGAAACTCCGTGCAATCTCACAATCTTGTCCATATATCGAGAAGCTAACTTCTCAGTATATCCAAAACTCGAACGAGAAGGAAATGGGAAGACTTGGTCAACCTGTCCACAATCACCCACACTGCATCGAAACCACGCTGAGTCTTCGGTAAACCCACGAAAAAATCCATTGTGATATGCTCCCACTTCCACTCGGGAATTGGATGCGACTGTAACACACCTGCGGGTTTCTGGTGCTCGGCCTTGACCTGCTGGCATACAAGGCAATGAGCAACAAACTCCAAAATGTGTCTGTTCATCCCTAACCATCAATTCTGCTCCCTCAGATAACGATACATCTTGGTACTATAGGGATGAACTGAGAACGTACAATTATGCGCCTCGGTCAAAATCAAATAAAGCAACTCCTCATCTCAGGGAAGACAAACTCTGCCTCGGAAATCCAGAATCCCATCATCTCGGACTCTATACTCACTGACTGTATCCCCACTAATACTATTTTCCAACTGCTGCCTCAACTAGGTCAAACTCAGATTTTCTAACTATTTGGCTCGAATCTCCTCAAGTAGCGACAACTTGACGATAATCTACACCAACAATGCTCCCGAACTATCATTGCCAAACTGAACTCGGAATGCTCTCAAACACATCAGCATTGGCATATACTCTTCCTGGATATAAGCCAAGGAAGATGAAGTCTTCCTACTAAAAGCATCGGCAACTACATTGGTTTTTCCGGGATGATAATCGATCACAAGGTCATAATCTTTTATCAACTCAAGCCATCTCCTTTGTCTCAAGTTAAGCTCTTTTTGGGTTAGGAGGTACTTGAGACTCTTATGGTCTGTGAAGACTCTGTGGCGCCAAATCTTCAGTGCGAAAACCACAGCTGCTAACTCCAAATCATGGGTCGGGTAGTTGCACTCATGTGGCCTCAACTGTCGAGAGGCATAAGCGACTACCTTCCCATCCTGCATTAGCACACAATCCAAACCATGCTTTAATCCATCACTATACACCACATACTCCTTAGTGCTGACTGGTAAGGTAAGAACAGGAGCAAAAACCAATCTAGACTTCAACTCCTCAAAATTGTGTTGACACTTCTTGGACCACACATAAGGTTCGACCTTGCATGTCAAATGAGTCAACGGTCCTGCTAACGTTGAGAAGTTCTCCAAAAATCGACGATAATAACTGGCTAAGCCTTGAAAACTTCGTATCTCAGGTACACTGCGGGGAGGTTCCTAGGATACAACAACCTCGATCTTCTTGGAATCAACCAATACTCCTCTAACCGACACAACATGTCCCAAGAAATTGACTTCTCGCACTTAGAGAACTTGTGTAACAACCCTAACTCATAACCTATTATTAAATGCTCCGATTAGAGCCCTTACCGCCGTGAAACCCAAACACACCCAAAAACCAGGACCTATCTGAATCCCACAAGGCTTACTTATCAAATTCTCGATTTTTAGCATGTACATTCTTTATGTTTATCAATAATTGAAGTATGATATTGGACAAGCATTCTGGTATCATACGGAGTGAATGAAATATCAGCAGAAGTCTTTAAATAAAATCAATGAATCCACAACACACAAGTCCCATAGGGATCCAAATATCCAGTAAGTTAACCCCCAACATAAATCGGACACAAGTAAAGGAGGAATCTTGAAAAAAAACTAGAAAGTAGTCCAATCATAATTCATGTTATATGCGCAGGCAATCAAGGAACAGGTATGCAAATGTGATGCGATATCGTCCCGCCATGCATCCTTGTTCTCACACACTGATACCACGGACAGTAGATGTACCTCAGCCTGAAAAATGGTGAATACAACAGGATGAGATTAAAAAAATCTCAATAGGGTCACAATATCATAAGATCTATAGAAATCTTAAACACAAATCTCCCGAACAACATAAGATCATCCCTACATAACTATAGGTATCACGTAATTCAAGAATCAATCAAAGAGATAGGGCCAAAACTAAGGCTGAGGGTGGACTACAACACTTTTGAAAATCAGAAGTACACAGGCGGGTAAAACTCATCAAATTACTCTCGGCACTAGAAAGAAAGAAAGGTCATCCCCTTCCACCTGTGTTGTCCAAGGTTTACTGTACAAAGGGTAAACGGTTAGCAAACAAGGTAATCAGCAAACCTATTCATCCTGCCACACAATGACAAGAAGCTACCTCTCTTGTCTTAGAACAAGAAGTTATTCCTTTTCCCTTATTTAATAATTCCGAACCACCTATAGCATCACAAGGCAAAGACAAAACCAAACTAAGTATGCATACTCAGTAACCAAGTAAGTACCCTATTTCCTTACCAATTCCACTAACCAAACCTATCAAAAACCAGTGGTCAGATGCCGTAGGTGCCTTCCCTTTGGATGTGTGATCTGATAGCTAAGAACATAACAAGATTCAACCTGAATTACCACCCCAATTTAACTATGTATATTTCGGCACTAAGCATACGACACAAGATAATTTTTGATTTCATGTTAGCAAGGTGTAAGGGTTACAATTTCATTTTAACAAAGAAGGATTAAGTGTTTATAACTTATACAATCAAAAGAAACAAGATTGGAATCCAATAGGTTAATCAATTGATCAAGATAGGCAACAATAGGACAAGGGTAGGGCGGGCATACTGATTTCATGTATAGAAAAGATTCAAAGGATGAATTCATGATTTTATACTATGAATAGATGCCAAACAATTATATGAACAAGAGGAACAACAATAAAAATCATTCGAAGACAGAATCACACAATCTTGAAACCTAATCCCGTCGAAATACAATTTAATTTTCGACAAAGAAAAAATTACCTAAAGATGAAAAAACCATGATTATTGGAAATAGTATTAATAGAGCTTTCCAACAAGCTATTATTTGCAAGAATCCGACAAAGGACGAGAGAGTTATGCTTTTTTGAAGTTCAATCAAATTTTGATAATTCCGTCGAAATACGACTTAAATTTTGATAAAAAAAACTAACCTCCGACAATAAACCAAATACTTTTGGAAAGAGGATGAGGAGAGCTTTCCAACAAGCTATTATTCGTAAGAATCCGAGAAAGGATGAGAGAATTATGCTTGTTTGAAGTTCCAGCAGATTTCGACGGAAATAGGGAGGTGTAGGGTTTTTGGTTGGACGAATTTTGTATATTTTCTGTGTGAGGTTTAAGTGTGGTCGGCTTCCTATTTATATAGGGTAGTTATGGGATTAATTAACTACTTTAAAGAATAGATTAACGTAAGAAAATTATCAGAATTAAATTCAGTAACTATCCTCCCTTAATTTTAAGGTTTTTATTTTCTAAGGTAATTATCAACCAATAAAGCACCAAATTAAAGGGAATTAAAACCAGAAATAATTACTGGACATTCCTTACCAATTTTGGCCATCATACATACTCTTCTTTAGAGGCAAAACGGTCTTTTCACCTACACTGGCTTTCGGACTTCTAGGACTGAAAATTCGGGGTCTCACAAGGCAGGCAAGAGGTGCCTGGATAATCCTGAGTTGATCGATTAGGCAATAGAGCAGTTAGCACTGATCAAACAAAGGTTGAGGACAACTCAGGATAGACAGAAAAATTATGTAGATAATCGCCAACGTGAGCTCAAGTTTGAGGTCGGTGATATGGTTTTCCTAAAAGTCGTGCTGTGGAAGGGCGTACTTCAGTTTCAGCAGCGGGGCAAGTTAGCACTGCATTATATTGTCCCGTATGAGATTAATGAACGCATCGGGCCAGTGGCATACCGATTGGAATTGCCACCATCTTTAGAGAGGATCTACGGTGTTTTCCACGTATCGATGTTGCAGAAGTATATTCAGGATCCGTCTAATGTGTTAAAGGCACCGCCAGTTGAGACTGCCAGTGATTTGTTGTATCCCCCGTAGCCAATGGCTATTGTTGACCAAGCCATCAGAAAGCTCCATACACACAATGTTCTGATGGTGCGAGTATCATGGCACAATGGTCAAATTGAGGAGTTTTCGTGGGAGACTGAGGAGTCGATGCGGGAGTGATATCCACATCTTTCCGAGTAGCACGGTACGTAAATTTCGAGGATGAAATTTTTGTGAGGGAAGGATGTGAAACCCCATCCTTGTTGTATGTCCACTCAGCACATTTAGGTATAATCAGCATTGTTCTAGTGGTCCATGTGTCCATTTGACACTTTGACTGAGACGGAAATCGAGGTAGTAAAAAATTACGATTTTGCCCCTATCAGACTCAAACTTGTTTTTTATCTCATTTTGAGTAGCTGAGTGTTTTCAAATCGTTTTGTAGGCCTTTAGGCCAGTCCCATTATTCGTTCTTTTCATGTTTTGCTGAACACCTATCCTATCCCGTACAGCTAGTTGCCATATTAGATAGGTTAGTTTGACAGCTTCACATTCAAAGCGTGCCTATGGTACAAGTTGTTTGGTGTAATGGCCAAATTGAGGAATAATCATGGGAGACTGAGGAATCTATGCATGCGAAATTTCCTTACCTATTTGCTTAGGTAGTTGTGCTAAAATTTTGAGGACAAAATTCTTATGAGGGGAGGATGTGAGACCCTGAATTTTGAGTCTTACAAGTCTAGAAGTCAGTGCAGGTGAAAAGACCATTTTTCCCCTGAAGAAAAGGATATATGATGGCCAAAATCGATAAGAAATATCCAGTAATTAATTTTGATTTTAATTCCTTTTAATCTAGTTCTTTATAGGTTGATAAATACCTTAGAAATTAAAATCCCTAAAATTAAGGGGGGGATAATTACAGAATTTAATTCTGATAATTATCTTACTTTAGTCAAGCCTTTAAAATAGAGATTTTAATCCCATAACCACCACAAATAGAGATTATATAAATAGGAATCCAGCCACACAGAAATCATCTACATAAAACACACAAAATTCGTAAAACATAAAATCCTTACACCTCCCAATTTCTGCCGAAATCCGCGGGAACTTCAAAATAGTATAACTCTCTCATCCTTTCTCAGATTCTTGAAAATAATAGCTTGTTGGAAAGCTCTCCTCATCCTCTTTCCAAAAGTATTTGGTTTATTGTCGGAGGTTAGTTTTTTTTATCAAGTAGGAACAACATGCCTATCTCCCTCAAAGCAGTACTCAGAATTGTCGGGTAGACTAAACCAAATCTGCTTGGTGAAACACTCCATCCGAGCTCGATAACGAGCTAAGCAATCCATGCCCAAGATAACATTCATCTCCAAGATGTTTAACAGAATCAAATCTGTCTCAATCTCAACTGATCCCATCCTCAAAACTCAACCGAAGAACACCTAGCTGCATTTCAAATGTTTGCCTAACGGGGTCAAGACCTCAATCGACAGAACCAAAGACGACAATGGATGATTTGCACTAATTGCAACTTTGGGACCCACAAACTGTATCAAGCCACTCCCGGGCTACAGCCATGTCAGCTGTCCTAGAAAAATTCTTGCAACCCAACTTACGGGCTTCCTTCAGCAGCTTCGTAATCATCACTGTCTCCCGACATCTTGCTGCTATACTAGAGCTACTTGCTGCTATACTAGAGCTACTGGCTGCTGCACCGGAACTGCTATACCAAAACTGCTGCGGGGCTGGAGTGGGAACTGGCTGCTGATGAGCCACTAATTGTTGCAATGTGGCCAAAATATGAAACAATGCCAGATCCTAAGCAGGCGTGCCAGGAGCTGCTGAGGCGACCTAAGCTACTGTTGCGGCCTGAATAGCTGAAGCAACTGGGGCTTGCTGATCAGCCTGCACATCGAGCAAGGCTGGCCTATAAACTGACTATCCACTCCCATCCTGGCGATCACGAGCGGCAGCGGTACTATGTGTCCTAACCACAGTGGCTAAGTAGAACACACAACAACAACAATACGTAATCCTAGGAACTCAAACAAACAACTTAAATGATACGACGCTGGACCATGCACTTGCAACTGAGTTTACAACATATTTTTTGAAAATATTTTTACAATCGATTTGTATTACCACGCTCCGTTACAATCCTTATAAGGACCAAAACCCGAAAACCAGGCCCTTATCGCCATGAAACCCGGACAAGCCCAACATGTGAACCAATCCGAATCCCACAAGGCTTAGAAGACTTTTCAAACATGATTCCCAAAATAAACGTATTTAATATTTCAAGAAATGGAGCATGTAAAATAAGAAATAAACATCTGGCATATCATCAGAGTGAACAAAATACCATAACGGAAGACTTTATTAAATAAACAAAAGCCCAAAACAAAGAACGTGTCTATACAGTCACAAGCCCAAAATCACAAACTAGACTTTAAGCCCAGCACATAAAACTTTAACCAGTAACATAGTAAATGTATAAGGATATAACCATAATAAAAACATCAAAATGAGTCTAAAAAGGAAATGCCAGAAAAGAAAACCATGTAAAACGTGCAGGTGCGATAGTCCAGCCAAGTCGTAAGAAGCTCACACACCTCAAAACACTATCTATGGCTCATGAACTACTCCTGAAAAGGGAAAATAAAAATGGATGAGATAATAATCTCAGTAGCAGTCACTGCATCATATGTCCTATGGGGAAACAAAAGCACATACTAAGAAGCGCAGAAACGATTTACTATAAGAACGAGCACGTAACTGATGCAACTCATAGAATTCATGCATTTTATTTTATAACGAAAACGTAGTTCCAACTCAATAGGTTATAACTCAAAATGCACAATAGATAGCAGGCTAATAATGCCTAACAAAACCTATCGGGATGGACATAATAAATCACTCTTCGAGTAACCACCTCTAGGGAAACTGGAAGCCCACTGGCAGTGTTGATTTAGATTTCTAAGAAAATAATATATATACACGTAACCCCTACTGGCAGTGTTTTCCGAGACTAGGTAGAGAAAAACCTGAATGTATCATACCCGTCTCAATACTCAATATGAACCAACCTGTGAAGGACGTGGCAGACAAAAGAAGACAACACCCATACAACTCCCGAACAGGTAAGCAACTCTCCCCTATCACTGGGATTCCGCATACTAATGTCGCATTGGCCAAGTGAATGTTTATCGAGATAGATACCATACTGAATACAAAATATTTATCAAACAATATGTTTATTATAAATTACGTATTAAGATATTACTTTTTATTGAAAACTAACCTTGTATTTATACTAAGCCTACTAAAATAATATTTAATAGTAATACTAATAAAAAGGCTAGGCTAATGTGGGATGATTCTAATTGTTTTTTATATTTCATTTCATGAAAATAAAAAATATGAAAATAAATAAATAAATAAATAAATAAAAGAGCTATACTAAAGGAAAAGGTATACTGTGTGCATGGAGGAATACGATTGAAGCTGAATCAATTAAAGGTGAGATGCACTACAAGACAAACAGTTTAAGAGAATATGCTACAAGATAAAGTAGATAACTAAAATAAAATACTAACATATTGGGGCCAGTAGCTACGGTGACTAACTAAGAAAATAATTGACTAAGTGAACAGGGGAGGTGCATCAAAAAGGGAACGGAACAAGAAGGTAACGAAAAAGAGAAGACAAAGTAAACACCCAAAATACTAATACATTAGAGCTAGTGGCTATGGTGACTAACTAAGAAAACAGTTGACTACGTGAACAGGGTAGATGAATTAAAAAAGAAATGGAGCAAGAAGGCAACGAAAAAGAAAAGACAAAAAAAAAAATTAATCATAGTACATCAGCAAGGAAACGAAAACCAAGAGGCAGCGAAAAAAGAAAAAAAAGATAGTGCATCGAAAGAAAACAGAAAGACAAGAAAAGAATAATATAATACGACAAAAGGCTACACATAACTAAAGAAGGGCAACACCCTCTCTCTTACGATTTTTCTTTCTTTCTATTTCATTAAATCGCTACACCAACGATTTTAAATAACCAAATGATTTAGAAATAAGATAATTTTCCGATTAAAATTATGAGGCATAGTTTCCTACCTCATGTGCGGAAGAACTGATGGAAATTCCTTTGCTTTTATCATGTGATCCAGAACCATTGGCTCCTCACTGCTATACCTATTCCCACCACCCTAAATTAACAAACACGAACAGACGAGCACAGTGGAATATTACAATTTGGAACAAAGGTCATGCACAATTTGGAGAAAAGGATAAGACGACAAGAGAATTTGGAAAAGGAATTAAATGAATCTTGCAAGAAATGGGGAAGGATGTTTTTTGTCTGGAGAGAATCAGAAGATAATGGTCAGTAGTATTAGGAGAGAAGAAATGACGTGTGAAGAAAATAAGGGTGGCTGTGATTTTCTTTTTTGGCAGCTAACACATGCTTAAATAGCCTGGGTCTCGAAACCTTACTGGCCCGACTTGGAAAAACAAGCCCAGCTCGGAAAATAAAAACAATCAGGCCAAAGAAGAACGAATAACGGGACCTCCCCAAAGGCCTACAAAATGACCTAAAAACACTTAGCTACTCAAAACGAGCCCAAAAACAAGTTTGGATATGATAGGGGCAAAATGGTAATTTTTTAATATCTCGATTTCCGTTTTGTTCAAAGTGTCAAACGGATACGTGGATCACTAAAACAATGCTGATTATACCTAAATGTGCTGACTAGACATATAACTAGAACGGGGTTTCACAATAATAAGGTGTAGAGTCACCTATTATATTGTGATTGGTAGTTTGAAATGATGATATGATTGTCGGACATTGCTTTAGATATAGGTATCTTATCATGGATGAGTATTAAGCCATTATTTGTGATTCATATACCGTCTGTACCATCATTTAGGATGCTACACTCTAGTTTGTGATTGAAATTGTTACAGAAGTTGCTATCTATGTTGTTTGAATGGTGATTGACATTTATATGATTGACGAGAATACAAACAAAATTTTTGTATGAATGATGAGATTATCACCTAGGAATTATTTTTATGAGTATAGCTATAAGACCCTGGAAAATTCCGAGGTGTTTGGACTCAAAGCTCACTTGGGAATTGACAAGGTTATTGAGCCTTAGCCCATATTTATGGATAGATGATGAATTTGTAAGTTAGATTTGATAATTTAGAAGATAAATTTCATATTTGGAGAATTTATGTAATTATTGAGGATTATTGCTGTAATTCGATTGATGATCGAAACATAAGATAGTGAGGGTACTAATGATCATAGGTATTTAGGATCATGGATAGGTCCATTAATAGTTTATAATGGTTGATGAATTTTCTTGGATTTTTCAGAATCGTAATGTAGTTTATTACAATTTTTTTATAATATATTATAAGATATTTGAATTTTTTGAAAATTATAGGGATATGAAAATATTAATTTGATGGTATTCATAGATAGTAATATTCATAAAGATTTTGTAAAAGTTTTTGGGATATTTTTCGGAGTATTATTGGATTTATTATGAATTTTTAAAATTTTATTAGAATTTTACAAATAATATATATTTATTATTATTTAATTAATATTATAATATTATAATATTAAATAGATTAAACTTAAAACAACAGACATGTGTGATGTTTTGGCCAAGATGGTCAAAACTATATCACGACTCGTCGTTTCGGTCTTTCTAGTGGGCCTTAGTCATTTACATTAAACGATGCCGTTTTGGAAGGATTCTAAATCGATGTTGTATCGGCACGAGACCGGCTACCGCCTAGGGATGTCCCAGTCTCGGCCAGTTGCTGGTGACACAATTGGATATTATCCCATTACATCTCCTATTCCCTATTAGTGCATGTCAAGCCCCGTTCTCTACCCCAAAGTGTTCCTCTCATGCTTGCAAACTCTTCTAAATCATTTTTGTGGTGATTCTAGCCTTCCCTTGGCAAGATTTAGGTGAGATTTTCTGCCTGGAATTTGGGTACATCACTATTCAATTTACTCATTTTAGTCGATGAAAACTCTTGATTTTTAGGTGGGTTATGAAAGGAAGGGAATGGTCTTGGTGTTGGTGCTAGGTAGATGGAGTATCGTTGTGTGAATCAGGGAATAGGGGATTTGAAAATTAGGGTTTTTTGCTGGATTTACAGGTCTTCTAGAGGAAGAAGTAGACCTTGGACGACATGTCGTCCGAGGACTCTCTAGATGATAGATCGCTTGGTTGGACTACCAAATGACACACAGCCTGCAAAGGCAAGCGACGGACCGTCTATGGTGATGGTGTTCAGGCTCGGATGAGGTGTGGCATGTTCAGATTGGGACATGTGTCAACCTTAGGTAGGTTAGGAGGGTGGTCTGGGCGTGGTGCTGCCATGTGCTGCAATGCCATTGGCTAGAATTAATAAAATTCCAAAAAAATTGAAAAAAAAATAGCCAAAAATAATAGAAAAATTAGGAAAAATAGTAAAAAAGGAAAATTCTATTTGACAAAATTATGAAAAATACTAGATTTAATTTAGAGTCCAATGGTACTAAATTAATAGGATTTAGAGTTGATTTAGTTGGTAACTTAAATGATACAAGATTTGAATTAATTAGAAAAAATAGAAAAATTTTCTGATTTGATCTCGGGTTTGGTCTATGGCCATAATTTGTTGGGTAGAGATTCGGAAGTGTTGTTTTATGCATTTATGACCCTCTAGCATTGTCAATTTAAGAGTCGAATATCGTTATGTGTAGGTGGATACCTACTAATGTAGGATCTTAAGGAATCGATCCAGGAAACAAGTGAGGGCACTTCAAACATCAGAAAACCCGTGAGTGGATGGATTTTTTTTAATTAATCGTTTCATTCGCTGGCATGATCATATGAGTGTGCTAATAAATAAAATTATACAGAAATGATAGTATGAAATCGTATGTGTTCTGAATTGCATGAATGAAATGCATGTGAAATGTTAAATGAAATACCGTATTGCATGTTCTGGGTTGCTATGCTTGACGTGAATGTGTGAAATGCATTATTGAAGAGTAAGTGATGCATCGAGTCTGTAAGGACCCAAACCCAAACTATTAGGACCCTCACCATAGTGAAACCCAAGCAAGCCCAACCTAGGACCTATCTGAATCTCACAAAGCTCTAATCATCCAAAACCATTTTGTTAGATTCATTTGTTATGCTTTTAAAGGTTGGAGCATGATAATAATGGATAAACATTCTGGTAACATACAAAGTGAATAAAAATATCGGCAGAAGTTTTTAAAATTAATCAAAGGAACCACAACACACAAGTCCCATAGGAATCTCAAAATCCAGCAAGTAATCCTCCAATAAGTTCCAGAAACAAACAAGAAAAGAAGGGATTCAAAGAACCTAAATGTAGTCCAATCAAATTTTATGTTATATGCGCAAGCAATCAAGGAAGAAAGGATGCGAATGTGATGCAATATTGTCCTGTCGTGTAGCCTTTGATCTCACACACTGGTACCATGAACAGATGATGTACTTAAGCCTGAAAAATAGTGAATACAATAGAGTGAGATTACAAGAATCTCAGTTGGGTCACAATATTATAAGATCTGCAGAAATCTAAACAAATATCTTCCAAACAACATCAGATCCACCTACACAACTAATGGGATATCAACAATCATTAAACCATCACAATAGAGTTAGGGCTGAAAGTCATAGGCTGAGGGTGGACTGCAAACACTTTTTAAAACAGAAGTACATAGGAAGGTAATTCATCATTCAATCTCATTAATAAAAAGGTCATCCCCTTTCATCTGTGTTGTCCAAGGCTTTGCTACAAAAATGGTAAATGGTTAGCTCACAATCTAATCAGTAAGCCTATTCATCTTTCCAGCACACAGGACAAGGCATCCTAGCCACACAAGGACAAGGGCATCCAAACCACACAAGGATAAGGAGATCCAAACCACACAAAGATAAGGGCATCCAAACCACACAAGATAAGGCCATCCAAACCACCCAAGGATAAGGGCATCCAAACCACTCAAGAATAAGGGCATCCAAACCACACAAGGATAAGGGCATATTGCCAGCACACAGGACAAGGCATCTAGACACACAAGGACAAGGCATCCAGCGAGCTCTTGTTGGGGATTGCCACCCGTACGACTCCCATACTAGTAAGAACCTCTCCTCTCCTCAAGAGCATCAGTGCTTATCCCGAATGGCCATCGAAAAAGGATCCTGACACACAAATATGTACAAGCACACACAACCAAGTACAATGCATAATACCACAACAGGGCATCCTTAATCATGTTACAATACATTCAGGATGTTCAAAACACACAACACATGCGATTTAGGCACACACAACCTATCTCAAGTGGTCAAAATTTCCTAGGTGATCTTTAAGTCAATTTGCAACTCGTGCATACTATAAACAAGCATGGGCATACACAATAGTATGAACAATTACCAAATTCATCAATCAAACAACAATGATCTTTGGAGAAACTGATGAGGTCTAGATCCTACCTTTCTTGTCTCTGAACAAGTAGCTAATCCTTTGCCTTTATTAAGAGGATCCGAACCACCTATATAATCATAAGGAAAAGAAAAAACCATACTAAGCATGCATATTATATAATCAAGTAAACATCTTATTTCCTTACCAATTCCACTAACCAAACCTATCAAAAATCACTGATCAGATGCCACAAAAACCTCCCTCTTAGATGTGTGATGTAATATCCAAGAACACAACATGAATCAACCTGATTTACCATCACAATTAGATATGCAAATTTCAGCACTAGGATAGGGCAATAGGGAAAATCGTGAGTTCATGCATAAGGGACTTAGGGGTTGCGATTTCATGATAACAAGCAAGGATTAGGTGTTATTTACACATACGATTAAAATGAACAAGATCATAAACTAACAAACTAGTTAATTTTAAAAATCGACAACAATAGGGTAAGGGTATAGGGTATGATGATTTCATACATAGGGAAGATTCAAATGATGAATTCATAATATTACAACATGAATAGGTGCCAAACAACCATATAAACAAGATGAACAATGAAAGAAACCAATTGAAGGATTAATCAAGGAATTTCGGCACCAACACTATGCAAATTGCGATAAGGAATTACATAGAGAAGAACTAACCTTTTGATGATCAAACCAAGATGAAAAGATAGAGGATGGAAAGAGTTTTCCAACAAGTTATTATTTGTAGAAATCTAATGCAGGATGAAAGAATTCGGCTAGGGTAAGTGTTTAGGAATTTTCGGCAGCAAGGGTAAGGAGTAGGGTTTATCATATGATAAGTTTGTGTATTTTTGGTGTGGGATTTATGTGTGGCCGACTACTCTCTTTATAAGGTGTAATGGGATTAATTTTTTTCTACTTTTAAGGCTAGATATAAGGAAATAATCACTGAGGATTAAATTTTGGAATTTATCCCTTAATTTTAGGAGATTATCATTTAAGATAAAAATAAACCAAGAAAGAAATGAAATAAAGGAGAAATGAAATCGGAAATGAACACTAAACCTTTAGCACCATTTTCGGCTATCACACATCTATTTCTTCATGGGAAAAATTGTCATTTTACTTGCACTGGCTTCTGGACTTCTAAGACACAACATCGGGGTCTCACAGAGTCACATCAGAAAATTATGAGATGAATCACGCATGATAGCAGCATAGGGTGACCTGTTCGACTCTTGAGAGCTCTCCAAGTATGGTTGTGAGGAATGGACTTGCTAAGGGAGTCATAAGGAGGGACATGGTTCTTATATAATAGTGATAACTGAATGTATAACAGGAATTCCTAACATGGAGATCGTATAGGTGGAGCTACAATCACCTATCAACCATGCATTGTCAGTGGTCTGAGCCAAGTGTTATGCTTGTCCCATCAAGACATACCAAATCATCATACAAGATAATAAGAGAAAAGAGATGAGGAGTCATATGAAGTGCCACTGACGAATCTCAGTCCTATTCCTGGGATCTATACGGACTGAAAGTTATTGCCAGCCCAGTCATGGTCATGAATGCCTGTAATGTTTCGATAGTGCTACATTATTGAGTGTAACTGTGATTATTAACTCATCGATGCATTTAATGTGTGCCAGCCTATACAGTTATTGTGTTGCATAAATGTGTGTAGAATGTTATGTTTGTTTTTCCCGTTTGCTCTCCTTATAGGTTTTTGCCAGATTTCTGGATCTATGTTTGATCAGGAAGGTAAGGATCATATATGACTGTTATTGCGTATTTCTCACTACACTTAAAATTACAAGCGAACAATATAGTACAAATAAAAAATTTGTTCAAAGAACAGGATTCGTCCTCAGGGAACTCAATAACATTCATAACCTATTCTTTCAATTCTTAATTCTAGTTAAAGTGATTCGTACTTTTTTTTATATTAACACTATAATTGTTACAAGTAATGAACAATATAAAATTTTATTATTTAACATTAAGGATTATACTCATCCTTTTAAGGCATTAAACATATAATCAAGAAATTTATCTAATCGTTATTTCTAAACATATTACTAAGTATCTTCCAATGACTAATTATTTCACTCAATTTGTTCTTTACTATATTCCTATGTAAATAAAAAAATAAAGATAATATTTTAATGGTTTAACCAGGGTAATAGATTTATTTCAATCCAATTACATTTCACCATATTATCCTAGTTTGTGCATTAGCATGTTGGATTATAAGTAAAGTTTCCTTAAACTTATAATTACCTTTGTTGAGTAGATCAAACTCATTAATGCATGCCTTAATGCACAAGGGAGATGAACACGCTCTTCGATACTAGTATGATAGGATTTGAGACACTCCAAAAGGGATTAAAATGCACATGAAATAATAATTCTCTTTTTCAATCGTTTATGTTAATCATAAATCATAATTACATATCGTGTGTCTCGAATTCCAAGGCTATAATAGACTAAAAACTTGAATACAATCTTTATAAAAGATTTGAGAACTATCTCTCTAAATCCCACTCTATTTCCTACACTTTATATTTATAAGGTTTTGACTTTGACTGGTCAAATTTGCATAAGTTCAACCAGTCGCAGAACTTCAACAGTCACAAATTGCCTGTAACTACTCTTAACTGCTTATATGAAAACAACACATACAACAACAACATATTATGTGAGAATCGGGATTTTCGAGTACTTGGGCCTGGAAGCCCGATCGAAATTTCTAAGGTTAATGAGCCTTAGTCCATATTTTAGATCGATGAAAAACAATAGTTGATTTTTAATAATATGAAGTTTAATTTTATTTTTCGAGGAATTAATGTATTTATTGGAATTTTGGATAATTATGAAATCGAGAATTTAAAAATGGTGTGATGAGATTTAATGGTGGGTTTGGATGATTTAGGACCTTGGATAGGTCTGTTAATAGTCCAAAGGTATTAAGAGATTTTCTGAGAATTTTCAGAAATGACACCGGAATTTTCGTGATTTTCTGAAAATGTTCGAATAAGGTATTTAATTTTTATTAAAACTTATATTTATGGGAACAAAAATTTTAAGATACTAGGTTATCTTATTCTTCAAGAGGAGTCCGGAGAATTTTTCCGTATATTTTTCAGAGTTATATACTAATTTCTACATATTTTTGAAGATTTTTAGTAAATAGGAAAAATAATTAAATATTATTATTAAAAAATTAAATATAATATTATTAATTAATATACTCAAAATGGCGGCATTAGCTGTCGTTTTGATTGAGAAGGTCAAAACGATAGGGAAGCTTGTTGTTTTGGCCTGTGAAGGTCTAGGGAAGGTAATATGAAAACATCGTTGTTTTGTTATGGATGAATCAGACTCATGAGTTGTCCTTCGCCCTACATGTGTATGGGGAGTACACTCGTTTCTCCAATCAGCCCAGACATAGCTAGAGTAAGCCAGACTTAGCCACGTACCTATTTCCCTCTCTAGCTACAAACACACTTGGAAAAGCTTCAATTTTTCTTCCTGGGAGAACGTCGGACTCATTCCAACTATCTTCTTGTCGTTTCAGCAAGAATCTTCGACGGATTTTGGTGAGAACCCTACCTGGAAAACCAGGTGCTTCCTCCTCCTAAATCTAGGATTTTAGTTTGTTAAAATAAGCTTTATTAGTGTGTTTTGATTCGTCTTGATGTGAGGAACAATTCAATGTTAGGTTTGTTAAGTTTTGGGGCATGTATGGGAAGATAGGAATTTCGATTTTAGGGTTTGCAGGAACTAGGGTTTCTGCTGGAGGTTGAAGATGACCAAGTCAAACGGCGGGTCATTTGCTCCATCCGAAGAGTGATGTGTAGTTCATCGCACGGGTGGACGACGAGTCACCCGTGGAAACGGGCGACAGGTCGTTCAAAGGAGACCTAGGCTTGGTTCTGAGCCTGGGGAAGGGGCGACATGGCACTCTCTGATCCGGCAATGTGTCATAATCTGAGAGGTTTGGTGATAGCTCTAGGTGCACCTGGTTTCTCAAGGTGTCGCTCGGTGATTGGCTGGAAATTGGAAATAAGCAGAAAATAGAAAAAATATGAAGAGAAGAGATAAAATTCGAGAAAAATACTAAAAAAGTGAAACAAATTTCTAAAAAATTATGATAAATACTAGAAATAATAAGGAATCCAATGGTATAAGAATTATTTGAATCTGATGTGATTTTATAGATCAAATAAATATATTAAAATCTTAAAAAAATAAGGAAAAATAGAAAAAAATATTCAGATCGATTTCGCATTGATTTTCAGGTAGAAAAACATCGTGTTAAGGCTATAAGTGCATAATTTTATGACTGTTTATGTATTAAGGATGCGACATTAAGGATTCAACTATGAATGCATGTGTAGGTGCATACCTACAGGTTATGAATCTCGAGGGATTGGCTCAACGATTGAGGATCAAGTGTGGGCACTTCAAACGTCGGGAAACCATGAGTGAATGGGACCTTTTTTATACGTTATTTACTGGCATGAATGAATATGCATGAGTAGGATTAATTAGATACGTATGGAATTAGTAAATGAAATCATCATATATGCTGTAAACTAGTCATGTGTTGCAACTATTCTCGTGCTCGGTTATCGAGTTATGTTGTGCATCGATTGAATGTGTTATTATATTAGAAGTGCACATGAAGTGTTTGGAGGCATTCGAAATCATAAGATAGGATCAAACATCGCAATAGCATAGCGTGACCTATGTGACTTCTAATAGCTCTCCGAGTAATTTTATGAGTGTTTATGTATTAAGGATGCGATATTAAGGATTCGACTATGAATGCATGTGTAGGTGGATACCTAAAGGTTATGGATCTCAAGAGATTGGCCCAATGATCAAGGATCAAGTGTGGGCACTTCAAACATCGGGAAATCGTAAGTGAACGAGGCTCTTTTTATACATTATTTACTGGCATGAATGAATATCCATGAGTAGGATTAATTAGATACGTATGGAATTAATAAATGAAATCATCATGTGTGTTGTGAACTAGTCATGTGTTGCAAGTATTCTCGTGCTCGGTTATCGAGTTATGTTGTGCATCGACTGAATGTGTGATTATATTAGAAGTGCACATGAAGTGTTTGGAGGCATTTGAAATCATAAGACAAGATCAAACATCGCAACAACATAGGGTGACCTATGCAACTTCTAAGAGCTCTCCGAGTTTGGTAGTGCGGCATGGATTTTCCAAGGGAGGCATAAGGTGGGACAAGGTGTTCTGATTAAATAAAAATAATGTGAACAAACAGGATATCCTAACGTGGGGATCGAGTAGGTGAAGCTTCCATCACCGAACACCTCAGCATCGTCAGTGGAATTGGGCTAAGATGAGTGCATATCCCATCGAGACTGATCGAGTCAGCATACAAAATAACAAGAGGCATAAAGTGCCACATATAAAAGTACCACTAATGGATCTCAATCCTATTCCTGGCACCAAAGGGACTAAGAGACATTGCCAGCCCAGCCATGGTTCTGATTTCTTGGTTTTCTATGTGCTGCATTACACAGTATATGTGACCTGTTAAATTGTCATGATGAGTATGCAAGTGTGGTTGTGCCATGTACCTGTGTTGTTATTAAATTTTTGCATGTGTTTACCATGCATATTTTCCCATCCGCTCACCTGGCAAGTTTCTGCTAGATTTTTGGCATGTATGCAAGGATAGTGAATGACAATTTAGGAGCTCATTCCTGGGGCATAGCAAGAGACGATCGGCTATTGAATAGTCAAACTCGAGGTAATTTTAAGGAACATTATGTTCATAGTAAATTTCCTTAGTGTGTTTAAATCTATTAGAGTCAATCTAATTAGTAAAGTCCTGGGTAATTTTTAAATAAATTCAGCAATCATTGATGATACTTGGACA
Organism: Passiflora organensis; assembly: GCA_019739055.1. NCBI lineage: Eukaryota > Viridiplantae > Streptophyta > Magnoliopsida > Malpighiales > Passifloraceae > Passiflora > Passiflora organensis. The sequence goes on along the minus strand of JAEPBF010000069.1, from coordinate 298,367 downwards.
TCATTGTTTCTCCCTTGTAATTCCACTTCCCAATATGTCAATAGAACCTTTTAATGTTTACCTCCACTTTAATGTATACCATTAGCTTTGTAGGACTATTATATGCATTGTCAAGTGTTAAGACAGTGTCTATAGTGAGCCTACGGCAGGGGTTGTCGCCCAATGAATATTGCGGTGGTCTGGGACATGACGTGACAGACCCTGACAAATGGTAGTGAAGCCTTGTTTAATCGTTATTTATAGAAACTCATATGTTTCTTATTCTTTAATGCTACTCTACCTCTCCCTTATCACTCATATGAGTGATTACTTTTGCAATAGCAGAGCTTATTCCTTTTCTTTGGAAATAATCTTGGTTATTGAGTAACCTTATACCCTGCGTGTTTTCTTTTCTATCAAGAACACGAGTGAGTTATGATAATCATCTAGTATGACTATACCTTACAAGCCCATCATTGTTAAATTTTCTAGATCGAGTGGTAGTTATTTTGGGCTATATCTTGTCACCACAAATTTATTGTTGCACATGGCATTCATCGGAATTGCTACATTCTTCTACATTGTCATAACACATCCATGAAGTCTATTTAAAAATGAAATAGCTCCTTTTGCTTGATATTAATATTCTAAATATGCATTGCGTTTTATAAGCAACGTTGTTCATAATCATTACTTGGATGAGTGATGGTATTAGTTTTTGCTAGAAGATATTGAGTTGTGTATGGTGATGTCTTTATTGAAATAGGCCAATCAATTGAAAATTCATTTGTTTGTGAGTCCATTGAGTCAGGGGAAAACTATGAACATAAGCACATCGTATTCAATTTAATTTTAAATTTAAAAGTCATGGGAGGAGCAAGATTGACTGTGGCTATAATTTATGGTAAGTTATACTGTTTATCGCTAGTATGAGTATTGAGAGTACCTTGGGTTAGGTACAACGTATTGGAATTGTGAGAAACTATGAATAACTTTGAGATGCCGTATTTTTCTTTTGAGGCATAAATCGGATTTAGATTAACTATAGATTGCCTCAGTAAATTTTAATTAGAATTGCATAATTTATCATAGAATGAAGCCAATATATGGCTATTTAGGATACTACTAGTGTATTCCATGTTTATAAGCACGTGGGATGCATTATTGGAATTAATTAGTTATTAATGAAGATAACGTACGACGTACATATCTTTTGTTGTGTCACTGATAAAATAGATCTTTGTGCATGGAATGCACATAATTTTTGCTAAGGTGTAGATTTTGTTTGAAATTTGGCAATGTAATGTACATCATAAGTGTTGAGCATAGGTTATTATTTATTGAATCGAGAAATTTTCGATTGAGAACTAGGAAGTTATGACAAAGGAGTTAATTAGAAAGAATATGGATCTGTCGATGGATTGTTATTAACTTTAAGACTATGACTTATGAGTTTATGGAGTGTATTTGGGTAAAGTTGGTTCAATGGATAAGTGGAACTGCGAAACTCATGGTATTACCCTAGTGTACTAGTTGAAGATCGAGATGATGATAGGATACATAGTGGAAGCATGATGATTATAGCGTAGAGCTATCAATTTTGACATCGAAGTATTATCATGAAATTTGAGATTATGATATCTTGATCATAATTTATTCTCTTTGTTAAAAGAGTTAGTTATTGAATCTTTACATTGAGACACTTTAAGTTAAATTTTTGAGAAAATGTTGTGATATACTGATGAACTAGAAGGTTGGGTATCGATTTTAACGAATTAGTACTCGAAATTGAATAATAAGGCTGGTATATGAATATAGATTGATATGAGGTTATTAAAACGCAATATATGACTGATGTTGGTATTGATTTGAATGTGTTAAGATTGAGAATGATCTTGGTTGTATCGATTTAAAAGTTATAATAAGAGTGAAGTAGTGTAGTAAAGCAGTAGTATTTGTGAACTGAGAAGAAATTGAGATGGATTTTGTTATGAGTCGATGATGAAGGTTAATGTTTAAGGCGCAAAAATTTTGAGTATGACTATCTTGAGTTTGGTTGTGAACTAGTGACCATGTGTGATTGGTGTTGTTTGATGAAATTTGTGGAACTATGTTGATTAATAAGTATACTATTGCAAAGAAACCAAGATAGGATTGAGGATGAAGAGAATACAATAGGATATCACATTCTAGGTGATGAAGGTAGTAATTCGAAATAACTAGTATGAGTGATTTCACGTAATGTTGGGTGTAAGAAGATTGCGATTGGACACTGCAACCTTAGCAATGAATTGTGAAGGTGAGATTATTACAATAAGATCAGTTACGATATAAGCTTCGAGGACGAAATTTTTTGTAAGGAGAGAAGTATGTGATAATCGAGATTTCCGAGTACTTGGGCCAGGAAGCCCAATCAAGATTTCTACGGTTAATGGGCCTTAGCCCATTGTTTAGATCAGTAAAAACCAAGAAGTTGATTTTTGATAATACAAAGTTAAATTTTATTTTTCAAGGAATTAATGTATTTATTGGAATTTTGGATGATTATGAAACTGAGGATTTAAACATGGTGTGATGAGATTTAATGGTGGGTTTGGATAATTTAGGACCTTGAATTGGTTCGTCAATAAATCAAAGGTATTAAGAGATTTTCGGGAATTTTTGGAAGTGACATCGGAATTTTTGTGATTTTCTAGAAATATTCGAATAAGGTATTTAATTTTTAATAAAAATTATATTTATGGGAAGGAGAATTTTATGATACTAGGTGATAGTACTTTTCAAGAGTCTGTAGAAATTTTTCGCATATTTTTCGGAGTTATATGCTAATTTCTATGTATTTTTGAAGAATTTTTAGTAAATAGAAAAAATAATTAAATATTATTATTAAAAACTAAATATAATATTATTAATTAATATACTCAAAACGGCAGCATCAGCTGTCATTTTGACTGCGAAAGGTCAAAAGGACAGGGAATCCTGCCGTTTTGACCTGTGAAGGTCTGGGGCAGGTAACACGAAAACGACATCGTTTGTTACGGTATAAGTCACACTCTTGAATCGTCTCTCGCCCTACACGTGTACGGAGAATACACCAATTTCTCCAATCAGTCCACACATAGCCAGAGTAAGCTGGACATAGCCACACACCTGTTTCCCTCTCCAGCTTGGAACACACTTGGAAAAGCTTCGATTTTTCTTCCTGGGAGAACGTTGGACTCATTTTGACTATATTCTTGCCATTTCAGTGAGAATCTCCAGCGGATTTGGGTAAGAACCCTACCCATAAAACTGGGTGATTGCTCCTCCTAGATTTAAGGTTTTAGTTTGTTAAAATGGGCATTATTAGTGTGTTTTAATTCATCTTGATGCGAGGAACAATTCAATGTTAGGTTTGTTAAGTTTCAGGGCATGTATGGGAAGGTAGGAATTTCGATTTTAGGGTTTACAAGAGCTACGGTTTTAGCTGGAGGTTGAAGATGACCTAGTCGAACAATGGGTCATCTGCTCCAGCCGGAGAGCCACATGTAGATCATCGAGCAGGTGGACTACGAGTCACCCATTGACGCTTGTGATAGGTTATTCAAAGAAGACCCAGGCTCAGATCCACGCTTGGGGAGGAGGCGACATGGCCTGCTCTGGCCCGGGTGCATGTCATGATCTAGGAGGCTCGATGATAGCTCTGGGTGTGCCTGGTTTCACCAGGTGTCGCTTAGTGATTGGCTGGAAATTGGAAATAAGTAGAAAATGGAAAAAATAAGCAAAGAAGGGTTAAAATTCAGGAAAAATACTAAAAAATTAAGAAAAATTCCTGAAATATTATGATAAATACTAGAAATAATAAGGAATCCAATGGTCTAAGAATCATTTGAATTTGATGTGATTTGATAGGTCAAATAAATAGAATAAGATCCAAAAAAAATAAAGAAAAATAGGAAAAATATCCAGATCGATTTCTTATTGATTTTCGGGTGGAAATGCATCGTGTTAAGGCTATAAGTGTGTAAGTTTATGAATGTTTAGGTATTAAGAATGAAACGTTAAGGATTCGACTATGAATGCATATGTAGGTGGATACCTACAGGTTAAGGATCTCGAGGGATTGGCCCAACGATCGAGGATCAAGAGTGGGCATTCCAAACTTCGGAAAACTGTGGGAGGACAGGTCCCTTTTTATACATTATTTACTGGAATGAATGAATATGCATGAGTAGGATTAATTAAAAATGTATGGAATTAATAATTGAAATCATCATGTGTGCTGTGAACTAGTCGTGTGTTGCAAGTATTCTTGTGCTCGGTTATCGAGTTATGTTGTGCATCAATTGAATGTGTGATTATATTGGAAGTGTATATGAAGTGTTTGGATGCATTCGAAATCATAAGACAGGATCAAACATCACAACAACATAGAGTGACCTATGTGATTTCTAAGAGCTCTCCGAGTATGGTAGTGCAGCATGGATTTGCCAAAGGAGGCATAAGGTGGGACGGGTTGTTTTAATTAATTGAAAAGAATATAAATAAACAGGATATCCTAACGTGAGAATTGAGTAGGTAAAGCTACCATCACCTAACTCTCCAACATCATCATTGGAATTGGGCCAAGAGGAGTGCATGCCCCATTAGGACTGATCGAGTCAGCATACAAAATAACAAGAGGCATAAGGTGCCGTATATAGAAGTGCCATTGATGGATCTCAGTAGTATTCCTGGTGCCTAAGGGACTAAGAGACATTGTCTGCCCAACTATGGTTATCATTTCTTGGCTTTCTATGTGCTGCATTACACGGTATCTGTGACCGTGTTAAATTGTGTTGATGAGTATGCAAGTGTGGTTGTGCTGTGTGCCTATGTTGTTATTAAATGTTTGCATGTGTTTTATCATGCATATTTTCCCATCCGCTCACCTGGTAGGTATCTGATAGATTTTTGGCATGTGTTCAGGGATAGTGAAAGACAATTTAGAAGCTTATTCTCAGGACATAGCAAGAGATGATCGATTATTGAATAGTCAAACTCGAGGTAATTTTTAAGGAGTGTTATGTTCTTAGTATATGTCCCTAGTGTGTTTAAATCTATTGGAGCCAATGTAATTAGTGAAGTCCTGGGCAATTTTTAAATAAATTCAACAATCTTTGATGATACCCATACATCATCGTTTCTCCCTTGTAATTCCACTGCCCAATATATTAATAGAATCTTTTAATGTGTACCATTAGCCTTGTAGGACTATTATATGCATTGTTGAGTGTTAAGACAATGTATATTGTGGGCCTACAGTGGGGGTTGCCACGCAATGAATACTGGGGTGGTCTAAGGCGTGACGTGACAAACCCTGACACATTAACTACATTGGAAATGGAAAACTAAACAACTAATCACAACAACAAAGAAAACAACTAACACAAATGATGACTAAAAAGAAGCAAATTGCAATAACAACAATAACAAAAACAGTAAGAAAAGATTAGAATACTCATGTAAGCTTGAGTTGGTGACTGAAAAGGAGACTCATTCCATGTGCTAATTTGGTGGCATGGAAGGTGGAGGAATAGCTCGAGCATAACGCTTCAGGAAATCATACAGCCACATGTTTGGATCTCGTTGATATCGGATAATTTCCTCCTAATGTGATGAGTTTTGTTGCATCCACTCATGAAAGGTGTGCATTTGGAGGTTATTCAGTTGCATTTGTTCAAGCAACTAGTTATGTTGCATTTGCAACCGTTCCATGCGGGTGATCAACTCTGATTCCATGGCAGCCATATGGGATGCAGTGTCACACCTCAGACTCCAAATTTATTTATTTGTTTATTTTTGCATGACACCCGTCGTAGGTCCACTATATGCATTATCTACTTACTAAGCAATGCATATAATGAACCTACAAGGCTAGAATAAAATTCGACATCGAAGGTATTTTAAGGATTATATTAATTAAACAAACAGCCGAAGAAAAAAGAAAGGACTATGTTGTCTGGGTTACCATAATGGAATATCTATTACTACTTGGTCCCAGTAATATTCGCATAATTTACAATCAATTATGTTTACCCAAGGTTCAGTAACTATCCAAAATATCATGCATGTGGACTGGACTAGGGGAATACATATCATGTACATGATACACTTGAAACCTTAAGGGGATCCTAACCTCGAATCGCTTAAATCCTACACCGACTATCTGCCCGAAGGGATTCCACGTTCACATCCATTCATAATCAATCTTGTTCGAATTCAGATCACAAAATCTGGCAGAAACTTGCTAGGTGAGCGGATAGGAAAAAACACATATAATATAAAACATGCATACACACAATTAATACTAGGCACACAGGCATACAAATACATCAACTAGTCAAGTCAACACATATAAAACATTCATCCACAACAAGACTGTGACTGGGCTTGGCAATAATTCACAGTCCATCTGGCACTAGGAGAAGGATTGAGATTCGTTAGTGGTACTTCACACTTACCTTCATTACTACTTTACCATTTCCCAAAAACCACTGATGATGCTGGAGGGTTAGGTGATTGTAGCTCCACCTAAATGATCCCTACTCCACAGGATCCTGTATTGTGTCTGACAGCTTGCTCAGTAGTCCCTATCCCGTTTTATTGTTTTGTACTTGGAACCTCCACGCCTCGCTACTAGACCCGGAGATATCTCAAGGGTTATATAGGTCACTCTATACGACTAATGCTTTGCATACTCATACGTGAATTCATTCAATGCATTATATACATTACAATATAAACATGCAGCAAAGCCCAAATATGTGATTTATTCATTTTACTTAGTATGACATTCTTATTTATGTAATTCATATCACACATGCATTTAAGCATACAACTCGTCAAGCAACTTGGCAATTCTCATGCTTCCTAATAGCATGCATATTATCACGACCGAAACTCAGACTACGTGTCATTCGGTTTAGTGTGTGACCCGTCCCTCAAATATGGTGCCTCAATCAAGGAGAATCGACACATTAATGGAGGATCAATCAGAGGCAATAAAGGAATTCAATGGGAATCCGTTCCTGCCATATAGGAGACCCAATTTGGGGAATCAAGGTAATCAATGTAATAAAAGATTACTATAGATGGGAAATCAGACATTACTGCTTACCTTGTATATCTTTGTATAGACATCGTTAGATCGGTTGACTCGATCTCCACCATTCATTGGGGAGCTGTATTGGCTATATAAGGGGTGCCTACCCTCATTTGTAATCATCCATCAATTCTTGCAATATTGAGAGTTTAAAGTTTTCTCTCTATTCTTTTGTGTCCCTCTCTCTTTTCGGTTATATTCTAAGCTTAGCATTCTAGCTAGCTTTGTGAGGAAGGCTGACTTAGCCTATTGCGATAGCGATAGTCTAAGGCCGTACAGAGAGTTTCTATTCCTCAAAACTCTAATCCCGTGACAGTTGGTAGCGGAGTGACGGCTCAATTCTTTGAGAGAGAAATGGAGTTGCCTACTGATTCCAACATCCCTATTGTTGAGGAGGTAGAGGAGGTTCGTGTGGGGAGACTACCCCAACGTGCTCCCGAACCAAGTAAGAAGAGAATGAAGACTGTTGATCATCAGTCATCATTGGAGGCAAGGATCACTCGTATGGAGATGAAGGTTGCCGATGACAAAGATACACTTTAGGAGTATGGCCAGCGCATAAGCGAGCTTGAGTTAGGGGACATGAATGAGCTTTGTGAGGAGATGCAAGGCACCCTCATTACTATCAACTCTTGGAGGAAAGAGTTAGATGATTTCAAGGTAAATCTTCTTGCTGAAATCACCTTATTTAAGGATGACTTGGTTAAAATCAGGAATGAATGCAAGAAGGGTGTAGTGCAAGTAGTTGCCTTACACAAAGCGAAGCTGGATGTCCCAAAGCCAAAGTCATTTGGTGGGACGAGGAATGCCAAGGAGGTGGACAACTTCATTTTCAACCTTGAGCAATACTTTCAAGGGGTGGGTATGGAGAGCGATGGAGATCGACTTTCCCAAGCCCCACTGTATCTAACCGATAGTGCCATAACCTGGTGGAGGATGAAGCATGCTCAAATCGAGCGTGGAATCTTGAAGTTGGAGACATGGGAAGATTTCAAAAGGCTCCTGAGAGCACAATTCTCACCAAAAAATGTGGAGCTAGAAACGAGGGAGAAGCTTTGCAAGTTGTTTCACAAAGACAACGTCCGAGACTACGTGAGGGAGTTCACGTAAGTCTTATTGGAGATCCCAGACATGCCCGAGACGGAGGTCATGTACGTGTTTCTGGGAGGCCTACAAAGTTAGGCCAAGCTGGAGCTTCATCGACACAATGTCAAGGAGCTCAATGATGCAATCACCGAGGCTGAAACCTTGGCAGAATTCAAGAGGAATCCCAAGGGTTCAAGCCCACCTAAGCCTAAGAGTTTCCGCGACTACAAGGCTAAAGTTGAGAGAGCAGTCCATGAAGCCAAGGAGGGGAAGGACAAGCTTTTCAAGTCCTTCAAGTCCTTCAAGCCAAACCCACACAAGGGAGAGGTGAAAATCGGGGCAAGGGCGAGAGACCCAAGCTCTCATGCTTTCTATGCGAGGAGCCGCATAAAGCAGTGGATTGCCCGATGAGGAACAAACTGGCAGCCATTTCCATGAAGGCCGAAGAGATGGAAGCACAAAGGATGAGTTCCATGCAACTGTTGAGTGCTGTTAAGGCCTCAACCAAGGATGCCAAGGTGGAGCAAGCTAGGAGAATGTTTGCAAGACTCATCGTGCAAGGGAGGGAGTCCCGTGCATTGATTAATACTGGTGCTACTCACAACTTCATGAAGAAGGAGGAAGCACAACGACTTGGCACCAGGTTCCGAGAGGAGAAAGGCTGGCTGAAGATGGTGAACACTAAAGCCCAGCCAATATTTGGAGTAGCCCGAGGGGTCGAGCTACAAATGGGAGAATGGAAAGGTAAACTTGATTTCTCCAATGTTCCCATGGATGACTTTCCGATTGTGTTAGAGATGCAGTTATTGGATCAGACGAGAGCAGTCCCAGTGTCTTGCACAAACATCCTCATACTTTCGGAAGGGAGCCAGTGTTACGTGGTGCCTGTTGCTCGAGAGAAGGAGCTAAAGGCAAAAACACTGTCAGCCAGGCAGCTGAAGAAGGGAGTAAGGAAGCTAGAACCCACATTTCTAGCTACCTTGGTGATGGATGAAGGCACAACTGCTGATGACGATGTGCCAATCCAAGTTATGGAAGTTCTTGGGGAGTTTGCCGATGTGATGCCCAAGGAACTCCCGAAGAAGTTACCACTCTTACGGGAGGTAGACCATGCCATCAAGTTAGAAATCGGGGCAAAACCAACTGCGAGAGTCCCTTATCGAATGGCACCTCAGGAGTTAGCTGAATTACAAAGTCAGCTGAAGGAGTTGTTGGATACGGGCTTCATCCAACAATCTAAAGCACTTTATGGAGCACCGGTTCTTTTCCAAAAGAAGCAAGATGGGTCGCTGAGATTGTGCATCGACTACCGGGCCTTGAATTAGGTAACTGTGAAGAACAAGTACCCCATTCCTCTCATTGCTGACTTGTTTGATCAACTTGGGGATGCAAGATGGTTCACCAAGTTGGATCTGAGGTTAGGCTACTATCAAGTCCTCATAGCAAAAGGAGATGAGGCCAAGACTGCATGTGTCACACGGTATGGATCTTATGAATTCTTGGTCATGCCATTTGGTTTAACAAATGCACCTGCTACCTTTTGCAAACTAATGAACAAAGTACTCACAAGTTCTTGGACCACTTTGTTGTTGTGTATTTGGATGATATAGTGATATACAGCCACACACTTAAGGAGCACATCCAACATATAAGGATGGTGTTTCAAGCTTTGAGGGACAATGAGCTGTATGTCAAGCAGGAAAAGTGTGCATTTTTCAAACAAGAGGTGACTTTTCTTGGCCACATAGTGGGCGGAGGAAGGATCAAGATGGATGGTGCCAAGATCCAAGCTATTAAGGATTGGCAACCATTAAAGAAAGTCATGGATCTTCGTTCCTTCTTGAGGTTGGCCAATTACTATCGGCGGTTCATACGAGGGTACTCTTCCATTGCCACACCCTTGACCGAGTTATTCAAGACGAACAAGGCATGGGATTGGTCGAGTGGATGCCAAGAGGCATTCGATGCTCTGAAGGAAGCCATTGTCGAGGAGCCGGTGTTAGCCTTGCCCAACCACCTACTTCCATACGAGGTACAAACGGATGTTTCAGATTTTTCAATTGGTGGTGTCTTGATGCAAGAAGGCCACCCAATTTCTAATGAGAGCCGCAAGCTGAATGATATTGAGAGGCGTTACACGGTGCAAGAGAAGGAGATGACAGCCGCGGTGCATTTCTTGCGAGTTTGGAGACATTACTTGCTAGGAGTAAGTTCGTTGTCAAGACTGACAACGTTTCCACAAGCTACTTCCTTTCGCAGAAGAAGCTATCGCCGAAACAAGCGAGGTGGCAAGATTTCTTGGCAGAGTTTGATTACATACTTGAGTATAAGCCAGGGAAGGCAAACTTGGTGGCAGATGCTCTCAGTAGAAGGGCCGAGCTTGCAGCCATCAAGACTCATGACAAACACCTTGATGAGATTTTATCAAGGCGTGTGAGCGGGAAGCACATGAACCATGTGGAGTATCTGGTTCATTGGAAAGGAGACCCTCCTGGTGAGACTAGTTGGGAGAGTGAATCTGATCTTTGGCAACATCGAGACGAGATCGATGAGTTCTTGAGGCAGCACACAACGAGGACGTTGTCGAGTTTGGTGGGGGAGAATGTCACGACCGAAACTCAGACTACTTGTCATTCGGTTTAGTGTGTGACCCGTCCCTCAAATCTGGTGCCTCAATCAAGGAGAATCAACATATTAATGGAGGATCAATCAGAGGCAATTAGGGAATTCAATGGGAATTTGTTCCTGCCATATAGGAGACCCAATTTGGGGAATCAAGGTAATCAATGTAATAAAAGATTACCATAGATGGGAAATCAGACATTAGTGCTTACCTTGTTTATCTTTGTATAAACACCGTTAGATCGGTTGACTCGATCTCCACCATTCATTGGGGAGCTGTATTGGCTATATAAGGGGTGCCTCCCCTCATTTGTAATCATCCAGCAATTCTTGCAATATTGAGAGTTTAAAGTTTTTTCTCTATTCTTTTGTGTCCCTCTCTCTTTTCGGTTGTGTTCTAAGCTGAGCATTCTAGCTAGCTTTGTGAGGAAGGCTGACTTAGCCTATTGCGAGAGCGATAGTCTAAGGCCGTATGGAGAGTTTCTATTCCGTAAAACTCTAGTCCCGTAACAATATGCTTTCGATTTATCGACTTATTATCTTAATAAATTTCATGCAGTAATTCATGTCAGTACTCAAACTAATAAAGGTTCTATCCACTCATGGGTTTCAAAACCCACACATGCATCGATGGCTTGTTGGACTAATTTTTTGAAGTCTTGTAATTTTTAGGTATCCACTTATGCACAATTATAACAAATACCTTTATAAATCACATTTAACATATAATATTACATAAAATTACGTGTCTAACCCTGTATCAATACGAAACTAAATTGAGAAATTTTCCTATTTCTATATATTTTTCTGAAAGTTGTAGGATTTATTTGACCTATCAAATCAACTTCAAATTCAATAATATTTTATACCACTAGACTCCTTATTCAATCTAATATTTTCTGTAATTTTTTCAGAAATTTTCTGATTTTTCTACTATTTTTCTCGATTTTTACAGTATTTCTGCCGATTTTTCCTATTTTCTACAATTATTTTAAATTCCAGCCATCTAGAATGCACCACGTGTCACCATTAGAGTGTGTCCGGACCTACCTTTGAACCTCCAAGGCTGCAACATGCGTTCCACTTCCTATATGCCACTACGTCTGAGCCTCAGGCTCGGGTGACACTTCCCATCTATACTAAACGACACATCATCTGCTCTTGCAGGCGACAAGTCGTTTGTAACTGGTACCCAATGACCTTTCACGCGGGCCTGGAAATGAATGACTTGTTGTTCACAGTGGCCATCTTCAACCTCCAGCTCGCATGAATAGTAACCCTACAACCAGGAAAAACCCTAATTTCTGAATCTCCTATATCCTCAGATACTCAACGATTCCTCACTGAAATCATGACAAAACGAAGGTTAAACAATCTCAACTTTAACCCCACAGATTATACTAAGTTTATTCAATCCAATCATCCACACACAGAAAAAAAAGATCTGGCCTAAACCGGACATATACTCACCAGAATCTAGCGAATTTGAGCCGAGAATTACACCAAAATGGTACGGATAAGATCGGGAGAGCGAGATAGAGTTTCGGGAGAATTTTCGATGCCTAGAACGTACTAGAATAAGGTTCTAAAGAAATTAGATTTTATCCCATGATACTACCAGCTAAGGGAGGAAACCGGGATGCTGAAAAAGGCAGCCGGTTCCTCCCTTAAATCAACGTCCTTTCGGGCCTCTCCCGAAATGACAACGTTTTGAATCCATATGTATTTCCTCATGCATACAATCCGAAACGACAAGTCCTGCATCATTTTGACCATCTCAGTCAAAACGACACTACAGGCTGTCGTTTTGGTTTCTCAAAATATATTAATATAAAATATTATATTTTAATAATATAATAATAATAATAATAATTTAATAATTCTTCAAAAGTTCATAATAAATACATGTAAATCTGGAAAAATACCAAGAAAATTCCTATACACTCCTTATAAATAGTACTATCAAATAAAATTTGAAAATTATTTTTCTCATTAATTTATGATATATCAAGCAAACTGGACAAAAAATATTCGATAGGTTCATGATTTTAGAGTAATTCGATTTGAATATGACAAACAATCTATCACCCGGTGTACAACAACAAGATAACAACCACAACCTGTAGTCAACAACATAGATTCCGGGATATAAATAGGTACACAATCCAAGAGATACGCTTCACAATCATTAAAAGATAGTATTCAAGCAAGAAAAACAAGATGATTCAATTTCATTGAAGGAATTAAAAATATGTGTTGCTATCACTAAAAATCTCATCCGGGTTAACATCGTGGAATATCTATTACTTCTTGATTCTAGTGACATTAATATGATTTACAATCAATTATGTTTACCCAAGGTTCACTAATTACCCAAAATATCTTGCATATGGACTAGGGAATACATGCTAAGTACACGATACACTAGAAACCTTAAAGGGATCCTAACCTCGAATCACTTAAATCCTCGATCGACTGTCTAACTGGAGGGATGCAACGATCACATTCATTCATAATCAATCTTACTCGAATTAAGATCACAAGATCTGGTAGAAACCTGCCATGTGAGCGGACAGAAAAAGAACATATAACATAACACATGCATACACACAAATAATACAAGGCACACAGGCATACGAATACATCAACTAGTCACAGTCAATACATATAAATCATTCATCCACAACAAGACCGTGACTGGGCTTAAAAATAGTTCACAGTCCATCTTGGGCCAGAAGAAGGACTGAGATCAGTTAGTGGTACTTCACACTTACCTTCATTATTACTTACCAGTGCCCAAAAACCATTGATGATGCAGGGGGGTTAAGTGATGGTAGCTCCACCTAAACTATCCGCACTCTGCAAAATCCTATCTTGTGTCTATCGGCTTGCTCAGTAGTCCCTATCTTGTCTTATCGCTTCATACTTGGCGTCTCCACTCTTCGCTACCAGACCCAGATATATCTCAAGAGTTACATAGGCCAGCCTATGCGACTTCGTGCTTTGCATAGTCATACGGAAATTCATTAAACGCATTAAATGCATTACAATATAAACATGCAACAAAGCCCAAATATGCAATTCATTCTTTGTACTTAGCATGACATTTCATATTTACGTTATTCATGTCACACATGCATTTAAACACACAACTGTCAAGCAACTCGACAATTCTCATGCTTCCTAGTAGCATGCATATACTTTCAATTTATCTACTTATTATTTTATTAAATTTCATGCAATAATTCATGCCAATACTCGAACTGATACAAGTTTCGTCCACTCACGAGTTTCAAAGTCCACACATGCATCGATGGCTTGCCATATCATTTTTTCGAAGTCCTGCCATTTGTAGGTATTCACCTACGCATGATTATAAAAAATATCTTTAGAATTCACATTCAACATATAATATAACATAATTACATGTCTAGCCCATTTAATTAACATGTTTCTACCTCTGTATTAATACGAAACTAAATCAGAAAATTTTTCAATTTTTTTCAATTTTTCCAAAACTTGTAGGATTTATTTGACCTATCAAATCAACTCCAAATTCAATAATATCTTATATCACTAGATTCTTTATTCAATCTAATGTTTTCTGTAATATATTTCTGATTTTTTCTGATTTTTTTACTATTTTCCAAATTTTTACAGTATTTCTGCCTATTTTCCTATTTTTTGGAATTATTTTAAATTCCAGCCAACTAGAACACACCACATGACACCATCAGAGCATGTCCGGACCAACCTCTAAACCTCAAAGGACGTGACACGTGTTCCACTCCTCGAGTGTTACTTCATCCGAGCCTGAGACTCAGGTGATACATACCACCTATACTAAATGACATATCCCCTGCTCTTGCAGGTTATAAGTCGTTTGTAACTGATACTCAATGACCTGTCATGCGGGACTAAAAACAAACGACCTACTGTTCGCAGAGGTCATCTTCAACCTCCATATTGCGTGAATAGTAACCCTACAACCATAAAGAACCCTAAGTCCGAATCTCCTATATACCCAAATACTCAACGATTCCTCAATAAAATCATGACAAAACGAAGGTTATATAATCCTGAGTTTAACCCCACAAATTATACTAAGTTTATTTAATCCAATCGACCACACAAAAAAAAAATGTTCGACCTAAACCGAACGTATACTCACCTGAATCCGGCAAATTTGAGCTGAGAATTACACCAAAATGGTGCGGACAAGATCTGGAGAGCAAAACAGAGTTTCGAACGAATTTTCGATGCCTAGAACATACTAGAACAGGGTTCTAAAGAAACAAGATTTTACCCCATGATATTACTAGTAAAGGGAGGAATCGAGAGGCTGAAAGTGACAACCGGTTCCTCCCTCAAAACGATGTCATTTCAGGCCTCACTCGAAATGACTACATTTTGAATCCATATGCACTTCCTCATGCGTACAATCCAAAATAATAGGTCTGGCAGGCTGTCGTTTTGGTTTCTTAGAATGTATTATTGTAAAATATTATATTTTAATAATAATAATATAATAATTCTAATAAATCTTCAAAAATTCATAGTAAATACCATATAAATCTGGAAAAATACCTTGAAAATTCCTATACACTCCTTATGAATAGTACTATCGAATAAAATTTAAAAATTATTTTTCTCGTTAATTTATAATTTACTAAAAATCAGATACTCCTTAATTTACTCTAGAAAAATTATAATAATTAAAATTAATATATCTAAAAATTCCAAGAAAAATTCTCAATGCTTATGATTAATCAGTAGAATTTCCTAAGAACTTAGAACATCAAAACCATCATTTTATCTCATAATATGATTTTTCATCCATAAATTCCTTAAATGAGATTAATATCTAATTAACCATAAAAATTCTAAATATACAATGAATAAATCTTAGGATTATAAAAAATTATTTAAAACTTAATAATGTATTTCCCATTCATACACATGTCACAAAGCTCATATTTCTAAGCATGACAGGTCCGGGTGGTGAAATGACCAAAATATCCCTAGATCCCTTTTTTCAAGAAAATGCACTCTGATGTTCCTTTTTTGTAATCAAAACCTCAAATTAATACCTACGAGTCTCGATATCTCATAAAGAATAGATAAAGATGTCGAAAACCTATCTGTATCTCGTATGGGCCTTAAGACTACATAGTGGCCCAAATCGATATAATTGTCGGATAAATTCTAAAAATCTTTCATAACCACTTAGAAAATCAATTGCATTCATAATAAACCCAGGCACCGATTCAAGGCCCACTTATTTCATCATCAAATTTTCGATTGGGCCTTCAGCCCATATAACCCAAAAGGGTCAAGATCTCATATGTAGGTGTTAGTTAGGGACGAGGGGGTTTATCCGCCTGTGGTGGTGGTAACTCCTGTGGCTGTTAAGCATCCATGTAGAGGGCTTAGAAATAGTAATGGAAAGTTCTGTGTTGACAATCATCCTTGTCAATCACCCAATCTTCTGATTGATGTATAGGACGTTGAATACTTCCTCTTAACGCTTCCAATGTTGGAGTGACAAAGTCCATAATTATCCATTGTCTCCCTTGAGGTCTTCCTTCCCCAAAATTCGGATTATCAACATGTACTTCCAAGTTAATATTCTCTTTCACTCTTACTTACGGATTCTCACACTGATGGTTGATTCTCTTGTTATCCATAGTCTCAGTGAGTGGTTTCACCTTCCTTGATCCACACACAGGTTCGTTCCTTTTTTTCTTACATCGTAAATTGTACCTGTGTTCCAGCTTTCTGTACAAGAAACTTTAATTTAGACAAACAATGTAAAACAATAGTTACTTATGTTATACACCGTTCCAACAACGATGCCAAAAACTTGTTGTGTATTTGTCACTATACCTAAAATTGCAAGCGAACAATATCATACAAGTAGTAAAGTTGTTCGAATAACAGGATTCTTCCTCAGGAAACTCGATAATATTTATAATCTATTCTTTCAATTCTTAATTCTAATTAAAGCGATCCGTACTTCTTTTATATTAACACTACAATCCTTACAAGTAATGAATAATATAAAATTTCATTATTTGACATTAAGTATCATATTCATTCTTTTAAGGCATTAAACATATGATCAAGAAATTTATCTCACCGTTATTTCTAAACATGTAACGAAGCATCTTCCAATAACTAATTATTCCACTCAATTTATTCTTTACTATATTCTTATGTAAATAACAAAATCAAGATAAATGTTTTAATAGTTTAACTAGGGTAATAGGTATATTCCTATCCTATTAAATTTCACCATATTATCTTGGTTTGTGCATTAGTATATTGGATTATAAGTAAAATTTCCTTAAACTTATAATTATCTTTGTTGAGTAGATCAGACTCATTAACATATACCTTAATGAAAAAAGGAGATGAACATGCTTTCCGATATTAGTATGATAGGAATTGAGACACTCCAAAAGGGATTAAAATGCACATGAAATAATAATTCTCTTTTTCGATCGTTCATGGCAATCATAAACAATAATTACATACTATGTGCCTCGAATTCTATGGCTGTAATGCACCAAAAACTTGAATACGATCCTTACAAAAGATTTGAAAACTATCTCTCTATATCCAACTCTATTCCCAGCACCTTATATTTATAAGGTTTTGACTTCGACCGTTCAAATTTGCATAAGTTCGACCGGTCGTAGAACTCTAATGGTCATAAACTGCCTGTAACTGCTCTTAACTGCTTGTTCACCCGATCGACTTTATATTACTTCAATCGGTTGATATACCTTATTCAATCAATCAAAAGATTTAATTATCGATAGTTTGAACTTTGGTCATTCAGTATGCTTGGCCTTTCGATAGGTCGATTACTACAAAGTTCGACCGATCATGGAGTTCTCTGGAATTTATCGGTTGGTTTCTCAGAATATTTCAACCGGTTGACTTTTACAAGTGTCGACCGGTTGACCTTTGGTCTTGAAACTGACTGGTCGAATTATACAGTTTCGACCGATCATTGCCTCCTCCAGAACTTCCCTGATGGATTCAATTGGTCAATTTTTATAAATGTTGACCAGTCGAATTGAGCCAGTTTTGTAATGCAAGATCATTCTATTTTTGTACTTTAAATCTAGAAGATAAAAACTAAACAAACATGTAATTAGCATAAATTGACTAGTTTATTAAGGATTTACAAATCAAAATTCCTCAATTGAGTGTACTAATTATCATGTAAAAATCAAGACAACAATCGCGGTTCATCTTCTTCCTAGATAGACAGTCAGCATATAGAGAATTAGCGTAATGTCAGATTAGGATCCCTATTATAGACTCTAGTATTATATGTTCTTCATATCATATTCCCCTAGGCTGTATTGTTACGTCATAAATGACTTATGTAATTGAGAATACATTAAGTCAATCAAGAATTCCATGTTTTAATGTAGTGTCTTGGGCGTTTGAAGTCAAATCATAATTTGGTGTTTTTTTAGACCATATCATTGCCTATAATTAAACCCGCAGTTGTATTTTTTTATTCTTATTATTTCTTCTCTGTTATTTATTGGTTTCTTTTAGCCTTGTAGGTTTACTATGTGTTTTGCCGGATGTGATAACAGTGTATATAATTGGCCTACAACGGTTATCACGCCAAATTTTTTAGGTCCGGGGGCATGACAATAGAATTAGATAATAACTTGATGTATGAAATGTGATTATGTAACGTTGGGTTATTTTATGAGAAATAACAGAAGAATGTATTTAGTAATATAATTTGAATTGGGGTTAAGGTGATTGATATAACCCTAGGTAATTGGTTTTTGATACTTGATATTGGTTTGACTATGAATTGGCATGGTGAATGTGAATTTAATTGTATACAGAGGATGAAGAGTATGCAATTGGATACTGTATTTGTTGATGCGGAATTTTGTTTCATTAAGAGTAATCTCGATCTAAGTTTCAAGGATGAAACTTTTTGTGAGGTGGGTTGGATGTGAAATCTTAACCCTTTGGGTTGTTTCGACCGAAAACTCAATCAAACTTTGATGTTGGAATTAGTGGGCTTCAAATCATAGCCTAGGATTATTGTGAGTCTAACAGACTATCTAAGTACTTATGAACAATGATTGGGATAAGTTCGATGATTTTATCGAATTGGACCATTATGCAGTCTTAGAGCCTATATGATATGTGGTTAGGTTTTGATATCCTTATCTAATTCTAATGAGTCATCGGGACTCACAGATATTGTTTTGAGATTTTAACTTCAAAAAACGAATATTGAGCGCGTTTTCTTGGAAACAAAGCCCAAAGGTATTTTGCTTATTTTACCATTCGGTACCCATCATGCTTAGAAAAACGAGGCTTGTAACATGCGTATTACTGGAATATACATTATTCAGTCTCAAAGGAGTACCGGTGATCCTATGATGGGTAACTTAAAGTTTTATAGATTTATTACAATTAATGAGATATTATTCTCATTTACGTATTTTATGGACAAAAAAATTATAAGATGGGTTGTAATGATAGTTTTGATGTTTAATGACCTTGGGAAGGTCTATTTACCATTTATAACAGTTGAGGAATTTTGTAGGAATTTTTTGAGATATAATTTTTATTATTATGATGTTTCTAAGGTGAATTGAGTGATATTCAATTTTTAATAAATTATGAGTTAATGAGAAAAATAATTTCAAGTTCCAATGGATATTACTGTTTATAAGGATTGTATAGAAATTTTCTAGAAACTTTTCGAAATATTATGGAATTTATTATTAAGTTTTAAAGATTTATTAGAATTATTAAATAATTTTTATTGTTATTATATGATTAATATATAAAATTTTATATTATTATATTCAGGAAACCAAAACAATAGACTGTAGTATCGTTTTGGGCAAGATGGTCAAAACGACATAAACCATGTCGTTTTGGATGAAACACACAATAATGTGCGTATAGACAAAACATCAGTCATTTCGGGGGAGGCCCGAAACAATGCCGTTTCATTGAAGGAAGTAACTACAGCCTAACCTCTCTTGATTCCATCCCTTCTTCGGTCAGCTGATGGGATAAATTCAAGTTTATATAGTTGGCACTCCAGTACAGATAGAGCCTCAATTTTTCATTTGAAAGCCTCGCCTCTTCTCTTTGATTTCGTCCGCACCATTTTTGTGCAACTTCTGGCATTATTTCACAGGATATAGGTAAATCTTCTACCCAGAAAAATGGGTTCTTCTCCTTCTCTTTCTGGCTGTAATTGGTCACAGTTTTTGATGATTTAAACATACCTAGCTTCGCTGAGACATAATCTGTGTATTGAGATGTAGTATGTTGAGTTTCGTTAGGTAGAAAAGGAGATCGGGTTTTAGCTTTTTGTTGTAGGTTTTGGCCGTCCAAAGGTTGAAGATGACCTCAGATGATCAGTTTTCTGAGGCTCTTTTGAAAGACAGGTTGTTTGGTCGATGGACCAAACGATGTGTCGCCTAATAAAGAAATATTTGGAGCCGAGTCTCAGGCTCAGGGGACGCATGGCATGTGTAGAGTGGGACATGTGTCACAATTGAGTAGCTTCAGAGGTTGGTCTGGGGGTGCTTGGTGATGCCAAGTGGTGCGATCTGATTGGTTGGATAAAATAAAATTATAGAAAATGGAAAAAGGGGCAGAAATGGTAGAAAAATTGGGAAAATAGTAGGAAAATGCAAAGCATTCGAGAAAATTATAGTAAATGCTAGATTGAATAAGGAGTTTAGTGATACCAAGATTTTTGAATTTGGAGTTGATTTGATAGGATAAATAAATTATACAAATTTTGAAAAAATAGGGCGTAAAAGAAAATTTTTCTGGTTTAGTTTGAAATTGATTCGGAGGTAGAAACGTGTCGATTAAAGAATTTAGACTATTATGATTTTATGTACTATTATGCTTTGAGTATGATTTCCAAAGGAATTGGTTATAATCATGCTTAGGTGGATACCGACAATTGTAGAACTTTGAGGAATCGGTCCGCCAAGCCTTCAAACTATATGTGGGCTTCAAACCCTGTGAGTGGATGAAACTTTTTATATTTCAAATATTGACATGAATTATAGCATGACAGTTAATAAAGACAATAAGTAAATAAATTGAAATATTGCATATGCAATTGAAAGGCATGAGATTTGTCATGTTGCTTGCCATGTTGTTCGTTAAAATACATGCTATGCTATGAGTTGCATAGATATGATGTGACATGCTAAGGTATGATGCGTGAATGGCATAATTGTGCTTTGCTGTGTGTTTATATTAAAATGCATATGATGCATTGAACACATTCGGGTATAAGTTATGCATAGCATAGAAGTCACATAGGGTAACCTTTACAACCCTTGAGAGCTCTCTGAGTCTAGTAGCGAGACGTGGAGATGCCATGTATGAAGCTATATGGTAGGATAGGGACTACAAGAGCAAGCTGATGAACACAAGACATGATTTTGCAGTGGGGATTGCTTAGTTGGAGCTAGCATCACCTAATTCCCCAGTATTGTTAAGTGGTTTTGGGCAATGTTAAGCAATAATGAAGGTAAGCTTGAATTACCATTGAAAAATCCTAGTCCTACTCCTAGCGCCAGAAGGACTGAGAGTTAGTGTTAGCCTAGTCACGAATTTGCTTGCATGGAATGATTATATGTGAGACCTCTAAAATTTCTGAGGTGTTTGGGCTCGAAGCCCAACTGGGAATCAATGAAATTAGTGGGCCTTAACCTATATTTACGAATGGATGATGAATTCGTAAGTTAGTTTTGATAATTTAGAGGATAAAATTTATTTTTAGAGAATTTTTATAATTATTGAGAATTTTTGATATTATTCGATTGGTGATTGAAACATAAGATGGTGAGAGTAATGATGATTATTGGTATCTAGGACTATGGATAGGTCCATTAACAGTTTAGAATGGGTAGTAAATTTTCTAAAAATTTTTGGAATCCTGATGCAATTTATTATGATTTTTCTATAATATATTATAAGGTATTTAAATTTTCAAGAAATTATAAGTATATAAAGATATTATTTTGATGGTACTGATTGATAGTACTATTCATAAGGATTCTGTGAAAATTTTTAGTGTATTTTTTGAAGTATTATTGGATTTATTATGAATTTTTAAAATTTTATTAGATTTTTATAAATAATATTTATTACTTTTACTAATTAAATTTATATATTATAATATATTATAATAGCGCCAGATGGTCAAAACGACAGCACGGCCCGTCATTGTGGTCTTCCTTGTTAAGCCTTAGTCGTTTAATCATTAAACAACGTCATTTCAGAAGGATTCCAAAACAACGTCATATCAACATGAGATCGGCCGTTGTCTAGTGCAGCCCCGGTCTCCTCCAGTCGCTGGTGATAAAATGGGATTTTATCTTGTTATGTGTTCCGACTTTGTAGTGCATGTCGAGTCCTGTTTTTCAGCCCCAAAGTTTCTCCTCTTGCATGCGACTTCTTCCCGAGCAGTTTCGTGGCGATTCTGGCCTTCTAACGGCCATTTTAGGTTATATTTTAACCTGGAATCCGGATACTCCACCTTCTTAGATCTATAGTGTCACACCTAGGACCCCGAAGATCATACCCAACACCTCGCCGTAGAACCATCATATATACTGCTACGACATACGACAATATATACGATAGATCTACAAGGCTAATGGTATAAATTAAAACGGAGATAATAATTGAAAGAATTTATCGATATATTGAGCAGCGAAATTACAAGGGAGAAACGATGATGTCCGAGCACCATTGATGAATGTTTAGTCCAGCAACTAGTTCCAAATATTTCACTAATTACATTGGCTCTAGCATACTCTGATACTCTAGGGGAAAATACTATGAATACAATGCTTCTTAGGGTTATCTCGAGTTTGGCTATTCCATAGCCAACTATCTCTTGATATGCATGGGAGCGAGTTCCTAACCGTCATTGGCTATTCCTGCACAGATGCTAATGATCTAGGAGAAACCTGCCAGGTGAGCGGATAGGAAATATGTATAGCAAAATACATATAATCATTTAATGATAACACATGCATACTGGCACACAATAAACATTTTCATACTCATCATAGAAATCAGCAAGGTCATAGGCATAACATAATGCAGCACGTAATATCTCAAGCAAGCAGGACCGTGGCTGGGCTGGCAATGTCTCTCAATCCCTTCTAGCGCCAAGACTAGGACAAGGATCTGTCTGTGGCACTTCTATATGCAGCTCCTTACGTCTTTTGTTATCTCGTATCTTAAACTTGATCCGCCCCGATAGGACATGCACTCCTCTTGGCCTAGTTTCACTGACAATGCTGGGGAGTTAGGTGATGATAGCTCCACATACTCAATTCCCATTTTAGGATATTCTATTTATTTTTATTATTTTTATTTAATTAAAAACACCCAGTCCCACCTTATACCTCTCTTGGAAAATCCATGCCGCACCACCATACTCGGAGAGCTCTCGGAATTCGCATAGGTCACCCTATACTGTTATGATGCTTGATTCTGTCTTATGATGTCAAATGCACCCAAACACTTCATATGCATTTCCATTATTAAAATCACACCTGGCACATTCAATGGTTACATAACATAACTCATAGCCTAACACACCTTAATAATCGAGCACAAGGTTTCAAGCAACACACAATTAATTCATAGCACACACACAATGATTTTATTCATTAATTCATTCCTTATGCTTCTAATTAATGCTACTCATGCATATTCATTCATACCCATAAATAATTTATGAAAAGGGTCATTCTACTCATGGTTTTTCAACATTCAAAGTGCCCACACTTGATCTTTAATCGGTAGACCGATTCCTCAAGATTCATCCTCTATAGGTATTCAACTACATATGCATTTGTAATCAAATCCTTTGTAAGGACCGAAACCCAGTTTATAAGGACCCTTACCATCAAGAAACCCGAATAAGCCCTCATAAGGTCCTATTCGAATCCCACAAGGCTAAAGTCTTACTAATTATAAATTTTACTAGTTGATTCATATGCTTTTAAAAAATTGGAGTATGTAATTCATTAAACAAAATTCTGGCTTATATGGAGTGAAAGAAAACATCAGCGGAAGATTTATATTAATGCAGAAAACAAGTGAAAATATAACACATAAGTCCCAAAGAAATCTCAAAACATCAACCAATAATACATAGGAAATTTTGGAAGCAAGAAAGAGAAGAAGAGAAGCTGAAAAGCTAGAAAGAAAGTCCACACATGTTTCAAATAGGAAGCATGCACAAGTAATAGGAAAGGGATGCAAATTCGTCCAGCCGTGCAACCTTGATCTCACACCTTTGGTACCACCAGCAAAGCTCACACCTAATGTGAGATCCCGATCCTCCATAGTGTAGATGTCCAGGAAGTCTAGAAGCCGATGCAGCTGAAATGATCATTTTATCCCTGAAGAAATGAATGCTTGATGGCCTAAACTAGTTATTGCCGAATATTTACCATTTTAATTCTGGTTGATTATCCTTAGTTTTATCCCTTATTATCCAAAGTATTAAATAATTATTCCTTTTAAATAAAGTTACTATTTTAATAGAATTATCTTTTTAATAGAATTATCTCTTAAACATTATCTGAGCTTATCTAAGCCTAAAAGTAGGGAAAGTTAATCGCCTAACACTCTATTAATTAACCAGCCGGCCACCCTACCTAAACAAACCAAAAATTACCTTAGAATTTCTGGAAATTACCTCCCCTTTCTCCCTTCAATTTTCTACTTTTCCCTTTGACAAACCCTAGCCGAATTCTTTTATACTTTATCAGATTCTTGTGGATGTTAGCTTGTTAGAATCCTCTCTTCATTCTGCATCTTATTATCTAGGTTTCATAAGAAAAACTTTAGTTTTTCTATCTTACTTTTGTTGCCGCAAGTTTCTAGGTTTTATAGCCTAAATTTCTCAATTCATTCTTTGTTGGTTTTAGTTTCTGTTCCTCTTCATAGTTTGGATGTTTAGTACCTAACCCTATTATATTATGATGAATTCAACTCTTATATCCTCTTGTATAGTGAAAATGGCAAGCCCTAACCCTATGCCTATATGTGCAGAAATTTCATAATTCCTTATCAATTGGTTTTAGTTTTTGTTCTTTTTAATCATTTGAGTATTTGGCATCTATTCCTCTTTTATTTTTATGAAATCGCAACCCATACTTTTCCTATTCATAAAATTACAATTTGTCCTATAAACCTTAAGGTATTGCCAAAATTTGTATATTGAATTAGGGTGAATAATCAGGTTGATTCATGCTGAGTTTTTTTCCCACATCACACATTCAGGGGGAAGATATTGCTTCATCCGGACCGCTAGTCTTTGGTAGGTTAGTTGGCAAGGATTCCCAAATGCCTTTGGTTTTGATATTATATCCTATTGCTTAGTGTTGTGTGGTCTGCCTTATGATTGTTTAGGAGATTCTGATCTTATTAGAAAGGAAAAGGATTGCATCTGATTCAGATGCGTAAGAGGTAGGATCTTTGCCTTATCGATTCCTTTTGTTACCCTTTGATTGTATGCTTAAATACCATATTTGATGCACCTCATATACCATATGTGATGCACATTATATATTTTACATACCGTATTTGTTGCACATTACATACTTCACATGCTGTATTTTTTGTACATTACATGTTTCATATACCGTATGTGACATCACATATGGTATATGAGGCATGTGATAGTTGACAGGAGATAAAAAAGACATGAGAGGCAATGAAATTTTTTTTGGTACCTCTTGTTAGCACCCTCAGCTGGCGCTAACTGGATATTAAGTTTGAAAATCTGTGAGAGGGAGTAAAAATCTTACGTGGTGCACATTTTGCACCATAAAATTACCCATGCATCTCTTAGTCCTTGTCATCCTAAGAGTATATAACAACTATACAAGACGAGAACAAAATCTATTGAAATTTTTGTCTTATATTTTAAATGCATGATGTGCCTCAAAAGCAATCCCAAGACTAAGAAAACATACTGGAACAAATAGATGTGCAGATGTTTTGTGGAATTCACATTATATGAGACATGAATCAAAATCTCAATTTATTTATCAGTATAGTATGGGATCCCAATATACAATACATATACACATAAAATGTCATATGCAAGTAGTCCACAGGTGCAGACCCAAATCCTTGATTATACTTTGTGATTCTAGCCACTCAAAGAGTCTGCGATCTAGGGTCTTCTCCTCAAAACTCACAAAACCTATTAAATGCTAGTATGACAACCAGGTGAGTGGATGTTTTTCCTTTACAAAATCTTTTAAATTTAAGCAAGATTACATATTATTTTGATCAAACGATTTAACAAGCATAGAACTAAAATCATGGCCAAGGACTATTCAGATCTAATCATAACAATACATCAACGACAAATCAAGGCAAGTAATGCCACATGAGATCATAACATAAAATGTATAACCTCATCATCAAGGTCACAATCAAGCAATGCCATCAAATACCACACACAGCCCATATAGACAAAGATTTTATAGATCCCATTACGCAATTGACAACCATTCTAATAGATGGCTAATGTAGCCAACCATTATCGCTGGTTAGTATTATAATTACTTCCTCTATTCCCGGGTGTATAATCACACACAGTGGTCTAGGAACATATAGTAATATCTACAAGTAGTAATCTAGAAACATATATTGATTTGATGTAACACCTAGTAATCTAATATGCTAGGGTGATCAATCCCAAGATTAGTTCATAGGCTATACTTCTAAAGGGTTAGAGTAACGATAATTAACTAATTCCATAGCCACTATTTCTTTCATTCCACTAGGGTTAGTATCACATTAATTAACCCTTCTTGCATCTTTCATTGAATTAAGGTTAGTATATCTTTAACTAGCCAGTACTCATTCTTTACTTCTTCTTATCATATATTCTATTAAAATATCCTTGAGGTATTACTTACTTCGTTTGTATATCCATAATTGCTTATACTCTTATATTCTTGCAAATCCTATTTATTAGTTTCTCAATTATTTTTCATTAGCTCTTAG
This sequence comes from Passiflora organensis, assembly GCA_019739055.1. NCBI lineage: Eukaryota > Viridiplantae > Streptophyta > Magnoliopsida > Malpighiales > Passifloraceae > Passiflora > Passiflora organensis. The sequence goes on along the minus strand of JAEPBF010000069.1, from coordinate 271,468 downwards.
ATAAGTTCTTAATAAAAATCTTTTGATTTTTCTAGGTTGGGTCGACCCTCTAAGCATTTTTTTTTCTTATCGTCTTGAATTTCGGTTTCTTATACGGTAGTGTTATATTCTTAGCATGATCAATATCCTTTCGTATAACTAGTGTGAGACCCCCGAATTTTGAGTCTTGGAAGTCCAAAAACTAGTGCAGGTGAAAGATCATTTTTCCTCTGAAGAAAAGGATGTGTGATTGCCAAAATTTGTAAGGAATGTCTAGTAATTATTTCTTATATTAATTCCCTTTAATTTGGTTCTTTATTGGTTGATAGTTACCGTAGAAAATAAAATCCTTAAAATTAAGAAAGGATAATTATAGAATTTAATTATGATAATTATCTTACTTTAATCTAGCCCTTAAAATAGGAAAATTAATCACATAATCACCCTATATAAAGAGGAAGCCGGCCACATTTAAACGTTACACATAAAATACACAAAATTCGTCCAAACAGAAACCCTACACGTCCTTATTGCAGTCGAAATCTGCTTGAACTTCAAATAAGCATAACTCTCTCATCCTTTGTCAGATTCTTGCAAATAATAGCTTGTTGAAAATATTTTTCTGTACTCTTTCCAATCATATTGGGTTTTTTTTATGAAGGTTAGTTTTTATTTGTCAAAAGTTAGGTTGTAATTCGGCGGGATTGCCAAAATCTACTTGAAATTCAAAATAGTATAACTCTTTCATCGTTCGTTGGATTCTTACAAATAATAGCTTATTAGAAGATTTTTCTGTCCTCTTTCCAAAAATCATGAGATTTTTTGTCTGAAAGTTAGCTTTTATTCATCAAAAGTTAGGTCGTAATTCGGAGGGATTAGGTTTCAAAATTGTGTGAATCTGCCTTCAGTTGATTTCTATTGTTGTTTCTCTTGTTTGTATGATTGTTTAGCATCCATTCATGTTGTAAAATCATGAATTTATCCTTTGAATCTTCTCTATACATGAAATCAGTATGTCATACCCTTGCTTTATTTTTGCCTATCTTGATCAATTGATTAACTTATTGGATTCTGATCTTGTTTATTTTGATTGTACAAGTTATAAACACCTAATCCTTATTTGTTAACATGAAATTGCAACCCTTACACCTTGTATGCATGAAATCACAATTTCTCTAGTGTCTTATGCTTAGTGCCGAAATATGTATAGTTAACTGATATGATAAGTCAGGTTGAATCTTGTTAAGTTTTTTGCTATCACATCACACATCCAAGGGGGAGGCACCTACGACATCTGATCACTGGTTTCTGATGGGTTTGGTGAGTGGAATTGGTAAGGAAATTGGGTATTTACTTGGTTATTGAGTATGCATGCTTATTTTGGTTTTGTCTTTGCCTTGTAATGCTATAAGTGGTTCGGAACTATTAAATAAAGGAAAAGGAATAGCTTCTTGTTCAGAGACAAGAGAGGTAGAATTTATGCCTTATAGGTTTCTCCAAAGATCCTTGTTGTTTGTTTATTGTCTTCGATGCACACCTTTGTTATTGTTTTATGCAAATTGATTGATGGTGTATACATGAATTGTGGATTGAGATATGATTACTTAGGCTATACCAAACCCTTAAGATAGGTTATGTGTGCCTAATTTGCATATGTTTTGTGAATTGAGCATGCTGATTGCGTTTTGACATGAGTGAGGATACCTTGTTATGGTATTGTGCTTTGTGTTTTCCTATGTGTGCTTGAACATGTTTGTGTGTCAGGATCCTTTTCCGGTGGCCATTCGGGGTAAACATTGATACTCCTTGGGAGAGGGGAGGCTCTTATTGGTATGGAAGTTGTATGGGTGGCAATCCCCAGCTTCCACATGCTGGAGGCCTAATCCTGTGAGCTGGCTAGATGCCTAGTCCTTTGTGCTGGCTAGATGCCTTGTCCTATGTGGTGGCAAGATGCTCTAATCCTGTGTGCTGGTTAGGATGCCTAGTCCTGTGTGCTAGCTAGATGTCTTATCCTATGTGCTAGCAAGATGAATAGGCTTGCTGATTAGCTTGTGTACTAACCTTTTACCTTTTGTGCAGGAAAGCCTTGGACAACACAGGTGGAAGGGGATGACCTTTTTTTTTCCTACTGTTAAGAGTAACCTGATTTTCCTACCTGTGTACTTCTGATTTTCGGAAGTGTTTGTAGTCCACCCTCAGCCTTAGTTTCGGCCCTAACCCTTTTGGTTGATTCTTGAATTGTGTGATACCTTTAGATGAGTAAGGATGATCTGATGTTGTTTGGGAGATGTTTGTTTAAGATTTCTGTAGATCTTATAATGTTGTGACCCAACTAAGATTCTTGTAATCTCATATTGTTGTTTTCACCATTTTTCAGGCTTAGGTACATTCGTTGTTCGTGGTACCAATGTGTGAGAATCAAGGCTGCAAGGTAAGGCGATATCGCATCATTTTTGAATACTTGTCTCCTTGGTTGCTTGCGCATATAACATGATCATTGATTGAACTATTTTCTGGTTTTTCAATATTTCTTCTTTGCTTGTTATTTGCGAATTATGTTGGAGGTTTACTTGCTGGTTATTTAGATCCCTATGGGACTTGTGTGTTATGGATTCATTGATTAAATTTAAAGACTTCTGCTGATATTTTATTCACTCCGTATGATACCAGAATATTTTTCCAATATCATGCTCCAAACTTTAAAATCTTAAAGGAATTAACATGCTAAAATCGAAACTAGATGGATAAGCCTTGCGGGATTCTAATAGGTCCTGGTTCGGGCTTGTTTGGGTTTCACGGCAGTAAGGGTCCTTATAGGAGCAATTAGTAATAGGTTAGGATTTGGAGTCCTTACAACCAGTCACTCATATGAGACATTGTTAGGATGCTTTCTTATAATCAGCAAAGGTAGGGGTACCTTATCAGTAGGAATTTAGCTCCTTAATGTTCTTGATTTATTCGTACCTTAATTATTGTCTGAGTTATTCAAGTGTTGTACTTTTCCAACTCAAGGTTTGATATTCTTCTCCTATGACCTGGAAGCCATACGAGGTATTCTTAAGTTATTCTTACAATTCCCACTAGACAATGTAATACTGCCATTCCCCACATTATGGATACTTCACATATAGTCGTAACATTCAAACATGACTTAGGAAATAACCACAAAATCATGTCTCGAATCAATTCATGCATGGAATCAAATTTTCCATGCTTTGAGAAATTTCCCATCGATTAGGCATTTATGTGTGTAAGCAATTCACCAGTATTACACATCACAAAGAAACAATACAAGTTAATTTAAAATGATGAGAATTAATTTAAATTCGTCCACTCACAGTTTTGTCGTCTCAATTTTCTTTCTAAATCTAATCCGAATTCCTGATCCTCTTACTATGATCTATATACATAATCGCAATCCGATACTTAATATCATCATACGAGTCTTAATAGTCTCAAAATCGATACTTCTAGGTCCTCAAACCTGTCCTAGAAACTCTACAATCGCCCTCGGATTTAATCTAGATAATTTATGTACTTTTTCTTAATTATCAAAAACTTCTACTAATTTTTATACTCATCAAAACTTTTTATCATCAGATTCCTTATAATGTTCTTTATTTTTTATAATTTTTTTATGTTTTTTCTCTATTTATTTCTAATTTTCCCAAATTTTAAATAATTTCTGTATTTTTTTGAAAATTTGGTCAGAGTAAACGGAACATATGTCACTCTGTGACACGGCCATGTTTTTACCAGATTTGACCCCGGTCTCGATCCAGTATCAAACCTAAACTCTCCTTACCAGACCGGACCAATGTTGTCTATCATGCCCCCTAGACGATATGTCTTTCGGACGATCGTCATCCACAGTCGTTTTCTTCCTTCCACCAGACTTGCAATTCCCCATTTCCAGAAAACCCTAATTCCTACAACTTGCAAAATACTTCATAAAACTACACATAATCTATACTAAAAGTTTTGCCTTGTTATCCTCAGTCAAACTTGGTTTAGATCTGTCCTAACATACTCTAATTCAAGTATTATATGAAAACAGAATTTCTTGTTAGAGATCGGTGATACTCGCTGGAAATGGGAGGGAAATTGCTCAGAAAACTCACAAGTAAGCTTGCAAAGGTGAGGCGAGAAGGATGTCCAAACCACTCTTGTTTTTTTCGTAACTTGAGACAAAATAAGATGATTCACGATTTTGATCAGGATATAGAGATGCAGGAAATGGGTCGGTAGGAAGAGGGCAATCCCGCTAGACAAGACAGAAAGTTCTTAGCCCTGACAATGATATGACACCATTTCATCTCCTCGATGGAATAGTGTCATTTGAGTATGAAACGACCCACCTTGGCCTACAGGTCGAGGGTGGATCAAAACAGTAGAGTCTAATTAACTTAAAAAATTATATTTTCTTCATTGAAACAATTTACTAAAAATTTATAATACCATAAGTTATTTATTAGAAAAATTATAATAATTAGAAATATCATTCTAAACATTCTCCAAAAAATTTCTAAACATCAATATTCAGTCTAGTGACCTATTTATGGTCCTAATTCATCAAAATTTTTTATTTTTTTATAAATCTCATCCTCTTTATTTTTACATCACACATATACATACACCCATATATAAAATTCTTAAATTATCATGTAATTATTCTTTTCGAATAATTTAACATTTTAATTTGATTTCTTATAATGTATATTATTTTCTTATGAGTCTCAAAAGATAGACTCAAGGCCCTTAGTCATCAAATAACTTGGATTACAAGATTGACAAGTATTGGGGAATAAAAAGGCAATATTACCCTCAGATATCGGGTTTTAAGGAATACACCGTCCAAGGCTCTTAAATAGGTGTTGGGAACCAAGAAACACATACTTATAAGTCCAAATAACTCAATACGAAGGAACATGATTAGGATTTCTAAACCGACTTCTTTTGAGCCGTAAACTTAAGTTAATACCTGACAACTATTAATTTTGGTCTTCATCGATTTATCATTCCTACTTATCTGTTTTGATAACATCTCCATCTTTTCATATCCCTAGCCTATAGATTATGGGCTCACCAATCTATGATTTATCGGGTTATTGGACTTGAGGCCCAACCCTCTAAAGTACAAAACCTCACACTATTACCTTTTAATTTAAACCCATGTGTAAAGCTCAAAACAATGCCACTCATTTCTCGCCGTCTAGATATCCGCTTGCTTTCTTCCTCTCGCCACTCTACATGGTGGCAAAATAGCCACCATACACAATGGTGCCTCACTCCAAATCTATGCCACGCTAAAACTTGCATCAAACAAATCTAGAATTCACTTTGTGTGGAACCGTGGCTTGTATGTTCAAGGTTACTCCCCAAACATCCACCCCACAACCTCCAATGACCCATCTTCCATTGCTACCATTGATGTCATCTCTAGTTTTTTTGTCACCGGAAAAGATAGCACCAGAGCACTGAAAATAGTGCACAGGGTTGTTAATCCAAGGATTTGAAGCGATAAGAGAGAGTGAGTCATATTCCAAGTTGGCATATTGTCTGTGCCTCTCTTCTCTAATTGGAGCTTGTATAGCACTTAAGGTGAATTTTTCGAGGAACCATTGGTACCACCATTTTGGTAACTTTACCTGATAATTCTTTGAAAACTATAGAAATCATGTATGATATTAGGTTTGATACAATAAAGTCCTTAGTCATGACTTCTGATAACCCCAATAATAATAATCTTTTAATTCTCTTAGATGTTTTCTCCTTTCAAGTTTTGGGGAGTAAAAGGATATTGTATCCAATCATTATAAGATAGTACTTTGACAATTTTTATTTTGGAGTAGGCTATCAAAGTTGGATTATTTTCATTCATAATATGCTCAATAAATACTGACCCTATCATGACCTGCTCTCTGGATCCCTAGTCCAATGGGCCATGACATATGTATACACATGATAGATCATAACTCCCCAAACATCCACCCCACAACCTCCAATGACCCATCTTCCATTGCTAACATTGATGTCATGTCTAGTTTTTCCATCACCGGAAAAGATAGCACTAGAGCACTGAAAACAGTGCACGGGGTTATTAATCCAAGGATTTGAAGCGATGGGAGAGAGTGGGTCATATTCCAAGTTGGCATATTGTCTGTGCCTCTCTTCTCTGATTGGAGCTTGTATAGCACTTGAGGTGAATTCTTGGGTGGCCTTCTGCAGAAAATCTAAGGAAGAACAACTGCGTAAAGAAGGACATATGGATGTATCATAATTGTAATAATCAGTTGGACTTCTAACCATATGGTACAAAAGATATATTATGAAATCCTGACCCATAGTGCTGTTTGGGACGAAAGCCTAATTGAACTTTGACATTGAAATTAGTGGGCTTCAAATCATAGCCCAGGATTATTGTGAGTCTAATGGACTATCTAAGTACTTATGAAGGATGATTGGGATTGGTCCGATGATTTTATTGAATTGGGCCACTATGATATGTTGTTAAGTTTTAATATCCTTATCCGCTTCTAATGAGTCATTGGGACTCACAGGTGTCATTTTGAGGTTTTGACTCTAAAAAAGGAATATCATAGTGCATTTTTTTGGAAACAGAGTCCGGAGTTATTTTGATCATTTCATCACCCGATACCCATCATACTTAGGAAAACGAGCCTTGTAACATATATATTACTAGAATATATATTATTCAGTCTCAAAGGAGTATTGGTGATCCTATCGATGGATAAATTGAATTTTTGGAGATTTATTATGATTAATAAGATATTATTCTCATTTAACTAATTTATAGATGAAACATCATACCATGGGTTGTAATGATAATTTTTATGTTTAAAGACCTTGGGAAGGTCTATTGATCATTTTTAATAGTTAAGGAATTTTGTAGGCATTTTTGGTGGTAGAATTTTAATTATTATGATTTTTCTAAGATGAATTGAATAATATTTTATTTTTAATAAATTATAAGTTATTAAGAAAAATAATTTTCGAGTTCCAATATATAGTACTATTTATAAGGTGTGTATAGAAAATTTTCAGATATTTTTCAATGTATTATGGAATTTATTATGAATTTTCAATATTAAATATATTTTTTTTATTATATTATTAATGTATAAATATTTTATATTATTATATTAAGAAAACCAAAACGATTGCCTGTAATGTCATTTTCACCAAAACATCCATGAGGTTTCATATCTTAGTAAGTTGGGTCTTACACCTAATGATAAGATAAATTGTAAACTGGTGAGCCTATAACCCATGGGTTAAGGATAAAGAAAGCTACATATGCCATTGAAATAGATAAGTAAGAATAATAGATCAATGAAGACCGAAATTAATAATTGTCAAGCTATGGCGTGAACATACGGCTCGAAAGAAGCTGACTTCGATATCATATTCACACTCCTACCGATTGAGTCATTTAGACTGGCAATTGTATTTCTTGATTCTCGACAACTCCGAAAGAGTCTGAATAGTGTATTTTTGGAACTTGATATCCGAGGGGTAATTTTATCTTTTCACAATCCGATACATGTCAATCTTATATCCAAATCTTTTGATGACTAAGACTCTTAAGTCTATCTTCTGAGACTCATAAAGAAATAAATTATGCTATAAGAATGAATACAAGTTAATAAATTTTACGGAAAGAATAATTAATATATATATATATATACATATATATGGTACAGAAAAATAAAAAAGATGAAATACAAGTATAATTTTGATGGTTAGGATCATGGATAGATCCCTAGGTTGAATATTAATGTTCATAAATTTTTAGAAAACTTTTGGAAGAATATTTATAATTGTTAGTATTTTTTCTAATAAATACCAAGTGGTATTATAATTTTTAGTAAATTATATATATGAGAAAATATAATTTTTCACGTTAAATAGACTCTACTGTTAAATAGACTCTACTACTCATAAGAAGTCTAGAATATTTTTTGGGTATTTTTCTGATTAATATGCTATTTATTACAAAATTTTAAAGGTTTAGTATATTAAAAAATTATTATTATTATTATTATTATTATTAAAAAAAAGAAAAAGAAGCCAAAACGCAGACCATCCCATCATTTTGACCAAGATGGTCAAAATGATAGGATGCTTTATCGTTTTGAGGGGTTGAGCCTATGTCGTACCACTCAGAACAATATCGTTTCACAGAAAGGTGAAATGGCACCATTTCATCTTCGGGAAGGTCGCCAGTTTGTCTTGTTCAGCGACCCACCGACTGGAGAGGTTTATCTCGATCCCAATCAGGATTTGGGCATTTGGACACCCAGCCCTAAAAACTCGAGTCTGACTCCCCTATTGTTTTGCTTCATTCAAGTGAGTGAGTTCGCAAAATTTCTGTGCAATTTCCATTCATTAAAAACGTAAGCATCACCGTTTGTCACCAGAAAATCTTGTTTCGTCGATTGCATGATATCGAGCTTGATATACTATAAGTTATGCATGTTTTAGTTTATGTTTGTGTAAGGAAGCTTTTAAAATAGATTTTATGGAGCATTATGAAGTGATTCAAAGGTTAAAGAAATTAGGGTTTGCTAGAATACAGTAGGTGCAGGTGGTTGAAGACAATTGTGGATGACTCGTCGTCTGCTGGCCATCTGTGCTACAGGTTGTTCAAGGGTGGAACGAACGACATGTCGTCTAGGTACAAGGCGAGTGACCTGTCATCTAATTCTGTCTAGTAAGGAGTGTTCTAGTTTGATATTAGGTCGAGATCGTGTCAAAGTTGGTTAGAACACGGTTGTGTCACAAAGTGGCAAGTGTCCTATTGACTTTGACCGAAAATTAGAAAAATGGCTAAAAAGATAAAAATTGAAAAAAAATAGAACTAATTTGAGGAAAAATATGGAAAAATTCTAGAAAATAGAGAAAATTATAAGGAGTCTGATGATATAAAGTTTTAATGATTTTGATGAGTTTTGATAGGTATAAAAATTAATAGAAGTTTCCAGTAATTAAGAAAAAACATCCAGATTGAATCCAAGGACAATCGTCGAGTTTCTAGAACATGTTTGAGGGACAAGAAGTGTGTATTATGAGGTTGTTAAGATTCGTACAATGATATTAAGTATCGGAATATGGTTATATGTGTAGGTGCGCAGTAAGAGGAAAGAAATCTAGATCGAATCAAGAAAGGAAATTGTGTCACCCTATGTATCCACCAAGACGTAACAACCATCGTATAACTATTGTATATGTCACGACCCGCCCCCCGGACCCTTGGTCTAGCGGGCCCGGATGTGTATGTGAGTGTGATGGATCACAACTGCAATGCTCAGTTGGGCTTATAACCACAGAACCCAAAAGATGCATCTTGTTACAAATGATCCACTCACACAACACATATAAGCCCAAGACCTCCCCCGCTCCATTCTGATGTGGGATTGGGTAACTTAACCTCCCCTGCGGACTGGGTCTCACAATCTCCCCTCCTTATAGACCTCGTGTCCTCACGAGGGAAGCACAAACGTAACTGACTTGGGCCCAAACTTACGAGTCCAAATATGAACACACAACACGGCTCAAGCCCACCCGAAAGAGGGAACAAGATCAGCTCTGCTACCATTTGTCACGACCCGGCCCTGGACCGTTGGCCCAGCGGGCCCGAACGTGTATGTGAGTGTGGTGGATCACAACTGCAACACTCAGTTGGGCTTATAACCACAGAGCCCAAAAGATGCATCTTGTTACAAATGATCCACTCACACAACACATATAAGCCCAAGACCTCCCCCGCTCCTTTCCGATGTGGGATTGGGTAACTTAAGCCCCCCTGCGGGCTGGGTCTCACAGTATAAACTTAGATTGTCATCCTAAGAGTATACAATAACAATACAAGGTGAGAACGAAACCAGTTTAAATATTATTTTCGTATTTTAGATGCATGAAATGCCTCGGAAGCAATCCCAAGAAACTAAGAAAACATATTGAAAGAAGCGGACATGCGAAATTTACATCATACAAGACTCGAATCTAATGTCGATTTAATTATACCATCGTATGGTATCCCAATTTACAATACATACACACATGAAATGTCATATGCATCTAGTCCACAAGTGTCAATCCAAAACCTCGACCATACCTTGTATCACGTACACGATCAGCGAGTCTGCAATTTGGGACGAAGCTAGTCCTTTGGCTCTATCTCAGGAAAAACCTACCAAGCACTGGCATGGAAACTAGGTGAGTGGACATTTATCTTATAAATCCTTTTTAAAATTTAAACAAGATCACATATTCATTCAATAGACGACTTAGCAGACACGAAGCTTAAACCATGGCTAAGGGTCATTCCGACCCATTCAACCAATGCGTCAATGACAAATCAAGTAAGGCAATGCCACACGAAATCATAATACGCAGCATGAAACCCCATTAATCGGGTAGCACTCAAGCAATGCCAACACTCAACAACACACACAATTTAAACATTCAGAGATCTTATAGATCTCGACATTCAATTGATAGCCATACTTATAGATGAATAAAATAGCCAACCTTTACTACAGGTTGGTAATATAACCTCTCTCTCTCTATATTCCCGGGATTAGGATAACACCCAGTAATTTAGTAACACACAATCTGATATACTGGGGTGATTAATTCTAGTATTGATCCTTAAACTATGTTGTCCTAAGATTAGGGTATCGTAACTTGACTAAATCCATAGTCATTATTTCCTTTATCCACTAGGGTTAGCATCTTCTTAATTTTTTTTCTTATAACTTCTATTTTATTAACATCAACGTTCTACCGCTTAAGCCTTTCTTGATCTATTGTCTTGTTTTTTTTAGATGATTTCAATTATTAGCTTCGCATTATCTTTTACCTTATCCATATATTCCTATTTACATAAGCTTTTATCATTCCTTTCTCCACTTGCTCTTCTTGTAAAAATTCGTTTAATAGATTTATGATTTATTCATCACTAGGGCTTACATAGATTTTCAATAAGAATTATTTGTTATTCTAAATCGGGTCAGCCCCCTACGATTTGTTTGTCTCTTATTCTGAATTTCATTTTTCTTATATGGTTATGCTATAAAATTAGCACAAGTTGTATCATTTCATATGATCAGTTGATTATACAAGACATCGTTAGGATATATTCTACAATTCATCGCTTAGGGTTTTCATCAATAGGAATTTAATTTCTTAATATTCCCAGCTTGTTACCGTACGAGTATTATCTTAATTGCCTCTCGTATTTCCGATGTTCACATTCTTTTCGTCTGACCTTGAGGTCTCACGAAGTATTTGTTAAACTATTCAACAATTTCCATTTGGTAGTTTAATATTATCGTTTCTCATATCATCGTTGCTTCGGTCACATCTCAGATACTCAAGTACAATTTTAGAAATTAACCATAGAGTCACATCATAATTCAAATCAAATGCATGAAATCGAGAATTGCCATGATTTAAGAAATTTTCCATCGATCATGCATTTAAACATGTAAACAATTCACAGATATCACGCACTAAGTAAAAATGAACCAAATTCATTTAAAACAATGGGAATTAGGTTAAAACTATCCACTCACAGTTTTGTCGTCCCAATTTTTCTTTTTAGATTCGATCCGGAATCCTAATCCTTTATCAGCGACCTACACGTATAATCACAATTTGAGCCTTAATATCATCAAAAAATTCCTAATAATCTAAAAAAATGAATTCTAGGCCCTCAGATTTACCCTATGAACCCATCAATCACCCTCGATTCATTCCAGATAATTTTCATATTTTTTCATATTTTTCAAAAAATTCTATTAATTTTTACACCTATCAAAACTTATCAAAATATCAAAAAATTATATTATTGGATTCCTCATAATTTTCTATATTTTCTAGAATTTTTCCATATTTTTCCTGAATTTTTAGTTATTTCTGCCAATTTCCTAAAAATTGGTCAAAGTCAACGTGACACGAAGGTAAACGTGAAGTACCATTGAAACATCTTAGTCCTACTCCTAGCATCAGAAGGACTGTGAGTTAATGCCAGCCGAGTCATGAATTTGCTTGCATGGAATGATTATATGTGACACCCCTAATATTTCTAAGGTGTTTGGGCTCGAAGCCCAACTGGAAATCAATGAGATTAGTGTGCCTTAACCCATATTTACTAATGGATGATGAATTTGTAAGTTAGTTTTGATAATTTAGAGGATAAATTTTTTTTTAGATAATTTTTATAATTATTGAGAATTTTTGATATTATTCAATTGATGATTGAAACATAAGATGGTGAGAGTATTGATGATTATTGGTATCTAGGACCATGGATAGGTCCATTAACAGTTTAGAATGGATAGTAAATTTTCTAAGAAGTTTTGGAATCCTAATGCAATTTATTATGATTTTTCTATAATATATTATAAGGTATTTAAATTTTTAAGAAATTATAAGTATATAAAGATATTATTTTGATGAAACTTATGGATAGTTCTATTCATAAGGATTTTTTGAAAATTTTTAGTATATTTTTTGAAGTATTGTTGGATTTATTAAGAATTTTTAAAATTTTATTAGAATTTTATAAAAAATATTTATTATTATTATTATTAATATTTATACATTATAATATTGTATTGATTAAATTCAAAATGACAGCATGGCCCATCATTGTGGTCTTCCTTGTTAGGCTTTAGTTGTTTAATCATTAAACAACGTTATTTCAAAAGGATTCCAAAACAACGTCATATCAACACGAGAACGGGTGCTGCCTAGTGCAGCCTCGGTCTCCTCTAGTTGCTGGTAACAAAATAAGATTTTATCCTGTTACATGTTCCGACTTTATAGTGCATGTTGAGTCCCGCTTTTCAGCACCAAAGTTTCTCCTCTTGCTTGTGAGTTCTTCCCAAGCAGTTTCGTGGCGATTTTGACCTTCCAACGGCCGTTTTAGGTAATATTTTAACTGTGAGACCCCAAATTTTAAGTCCTAGAAGTCCAGAAGCCAATTGTCACGGGACTAGAGTTTTGCGGAATAGAAACTCTCCGTGCGGCCTTAGACTATCACTCTTGCAATAGGCTAAGTAAGCCTTCCTCACAAAGCTAGCTAAAATGCTAAGCTTAGAACCGAACTGAAATGAGAGAGACACAAAAGAATGGAGAGAAAGCTCTAAACTCTCAATATTGCAAGTATTGCTGGATTTGCTGGATGATTACAAATGAGGGGAGGCACCCCTTATATAGCCTTTACAACTCCCCAATGAATGGTGGAGATCAAACCGTATGATCTAACGGTTATATACAAAAGTAGAAAGCACAAACACGGATCCCAAGTGCATTCCTTGATTCCCTCTCTTAGAGAAAGCACAAACACGGATCCCAAGTGAGTTCCTTGATTCCCTCTCTTAGTGGGGAACATGGTCCCTGATTCCCTCCTTGATTAGCTCCTTTGGTGGGAAATGTGTTCCTTGATTTGGGGGTCGAGTCCCGCACGAAACCGAATGACGCGTAGTCTGATATTCGGTCGTGACATTCTCCCCCACCAAACTCGACAACGCCCTCGTTGTATGCTGCCTCAAGAACTCATTGATTTCGTTTTGGTACTGCCAAAGATCGAAATCTTTCTCCCAGCTTGTCTCGCTAGGAGGGTCGCCTTTCCATCGAACCAAGTACTCCACATGGTTCATAAGCTTCCCATTTTTTTGCACCACCCGCCTTGATAAGATCTCATCAAGCTTCTTATCATAGGCATTGGTCATAGCCGTGGGAGCTCTCTTGGACTTCCCCCTCTCCGGATCTTCCTTGTCCTCTTGGAATGGTTTCAGAAAACTCACATGGAAGACGGGGTGGAACTCCAATCTCGGTGGTAATTCCAGCTTGTATGACACCTTGTCGATCCTCTTCAACACCTTGAAAGGACCCTCGTATCGTCGCACTAGCCCCTTGTGCAACTTGGCAAAAACTCGGCTTTGGTGAGGCATCAGCTTCACCAACACAAGATCCCCTTCTTCAAACTCCAAGGGTCGCATCTTTGTGTCTACCCCTTTTGCCTTCCACTTTGCCTCCTTGGAAAATTGCACTCTTGCAATGTCCTTCTGCTTGTCACACTCCTTGACAACGCGGTAGGAGGATGGATTCGGCCTTTGCTTCACTTGTTCTGCCATGGCCTGAACTTGGGGTTTTTGTTTCATACCCCCTTGGATCCTCTCCAGCAAAGGACCCTCCGGTTGGCTGATGGCTGCAGGTGTTTTTGCCTTCAGCTCCTTCTCTCGAGCAACAGGCACCACGCAACACTGGCTCCCTTCCGAAAGTATGAGGGTGTTTGTGCAAGACACTGGGACTGCTCTCGTCTGATCCAGGAATTGCATCCCTAGCACAATTGGAAAATCATCTATAGGAACAATGGAGAAGTCAAGTTTACCTTTCCATTCTCCCATTTGTAGCTCGACCCCTCAGGCTACTCCAAAGATTGGCTGGGCTTTAGTGTTCACCGTCTTCAGCCAGCCTTCCTCCTCTTTGAACTTGATGCCAAGTCGTTGTGCTTCCTCCTTCTTCATGAAGTTGTGAGTAGCACCGGTATCGATCAACGCACGGGACTCTCTCCCTTGCACGATGGGTTTAGCAAACATTCTCCCAGCTTGCTCCACCTTGGCATCTTTGGTTGATGCTTTAACAGCACTCAACAATTGCATGGAACACATCTTTGGTGCTTCCATTTCTTCGGCCTCCCTTGCCATGGCTGCCAGCTTGTTCCTCTTCGGGCAATCCACAGCTCTATGTGGCCCCTCACATAGGAAACATGAGAGCTTGAGTCTCTCGCCCTTGCCCCGATTTTCACCTCCCCCATGTGTGGGTTTGGCTGGACGAAAGGACTTGAAGGACTTGAAAGACTTGAAAGGCTTGTCCTTCCACTTCTTGGCTTCATGGACAGCTCCCCCACCTTTAGCCTTGTAGTCACAAAAACTCATAGGCTTAGGTGGGCTTGAATGCTCGGGCTTCTTCTCGAATTCTGCCAAGGATTCAGCCTCAGAAATTACATCATTAAGCTCCTTGACATTGCGTCGATGAAGCTCCAACTTGGCCCAACTTTGTAGGCCTCCCAGAAATACATACATGGCCTCCATCTCGGGCATGTCTGGGATCTCCAACAAGACTTCCGTGAACTCCCTCAAGTAGTCTAGGATGTCGCCCTTGTGGGACAACTTGCGAAGCTTCTCCCTCGCTTCTAGCTCCACATTCCTCGGTGAGAATTGTGCTTTCAGGAGCCTTTTGAAATCTGCCCACGTCTCCAACTTCAAGGTGCCACGCTCGATTTGAGCATGCTTCATCCTCCACCAGGTTGTGGCACTATCGGTTAGATATAGTGGGGCTTGGGAAAGTCGATCTCTATCGCTCTCCATGCCCACCCCTTGAAAGTATTGTTCAAGGTTGAAAAGGAAGTTGTCCACTTCCTTGGCATTCCTCGTCCCACCAAATGACTTTGGCCTAGGGACATCCAGCTTCAGTTTGGGCTTGGCAACCCCTTGCGCAATACCCTTCTTGCAATCTTTCCTGATTTCAACCAATTCATCCTTAAATAAAGAGATCTCAGCAAGAAGATATACCTTGAAGTCATCTAACTCTTCCCTCCAAGAGTGGATAGCAATGAGGGCGCCTTGCATCTCCTCGCGAAGCTCATTCACGTCCCCTGACTCGAGCTCGCTTATGCGTTGGCCATATTCCTCAATCATATCCTTGTCATCGGCAACCTTCATCTCCATACGAGTGATCCTTGCCTCCAATGATGACAGATGATCAACAGTCTTCATTCTTTTCTTAGGTTCGGGAGCACGTTGGGGTAGTCTCCCCACATGGACCTCCTCGACCTCCTTTTCAATATGGATGTTGGCATCAGAAGTACTAGGCATCTCCATTTCTCTCTCAAAAGATTGAGCCGTAGCTCCGCTACTAACTGTCACGGGACTAGAGTTTTGCGGAATAGAAACTCTCCGTGCGGCCTTAGACTATCGCTCTTGCAATAGGCTAAGTAAGCCTTCCTCACAAAGCTAGCTAAAATGCTAAGCTTAGAACCGAACTGAAATGAGAGAGACACAAAAGAATGGAGAGAAAGCTCTAAACTCTCAATATTGCAAGTATTGCTGGATTTGCTGGATGATTACAAATGAGGGGAGGCACCCCTTATATAGCCTTTACAACTCCCCAATGAATGGTGGAGATCAAGTCGTATGATCTAACGGTTATATACAAAAGTAGAAAGCACAAACACGGATCCCAAGTGCATTCCTTGATTCCCTCTCTTAGAGAAAGCACAAACACGGATCCCAAGTGAGTTCCTTGATTCCCTCTCTTAGTGGGGAACATAGTGGGGAACATGGTCCCTGATTCCCTCCTTGATTAGCTCCTTTGGTGGGAAATGTGTTCCTTGATTTGGGGGTCGGGTCCCGCACGAAGCCGAATGACGCGTAGTCTGATATTCGGTCGTGACACAATGCAGGTGAAAAGACCATTTTTCTCCTAAAGAAAAGGATGTGTGATGACCGAAATTGATAAGGAATGTCAAGTAATTATTTCTGGTATTAATTTCATTTAGTTTAGTTCTTTATTGGTTGATAATTACCTTAGAAAATTAAATCCCTAAAATTAAAGAAGGATAATTACAGAATTTAATTCGGATAATTATCTTATTTTAATCTAGCCTTTAAAGTAGGGAAATTAATCCCATAATCAACCTATATAATGAGGAAGCCGGCCAAACTTAAACCTTACATAGAAAATATACAAAATTTGTCCAAACAAAAACACTACACCTCCCTATTGCTGCTGAAATCTGCTTGAACTTTAAACAAGCATAACTCTCTCATCCTTTGTCAGCTTTTTACAAATAATAGCTTGTTGGAAAGATCTTTCTATCATATTTCCAACCATATAGGGTTTTTTTGTCTTAAGGTTAGTTTTTATTTGTCGAAAGTTAGGTTGTAATTCGGCGGGATTGTCAAAATCTACTTGAAATTCAAAATAGCATAACTCTTTCATCGTTTCTCGGATTCTGTCATCTTTCCAACCAATTTAATTATTTATTCCTAAGGTTAGTTTTTATTTATCGAAAGTTAGGTCATAATTCAGCGAGATTAGGTTTCAAAATTGTGTAAATTTACCTTAGGTTGATTTTTATTGTTGTTCCTCTTGTTCATATGGTTGTTTAGCATTCATTCATGTTGTAAAAACAAGAATTCATCCTTTGAATCTTCTCTATACATGAAATCAGTATGCCATACCCTTACCCTATTTTTGCCTATCTTGATCAATTGATTAACTTATTGGATTCTGATATTTTTTCTTTTGATTGTACAAGTTATAAACACCTAATCCTCCTTTGTTAACATAAAATCGCAACCCTTACACCTTGCATACATGAAATCACAATTTGTCTTGGGTCCTATGCTTAGTGCCGAAATATGTATAGTTAATTGGGATAATAACTCAGGTTGAATCTTGTTAAGTTCTTGGCTATCACATCACACATCCAAGGGGGAGGCACCTGCGACATCTAATCACTGGTTTCTGATAGGTTTCGTGAGTGGAATTGGTAAGGAAATAGGGTATTTACTTGGTTATTGAGTATACATGCTTAGTTTGGTTTTGTTTTTGCCTTGTAATGCTATAAGTGGTTTCTAACTATTAAATAAAGGAAAAGGAATAGCTTGTTGTTCAGAGACAAGAGAGGTAGGATCTATGCCTCATCGGTTTCTCCAAAGATCCTTGTTGTTTGTTTAATATCTTCGATGCACACCCTTGTTATTATTGCATGCAAATTGATTGTATGGTGTATACATGAATTGTCGATTGAGATATGATTACCTAGGCTATACTAAACCTTTTTGATAGGTTATGTGCGCATAATTTGTATTTGTTGTGTGTATTGAACATGCTGATTGCGTTCTGACATGATTGAGGATACCTTGTTATGGTATTATGCTTTGTGCTTGTATATGTTTGTGTGTCAAGATCTTTTTCAGGTGGTTATTAAGGGTAAACGCTGATGCTCCTTGGGGGAGGGAAGGCTCTTACTAGTATGGGATTTATATGGGTGACAATTCCCAGCTTGTGCGCGCTGGATGCCTAATCCTGTGTGCTGGCTAGATGCCTACTCCTTTGTGCTGGCTAGATGCCTTGTCCTATGTGGTGGCAAGATACTCTAATCCTGTGTGCTGGTTAGGATGCCTAGTCCTGTGTGCTGGCTAGATGCCTTGTCCTGTGTGCTGGCAAGATGAATGAGCTTGCTGATTAGCTTGTGTGCTAACCTTTAACCCTTTGTGTAGCAAAGCCTTGGAAAACACAGGGGAAGGGGATGATCTTTCTTTTTCTTACTTCCGAGAGTATCTTGATGTATTTTCCTGCCTGTGTACTTCTGATTTTCGAAAATATTTATAGTCCACCCTCAGCCTTAGTTTCAGCCCTAACCCTTTTGGTTGATTCTTGAATTACGTGATACCCTTAGATGAGTAGGGATGATCTGATGTTGTTTGGGAGATATTTTTATAAGATTTCTGTAGATCTTATGATGCTGTGACCCAACTAAGATTCTTATAATCTCATCTTGTTGTTTTCACTATTTTTCAGGCTTCGATACATTCGTTGTTCGTGGTACCAATGTGTGAGAATCAAGGCTGCACGACAAAGCGATATCGCATAGTTTTTGCATACTTGTCTCCTTGGTTGCTTGCGCATATAACATGATCATTGATTAGATTATTTTCTGATTTTTCAATATTCCTCCTTTGCTTGTTATTTTCGAATTATGTTGGAGGTTTACTTGCTGGTTATTTGGATCCCTATGGGACTTGTGTGTTATGGATTCATTGATTAAATTTAAAAACTTCCATTGATATTTTATTCACTCCGTATGATACCATAATATTTGTCCAATGTCATGCTCCAAACTTTAAAATCTTAAAGGAATTAACATGCTAAAATTGAAACTAGATGGATAAGCCTTGTGGGATTCTGATAGGTCCTGGTTTGGGCTTGTTTGGGTTTCATGGCGGTAAAGGTCCTTCTAGGAGCAATTAATAATAGGTTAGGATTTGGGGTTCTTACAGGTTTGGTAGCAGAGCATGGTTTAGGGAATATGATTTGTTATATACTAATTTGTTTTTTGATTTTGTGTTTGTAGGTAGGTACGTGTGCACACACCCAGTCACTTAGGAACTAATACCGAAAATGATCTAATACTAAAAAGGGATTGGTTTGTAGGATTTAAATAATGAAATTGATAATTTGACTTGTTGTGTGTTTTTGTGTGTTTTTATGCCTTGTATGACTTAATGTGTTTGCTTTGTTTTCTTTAACCATTGCAAAATGGGTATTGTTCATGCATGTTTTCCTTCCAAATGCTTATTTATGTTTTTGCATGATAATTATAATTCCTAAGAGTGTTGTTGAATGTCTCTGTGTGTTTACCAAATGCTTGATGATTGTTTGCTGAGTGCTTATATGTGTGTATTGATATAATTACCGAGTGTGCATTGCATGTGTGCAAATGATTTCCGAAATTTCTGTGTATTTGGGTAGTGCATGTGTATTTTTTTTTTCAGTATATGCATATCATCCGGTGCACACCTCTCCACCAGGTACCACTTCTTTTCATAATTTCGTATTTGGGTTATGTGTTGAGTGACGATTGTGTATTTGTATAGTATGGAAAGGCCAAGTGTACAAAGGGGTCGACGGGGTCGGTATGAGGTTCAGGCCGAACAGCAACCTGTTGAGCAAGAGGAGCCGAATGCACAAATTGAGCAGGAAGGGCAAGCTGAGCCTGAAAACCAACCTGAGGCAGCAGCCGCACCAGCCATCAATCCTATGATGGCACAAATCCTAAACACATTGCAATGGATTGTTGTAAATCAGCAGCGTATGGAGGTGCAATTTCAGAATGCTCTTGCACCCGTGCCCATTGAAGAACCTATTCCTCCACTTGAACCTGTACAGCCGGCTCACCCTAAGGAAGCTGAGAGACTTCCCATCATGATTACAAAATTGTTGAAGGAAGCTCGACAATTGGAATGCAAAGATTCAGTGGTTCAGCAGGAGCTACAGTAGCTCGTGAATGGATAGACACCTTGTGTCGAGTGTCCTTGTTCTTGCATATCTCGGATGATGACAATGTTGCCATCGCCACTTTCCTACTTGAGGGAGAAGTCCTTGCATGGTGGACAGCTGTGAGTTTGCGATTCGGTGATCATTTGCCTACGTGGGAAGAATTTTGAAATGAGTTCGACAAAAGGTTTTATACGAGATTACATACAATCGAGAAGCGACAAGCTTTCTACAAGCTTGAACAGGGCACCTATTCGGTGCTGGAATACTAGAAGGTACTAAGGGAGTTGTCCCGATTTGCACTAGAGGAGGATCGCACACCGTACCAGCTTGCAAGAAAATTCCAAGATGGGCTAAGTACCAAACTCAAAACCATCGTTGGTACAACACCAATGCGGAATTTGAAAGAACTAATTGTTGTCGCAACTGAAGCTGAAAAGATCGTACAAACCAATAAGCCATCCGCAGCCACTAATGGCGGACCTTTCAGGTGAGATTCGAAGTTCAATCGACGTAAGGGACCCTATCCTTTGAGGTCCTATCCCCGAAAAACAATGGCGGCAATGGAGGTAACAACAAGAAGAACTTTTCTGGTCCGAATTCTAATAGATCTACGTGGAATCCATAGCCATGTCGATGTTATAACTGTTGCAAGATGGGCTATGTTCAGAGGGACTGCCCGAAACCATGGCATATCACAGGCACACCAAACGCAAGCCGAGGTGGGTATGGCAACCCCACCAAACAACCAACACACGCACCAGGAGGACCACTAAACAGATCCAAAAATGAGGCGCAACCAAGACCAATGAGGCTATTCAACTTGACTGATGTCGAGGCTAGTCCTGATGTGGTGACAACTGAATTGTGTGAATGTGAAGAACAAGTACCCTTTGTTGCGCATTGACGACCTATTCGACCAGCTCTAGGGTGCTTCCGTGTTTTCGAAGTTCGATCTCAGATCTGGATACCATCAATTGTGTGTTTGTGAAATTGATATTCCGAAGACTGCATTCAAATTGCGATACATCCAATAAGAATTTCTGGTTATGTCATTCGAATTGACCAATGCACCAACTGTGTTCATGGACCTGATGAATCGTGAGTTTCGTGAGTTTCTGAATAAATTTGTGATAGTCTTCATCGATGAAATTTTGATTTATTCAAAATTGGAAAAAGATCATGTTGAGCACTTGCGGATTGTGTTGAATATTTTAAGGGATCAACGATTGTTCACAAAGTACTCCAAATTCGAATTCTGGTTACGCAAAGTTGGTTTCCTTTGCCATGTTGTTTCTTCCCAAGGTGTCCTTGTTGATATGAAGAAAATTGAAGCCGTAGTAGCTTGGGAACCCTCGCAAACTATATTTGAAGTCTGTCGTTTCCTTGGCTTAGCCGGATACTACTGTCGCTTCATGGAAAATTTTTCATCGCTTGCTGGACCATTGACGAAACTGACGTGCAAGGGCGAGCCATTTGCATCAAATGAGAGATGCCAGCAAAGTTTTGAAGAACTGAAAAAATTGGTAAGTTTCCGCACCTATCCTCACTTTACCAGTTGGTGGGAAAGAGTACATGGTTTACAGCGATGCATCGAAATTCGGACTTGGATGCGTATTGATGCAAGATGCTAAAGTCATCACCTATGCTTCCCTACAACTGCGACCGCACAAAAACAATTATCCTACTCATGATTTGGAGCATGCAGTCATGGTGTTTGCATTGAAAATATGGAGACATTACTTATATGGTGAGACGTGCCGAATCTTCACCGACCACAAAAGCCTGGAGTACCTCCTCACACAATAAGAATTAAATATGATACAACGAAGATAGGTGGAGCTGATTAAAGACTACAATTTGATCATCGAATATCATCCTGAAAAAGCAAATGTTGTTGCTAATGCCTTAAGCCGAAAGTTTCATCCTCCTTCTCCATTGGTTTTGGCTTACATGCGCACCCAATACATGCCAATGTTGATGGATTTGAAAGCTACCCATGTGCATCTTGGCACTGATTATTCTGGTTCATTGTTGGAACAAATCGAAGTCACGCCTACCTTGATTGAGGAGATCCGAAATCAGCAATCAGAAGGTCCGAAACTGGTTGAAGTTTGGAAGCAACTATCTGATGGTGTTGATGCCATTGCTTGAGATTTCAGAGTACGGGATGATGGAGTTCTTGTCTTCATAAACTGGGTATGTGTTCCACAAGATGTTGATACTCGTAATCTTATTTTATCTGAGGCCCATAGTTCGAAGTTCGCTATCCATCCTGGTAGCATGAAAGATGTACTGAGAGTTAAAGGAGTAGTATTGGTGGCCGAACATAAAGCGTCACATTGCTGAGTTTGTTGCCCGATGCCTCGTATGTCAACAAGTAAAAATCGAACATCGAAGACCCGCAGGGGTAATACAGTCACTTCCGATTCCAGAATGGAAGTGGGAGTATGTCATGATGGATTTTTTGACCTGTTTGCCTAGATCGCAGCGAGGATACGATGCCATTTGGGTGATCGTAGATCGATTGACGAAATCTGCACACTTCTTACCTATTTGTGTGACAAACACACTAGAGAAATTGGTTGTTCGTTACTTGGATGAGATTGTCTGATTGTATGGAGTGCCAGTTTCCATCATTTCAGATCGTCACCCTCGTTTCACATCACGATTTTGGGAGAAATTCCAGAATGCGCTAGGTTCAAGATTGAATTTCAGTACAGCATTTCATCCCTATACTAATGGTCAATCAAAGAGGACGATTCAGACACTTGAAAACATGCTACGTGCGAGTGTGTTAGACCAGCATACCGGTTGGGATCGATGCCTACCATTGTGGAATTCACTTACAACAATAGTTTTCATGTAAGCATCGGTATGGCACCTTATGAAGCACTATATGGGAGACATTGCAGAACTCCCATTTGCTAGAATGAAGTAGGCAAGAGATGCCTAGACAATCCAGAATTGATTGATCAAGCAACGAAGCAGTTGAACTTGATTCGACAATGGCTAAAAACAGACCAGGATAGGTGGAAAAACTACACCGATAATCAACAAAGGGAGCTGGAATTTTCCGTAGGTGACAAAGTGTTCTTGAAGGTCGTCCCATGGAAAGGAGTCCTTCATTTTCAGCAGCAAGGTAAGCTAGTACCTTGTTATTTTTGTCCGTATGACATTGTCGAGAGGATCGGCCCTGTTGTATACCAACTTGCTTTACCTCCGAATATGGAAAGAATTCGCAACGTGTTTCACGTTTCAATGCTGAGAAAGTATGTGCGAGACCCTGCTTATGTGCTTGAATAACCACTAGTCGAAGTTGTTGAAGACCTATCCTATCCCGTATAGCCAGTTGCCATACTAGATTGATCAGTTCATTACCTTCGCAGTCAAAACGTGTCTATGTTACGAGTTGTTTGGTGTAATGGCCAAATCGAGGAACAGTCTTAGGAGATTGAGGAATCTATACATGCAAAATTTCCTTACTTGTTTGTTTAGGTACCTGTGTTAAAATATTGAGGACGAAATTCTTATAAGGAGGGAAGGATGTGAGATCCTGAATTTTGAGTCCTATAAGTCCAGAAGCCATTTCAGGAAGAAAGACCATTTTGCCTCTAAAGAAAAGGATAGGTGATGGACGAAATTGATAAAGAATGTCTAGTAATTATTTCTGGTATTAATTCCCTTTAATTTGGTTCTTTATTGGTTGATAATTACCCTAGAAAAAAAAATCCATAAAATTAAGAAAAGATAATTACAGAAATTAATTCTGATAATTATCTTACTTTAATCTAGCCTTTAAAGTAGGGAAATTAATCTCATAACCACCCTATATAAAGAGAAAGCCGACCACACTTAAACCTTACACAGAAAATACACAAAATTCGTCCAAACAAAAGCCCTACACCTCCCTATTGCTGCTGAAATCTACTTGAACTTCAAACAAGCATAACTCTCTCATCCTTTGTCAGATTCTTTCAAATAATAGTTTTTTGGAAAGATCTTTCTGTCCTCTTTCCAAAAATCTTAATTTTTTTCTCTTAAGATTACTTTTTATTTGTCAAAAGTTAGATTATAATTCGGCGGGATTGCCGACATCTACTTGAACTTCAAAATAGCATAATTTTTTCATCGCTTCTTGGATTATTGCAAATAATAAATTTTTGGAAATATCTTTCTGTACTCTTTCCAACCATCTTTTGTTTTTTATTTGGAGGTTAGTTTTTCTTTGTCGTAAGTTAGGTTGTAATTCGGCGAGATTAAGTTTCAAAATTGTGTGAATCTGCCTTCAGTTGATTTCTATTGTTGTTCCTCTTGTTCGTATGATTTTTTGCATCCATTGATGTTGTAAAATCATGAATTCATCCTTCGAATCTTCTTTATACATGAAATCAGTATGCCATACCCTTGCACTATTGTTGTCTATCTTGATCAATTGATTAACCTATTGGATTCTGATCTTGTTTCTTTTGATTGTACAAGTTTTAAACACCTAATCCTCCTTTGCAAACATGAAATCACAATTTGTCTTGTGTCCTATGCTTAGTGCTGAAATATGTACAGTTAATTGGGATGATAACTCAGATTGAATCTTGTTAAGTTGTTGGCTAACACATCACACATCCAAGGAGGAGGCACCTTTGGCATCTGATCAGTGGTTTCTAATAGGTTTGGTGAGTGGAATTGGTAAGGAAATAGAGTATTTACTTGGTTATTGAGTATGCATGCTTAGTTTGATTTTTTCTTTGTCTTGTAATGTTATAGGTGGTTCAGAACTATTAAATAAAGGCAAAGGAATAGCTTCTGGTTCAGAGACAAGAGAGGTAGGATTTATACCTCATCGGTTTCTCTAGAGACCCTTGTTGTTTGTTTGTTGTTTTCGACGCACAACCTTGTTATTATTGCATGCGAATTGATTGTATGGTGTATACATGAGTTGCGGATTGAGATATGATTACTTAGGCTATACTGAACCATTGAGATAGGTTATGTGTGCTTAATTTGCATGTGTTGTGTGTATTGAACATGTTGATTCTATTCTGACATAATTGAGGATACCTTGTTATGGTATTGTGCTTTGTGTTTGCCTGTGTGTGCTTGTATATGTTTGTGTGTCAGGATCCTTTTCTGGTGGTCATTCAGGATAAGCACTGATCCTCCTTGGGAGAGGGGAGGCTCTTACTAGTACAGGAGTTGTATAGGTGGCAATCCCCAGCTTGCATGTTGGATGCCTAGTCCTATGTGCTGGCTAGATGCCTAGTCCTTTATGCTAGCTAGATGCCTAGTCCTTTATGCTAGCTAGATGCCTAGTCCTTTATGCTAGCTAGATGCCTTGTCTTGTGTGCTGGCAAGATACCCTAATCCTGTATGCTGGTTAGGATGCCTAGTCCTGTGTGCTGGCTAGATGCCTTGTACTATGTGTTGGCACGATGAATAGACTTGCTGATTAGCTTGTGTGGTAACCTTTTACCCTTTGTGCAACAAAGCCTTGGACAACACAGGTGGAAGAGGATGACCTTTCTTTTCCCTACTGCCGAGAGTAACCTGATGTGTTTTCCTGTCTGTGTACTTCTGATTTTCGGAAGTGTTTGTAGTCCATCCTCAGCCTTAGTTTCGGCCCTAACCCTTTTGGTTGATTCTTGAATTGCATGATACCCTTAGATGAGTAGAGATGATCTGATGTTGTTTGGGAGATGTTTGTTTAAGATTTCTATAGTTCTTATGATGTTGTGACCGTACTGAGATTCTTGTAATCTCATCCTGTTGTTTTCACCATTTTTCAGGTTTAGGTACATTTGTTGTTCGTGGTACCAATGTGTGAGAATCAAGGTTGACGGTGGGACGATATTGCATCACTTTTGCATACTTGTCTCCTTGGTTACTTGTGCATATAATATGATCATTGATTGGACTATTTTCTTGTTTTTCAAGATTCCTTCTTTACTTATTATTTCCGAATCATGTTGAAGGTTCATTTACTGGTTATTTGGATCCATATGGGACTTGTGAGTTATGGATTCATTGATTAAATTTAAAGACTTCCGTTAATGTTTTATTCACTTCGTATGATATCAGAATATTTGTCCAATGTCATGCTTCAAACTTTAAAATCTTAAAGAAATTATCATGCTAAAATTGAAACTAGATGGATAAGCCTTGTGGGATTCAGATAGATCCTGGTTCGAGCTTGTTTGGGTTTCACAGCGGTAAGGGTTCTAATAGAAGCAATTAATAATAGGTTAGGATTTGGGGTCCTTACATTAACCCAGAATCCAGATACCCAGGACCCCGACGATCAAGCACAACACCCCGCTGTAGAACCATCATACATACTGCTACGACATACAACAATATATACGATTGATCTGCAAGCCTAATGGTATAAATTAAAACCGAGATAATAATTGACAGAATTTATTGATTTATTGAGCAAAGAAATTACAAGGGAGAAACGATGATGTCCAGGCTTAATCGATAAATGTTTAGTCCAGCAGCTAGTTCCCAAGATTTCACTAATTACATTGGCTCTAGCATACTCTGATACTCTAGGGGAAAATACTATGAATACAATGCTTCTTAGGGTTATCTTGAGTTTGACTATTCCATAGCCAATTGTCTCTTGATATGCCTGGGAGCGAGTTCCTAACTATCATTGGCTATTCCTACACTGATGCCAATGATCTGGCAAAAACCTGCCAGGTGAGCGGATAGGAAAATATGCATAGCAAAACTTATACAATCATTTAATGATAACACATGCATATTGGCACACAATAAAAATTTTCATACTCATCATAGAAATCAGCACGGTCACAGACATAACATAATGCAGCACGTAATATCTCAAGCAAGTAGGACCGTGGTTGGGCTGGCAATGTCTCTCAGTCCCTTCCGACGCCAGGAATAGGACAAAGATCCGTCAGTGGCACTTCTATATGCAGCTCCTTACGTCTCTTGTTATCTCGTATCCTAAACTTGATCCACCCCGATAGGACATGCACTTCTCTTGGCCCAATTCCTCTGACGATGCTGGGGAGTTAGGTGATGGTAGCTCCACCTACTCAATTCCCATTTTAGCATATCCTGTTTATTCGTATTATTTTTTATTTAATTAAAAACACCTTGTACCACCTTATACCTCCCTTGGCAAATCCATGCCGCACAACCATACTCGGAGAGCTCTCGGAATTTGCATAGGTCACCCTATGTTGTTGTGATGCTTGATTCAGTCTTGCGATGTCGAATGCACTCAAACATTTCATACGCATTTCCATTATTAAAATCACGCATGGCACATTCAATGGTTGCATAACATAACTCATAGCCTAACACACCTTAATAATAGAGCACGAGGTTTCAAGCAACACACAATTAATTCATAGCACACACACAATGATTTTATTCATTAATTCGTTCCTTATGCTTCTAATTAATGCTACTCATGAGTATTCATTTATGCACATAAATAATTTATAAAAAGGGTCCATCCACTTACGGTTTTTTGACGTTCGAAGTGCCCACACTTGATCTGAAGATTCATCCTCTGTAGGTATTCAACTACATATGCTTTTGTAATTGAATCCTTTATAAGGACCGAAACCCAGCCTATAAGGACCCTTACCGTCATGAAACCCGAATAAGCCCTCACAAGGTCATATTCGAATCCCAAAAGGCTCAAGTCTTACTAATTACAAATTTTCTTGGTTGATTCATATGTTTTTAAGAGATTGGAGTATGTAATTCATTAAAGAAAATTCTGGCTTATATGGAGTGAAAGAAAACATCAGCGGAAGACTTATATTAATACAGAAAACAGGTGAAAATATAGCACACAAGTCCCAAAGAAATCTCAAAACATCAACCAATAACACATAGGAAACTTTGGAAGCAAGAAATAGAAGAAGAGAAGCTGAAAAGCTAGAAAGAAAGACCAGACAAGTTTTAGATAGGAAGCATGCACAGTTAATAGGAAAGGGATGCAAATGAGGTACAAATTCGTCCAGCCGTGCAGCCTTGATCTCACACCTTTGGTACCACCAGCAAAACACACACCTAATGTGAGACCTCGATCCTCCACAGTATAGATGTCCAGGAAGTCTAGAAGCCGATGTAGCTTAAATGACAATTTTACCCCTGAAGAAATGAATGCGTGATGGCCTAAAATGGCTGTTGCTGAATATTTTCTATTTTAATTATGGTTAACTATCTTGATTTTTATCCCTTACTATCCAAAATATTATATAATTCTTCCTTTTAAATAGAGTTACTATTTTAATAGAATTATCTTTTTAATAGAATTATCTCTTAAGCATTATCTGAACTTATCTAAGCCTAAAAGTAGGAAAAGTTAATTGCCTAACACTCTATTACTTAACCAGTCGGCCACCCTACCTAAACAAACCAAAAATTACCTTAGAATTTCTAGAAATTCCCTCCCCTTTCTCCCTTCAATTGTCGACTTTTCCATTTGATAAACCCTAGCCGAATTCTTTTATACTTCATCAGATTCTTGTGGATGTTAGCTTGTTGGAATCCTCTCTTCATTCTGCATCTTATTATCTAGGTTTCATGAGCAAAAGGTTAGTCTTTCTCTCTTACTTTTATTGCTGCAAGTTCCTAGGGTTTATAGCCTAGATTTCTCAATTCATTCCTTTGTTGGTTTTAGTTTCTGTTCCTCTTCATAGTTTGGAAGTTTAGTACCTATGGAAAGCCCTAACCCTATGTCCATGTGTGCCAAAATTTCATAATTCCTTGTCAATTGGTTTTAGTTTTTGTTCCTTTTAATCGTTTGAGTATTTGGCATCTATCCCTCTTTTATTTTTATGAAATTGCAAACCATACCCTTCCTATTGATGAAATTGAAATTTTTCCTATAAACTTTAAGGTATTGCCGAAATTTGTATATTGAATTAAGGTAAATAATCAGGTTGATTCAAAATGATTTTTTGGACATCACATCACACATTCAGGGGGAAGATATTGCTGCATTCGGACCGCTGGTCTTTGGCAGGTTAATTGGCAAGGATTCCCAGATGCCTTTGGTTTTGATGTTATATCCTATTCCTTAGTGTTGTGTGGTTTTTTCCTTATGATTGTTTAGGAGATTCTAATCTTATTATAAAGGAAAAAGATTGCATATGATTTAGATGCGTGAGAGGTAGGATTTATGCCTCATCGGTTCTTTTGATTACCCTTTGATTGTATTCTTAAATGTCGTATGTGATGCACCTCATATACCGTATGTGATGCACATTATATATTTTACATACCGTATTTATTTCACATTACATACTTCACATGCCATATTTTTTGTATATTACATGCTTCATATACCGTATGTGACATCACATATAGTATATGAGGCATGTGATAGGTGACAGGAGATAAACAAAACATGAGGGATAGTGGAATTTTTTTTGGTATCTCTAGTTAGCACCCTCAGCTGGCGCTGACTAGATATTAAGTTTGAAAATTTGTGAGAGGGAGTAAAAATCTTACTTGGTGCACATTTTGCACCATAAAATTACCCATGCATCTCTTAGTCCTTGCTATCCTCTTAGTGTCTTGTTCCGGTCTTGCATTTTCTGCTTATTGCTCCTCCACCGCAGCCATTAAAACCTTTTAAAAATGTATTACCCTCTGTACCCAACAATCCTCCATAGCATGGACATTACATCACCACAATACCACTCTAGACGTCGTTTTCTTTGGTACCTTTATATTGCCTTTTAAATTGGTTGGTAGGGGTGTTAATCCTTCCTCTCCCCAATGACTAGCACTTGTGCTCTAAATGCATTTCCAGATCCCAACTCACGCAAGTTAGTCCTATTTGTCAAGCCCCGAAATCCACCAAGACATAACAACCGTTGTATAACTACTGTACAAACTTGGATAGTCATCCTAAGAGTATATAACAACTATACAAGGCGAAAACGAAATCTATTTAAATTTTGTTTTTATATTTTAAATGCATGATGTGCCTCGAAAGCAATTATAAGACTAAGAAAACATACTGGAACAAACAGACGTGCAGAAGTTTTCCAGAATTTACATTATGTGAGACATGAATCAAAATCTCAATTTATTTATCAATATAGTATGGGATCCCAATTTACAACACATATACACACAAAATGTCATATAAAAGTAATCCACAAGTGCAAACCCAAATCCTCGATCATACTTTGTGATTCGAACCACTCAAAGAGTCTGCGATCTAGGGTGAAGGCAACCCTTCTCCTTAAAACTCACGAAACCTATCAAATGCTAGTATGGCAACCAGGTGAGTGGATGTTTTTCCTATACAAAATCTTTTAAATTTAAGCAAGATTATGTATTATTGCTATCAAACGATTTAGCAAGCACATAACTAAAATCATGGTTAAGGACTATTCAGATCTAATCATAACAATGCATCAATGACAAATCAAGGCAAGCAATGCCACATGAGATCACAACATAAAATGTATAACCCCATTATCAGGGTCACACTCAAGCAATGTCATCAAATACCACACATATCCTAAATAGACAAAGATTTTATAGATCTTGACATGCAATTGATAGTCATTCTAATAGATGGCTAATGTAGCCAACCATTATTGCTGGTTGGTATTATAATTACTTCCTCTATACCCAGGTGTATAATCACAAACAGTGGTCTAGGAACACATAGTAATATCTACAAGTAGTAATCTAGAAACACATAGTGATTTGAAGTAACACCTAGTAATCTGATATGCTGGGGTGATCAATCCCAAGATAGGTTCATACGCTATACTCCTAAAAGGTTAGAGTATCGATAGTTATCTAATTCCATACCCATTATTTCTTTCACTCCACTAGGGTTAGTATCACATTAATTAACCCTTCTTGCATATTTCATTCAATTAAGATTAGTATATCTTTAACTAACCAGTACTCATTCTTTACTTCTCTTTATCATAAATTCTATTAAAATATCCTTGAGGTGTTACTTACTTCGTTTGTATATTCATAATTTCTTATACTCTTATATTCTTACAAATTCTATTTAATATTTTCTCAATTATTTTTCATTAGCTCTTAGATAAGTTCTTAATAAAAATCTTTTGATTTTTCTAGGTTAGGTCGACCCTCTAAGTATTTCTTCTTCTTATCGTCTTGAATTTCAGTTTCTTATACGATAGTGCTATATTCTTAGCATGATCAATATCCTTTCGTATGACTATTCAGTCATATGAGACATTGTTAGGATGTTTTCTTATAATCAGCAAAGTTAGGGGTACCTTATAAGTAGGAATTTAGTTCTTTAATATTCTTGATTTATTCATACCTTAATTATTGTCTTAGTTATTCAAGTGTTGTACTTTTCCAACACAAGGTTTGATATTCTTCTCGTATGACCTAGAAGCCATACGAGGTATTCTTAAGTTATTCTTACAATTCCCACTAGACAGTGTAATACTGCCATTCCTCACATCATGGATACTTCACATATAGTCGTAACATTCAAACATGACTCAGGAAATAACCACAAAATCATGTCTCGAATCAATTCATGCATGGAATCAAATTTGCCACGTTTTGAGAAATTTCCCATCGATTATCCATTTATGCGTGTAAGCAATTCACCAATATTACACATCACATAGAAACAATACAATTTCATTTGACATGATGGGAATTAATTTAAATTCGTCCACTCATAATTTTGTCGTCTCGATTTCCCTTCTAGATCTGATCCGAATTCTTGATCCTCTTACTATGATCTACACACATAATCGCAATCTGATACTTAATATCATCATACGAGTCTTAATAGTCTCATAATAGATACTTCTAGGTCCTCAAACCTGTCATAGAAACTCTACGATCGCCCTCGGATTTAATCTGGATAATTTTCGTATTTTTTCTTAGATATCGAAAACTTCTACTAATTTTTATACCCATCAAAATAATCAAAACTTTTTATCATCAGATTCCTCATAATGATTTTTATTTTTTAGAATTTTTTTTATATTTTTTCTCAATTTATTTCTAATTTTCTCGAATTTTAAACAATTTCTGTATTTTTATGAAAATCTGATCAAAGTAAACGGGACATATATCACTCCATGACACGGCCACATTTTTACCAGATTTGACCCGGTCTCGATCCAGTATCAAACCTAAACCCTCCTTACCAGACCGGACCAATGTCATCTATCATGCCCCCCAAATGACATGTCTTTCGGACGATAGCCATCCGCAATCGTTTTCTTCCTTCAACCAGACTTGCAATTCCCCATTTTCAGAAAACAATAATTCCTACAACCTGAAAAATACTTTGTAACACTACATGTAATCTATACTAAAAGTTTTGCCTTGTTATCCGCAATCAAACCTGGTATAGATCTTGTCTTAACATACTCTAATTCAAGTATTATATGAAATCAGACTTTCTTGTTATAGATCGGTGATACTGACCAGATCGGAAGGGAAAATTATCCCGAAAAAATATAATAGACTCCTTATGAATAGTAGAGTCTAATTAACTTGAAAAGTTATACTTTCTTCATTGAAACAATTTACTAAAAAATTATAATACCATAAGTTATTTATTAGAAAAATTCTAATAATTAGAAATATCATTCTAAACATTCCCCAAAAAATTTCTAAACATCAATATTCAGTCTACTGACCTATTTATGGCCCTAACTCATCAAAATTATTTATTTTTTTATATATCTCATCCTCTTTATTTTTATATCATACATATACATACCTCCATATATAAATTTCTTAAATTATCATGTAATTATTCTTTTTGAATATTTTAATATTTTAATTTGATTTCTTATAATGTATATTATTTTCTTATGAGTCTCAAAAGATAGACTCAAGCATCTTAGTCATCAAATGACTTCTATTACAAGATTAACAAGTATTGGGGTATTAAAAGGCAATATTACCCTTAGATACCGAGTTCTAAGAAACACACCGTCCAAAGTTCTTTCATAGGTGTTGGGAGCCAAGAAATACATACCTATGAGTCCAAATGACTCGATAGGAAGGAACATGATTAGGATTTCTGAAACAACTTCTTTTGAGCCATACGTTTAAGTTAATACCTGACAACTATTAATTTCATTCTTCACCGATTTATTATTCCTACTTTTCTGTTTTGATAACATCTCCATCTTCTCATATCCCTGGCCTATAGATTATGGGCTCACAAATCTATGATTTATCAGGTTATTGGACTTGAGGCCCAACCCTCTAAAGTACGAAACCTCACACTATTACCTTTTATTTTAGACCCATGTGTAAAGCTCAAAACAACGCCACTCATTTCTCGCCCTCTTGATATCCACTTGCTTTCTTCCTCTCGCCACTCTGTATGGTGGAAAAATAGCCACCATACACAATGGTGTCTCACTCCAAATCTATGCCACGCTAAAACTTGCATCAAACAAATCCTGAATTCACTTTGTGTGGAACCGTGGCTTTTATGTTCAAGGTTACTCCCCAAACATCCACCGCACAACCTCTAATGACCCATCTTCCATTGCTACCGTTGATGTCATGTCTAGAGCACTGAAAACAGTGCACGGGCATGTTAATCCAAGGATTTGAAGCGATGAGATAGAGTGGGTTATATTCCAAGTTGGTGTATTGTCTATGCCTCTCTTCTCTGATTTGAGCTTGTATAGCACTTAAGGTGAATTCTTCGAGGAACCATTGGTACCACCATTTTGGTAACTTTACCTGATAATTCTTTGAAAACTATAGAAATCATGTATGATGTTAGGTTTGATACAGTAAAGTCCTTGTCATGCCTTCTGATAACCCCAATAATTATAATTTTTTAATTCTCTTAGATGTTTTCTCCTTTCAAATTTTTGGGATTAAAAGGATATTGTATCCAATCATTATAAGATAGTACTTAGACAATTTTTATTTTGGAATGTAAGACCCCGAATTTTGAGTCCTAGAAGTCCAGAAGCCAGTGCAGGTGAAAAGATGATTTTGCCCCTGAAGAGAAGGATGTGTGATGGCCGAAATTGCTAAGATTGTATAGTAAATTACTTTGTTTCTAATTTCTTTTGATTTAGGTTCTTGTAGATGGATAATAGCTTTAGGAATCATCCTTTAAGGTAGATAGTTGCCTTAGAGATTAAGTCCCTAAAAATAGGGAAGGTAATTTAAGAGTTTTGGTTACTTAGTAAATTATATTGGATTGATAGCTTGATTAAAAGTATAGACATAATTCTACACTCATTGAATATAAATAGGAAGCCAACCCCACAAATTTTTCCCCTAAAACCTTACAAAATTCGTATAGGCTTAAAACCCTATACCTCCCATTAGCCGTCAGAATTTTCTGAAACTTTAAACCAGCATAACTCCCTCATCGTTCATTGGATCTTTGCCAATAATAGCTTGTTGGAAAGCTCTCTTCATCCTCTTTCCAAAAATCTTTTGTTTTCCGTCAGGAGGTTAGTATTGCTTTGTCTAATGGTACTTTGAAAATCGGCGGCCGAATTAGGTTTTCGCCAAATCTTCTTGAACTTCAAAATAGCATAACTTTCTACTCGTTTGTTGGAATCCTTCAAATAATATGTCGTTGGAAAGATCTTTTCATTCTCTTTCCAACAGTATATAGATCGCAGCTTGGATGTAAATATTTCGTTGTTTTAGGTCGAGACGAAATCGTCTTATGCCCTACTTTTAGCAAAAAGGTTTTGCATAGTTAATTGGAATGGTAAATTCAGGTTGAATCTTGATAAGTTCCTGGCTATCACATCACACATCCAAAGGGGAGACACCTGCGACATCTGATCACTGGTTTTCTGATAGGTTTGGTGAGTGGTACTGGTAAGGAATAGGGTATACAATTGATTTTTGGGATATGCATGCTTAGTTTGTTTTGTCTTTGTCTGGTGATGATTTAGGTGGTTCAGATTTACTTAATAAGGCAAAGGAGTAGCTTCTTGTTCAGAGACAAGAGAGGTAGGATCTATGCCTCATCGGTTTCTCCAGAAACCCCCGCTCTTATCTGATGTTTTTGTTACCTGCCCTTGTTGTATTTGATTGTGATTGGATTGTAGGGTGTGAATATGAAATCCGGAATGAGATATGAATCTCCTAGGCTATATCGAACCCCTGAGTTAGGAATTGAGTGCCTGGGATGCTATTGTTATATGAATTGGATGTGTTGATTGTTTCCTGACATGATTGAGGATACCCTGTTGTGGTATTATGCTTTGTACTTGCCTGTGTGTGCTTGTACGTGTTTGTGTGTCAGGATCCTGTTCCGGTGGCCACGCAGGGTAAGAACTGATGCTCCTAGGGAGAGGAGAGGTTCTTATCGATTTATGGGAGGTGTATGGGTGTTGAACCAGCAAGCTAGCGCTGGATATCTGTCCTTGCGAGGCCGGATCCCTGTCTTGCGAGACAGGAAGCCCTTATCTTGTGAGATTTGGGGATGCCCTGGTTGCGACTAAGGGAAGACTTGTTCTATGAGGGGCTAGTCGATTTGTCCTTGCGAGGATAAGGAAAAAGGCTTACTGATTAGTTTGTGTGTTAACCATCTACCCTTTGTGCAGTAAGTCTTGGACAACACAGGTGGAAGGGGATGGCCTTTCTTATTCATTGCCGAGGGCAATTCTGATGTGTTTCACCTGCCTGTGTACTTCTGACCTTTCAGAAGTGTTTGTAGTCCTCCCTCAGCCATAATCTCAGCCTTAACCTCTTTTGGTTTATTGTTGAATTGCGTGATCCCTTTAGTTGTTTAGGGAATGATCTTATGTGTATTTGGGAGATTTGTGTTTAAGGATTCTGTAGATCTTATGATGATGCGACCCTACTGAGATTCTTGTAATCTCAAACCGTTATTTTTACCATTTTTCAGGCTTAGGTACATCCTCTATTCGTGGTACCAGTGTGTGAGATCAAGGCTGCACGGCGGGGCGATATCGCATCACAAATACTACTTGTTACTTGCGCAAATAACTTGAAAGATTGGACATTGTTCTGGTTTATTTTTAAGCATTCGTTTGGCTTGCTATTTCCGAACTTGGTTGATGAAATTCTTGCTGGTTATTTGGATCCCTATGGGACTTGTGTGTTATGAACCCAATGGATTGATTTAAGACTTCCGCTGATGATTTTATTTACTCCGTATGTTACCAGAATATGTGTCCAGTATCATGCTCCAATTGATTGATAAGCAACAAAATAAACAAGATTAAAATCGGTATCATATAAGTAGCCTTGTGAAATTCTAATAGGTCTTAGGTGATTTTGGGGCTTATTTGGGTTTCACGGCGGTAATGACCTTAATCGGAGCAATGAATAATGGTTTAGGAATTGGGGTCGTTACATGGAATAGGCTATC
Organism: Passiflora organensis; assembly: GCA_019739055.1. NCBI lineage: Eukaryota > Viridiplantae > Streptophyta > Magnoliopsida > Malpighiales > Passifloraceae > Passiflora > Passiflora organensis. The sequence goes on along the minus strand of JAEPBF010000069.1, from coordinate 235,029 downwards.
AGAGTTGGATTCTTTTCATTCATAATATGCTCAATAAATACTGACCTTATCACGACCTGCTCTCTGGATCCTTAGTCCAACGGGCCATGACATATACATGCACATGATAGATCAGAACTGCAATGCTTAGTTGAGCTTCTAACCACATGATACAAAAGATATATTATGAAATCCTAACCCGTAGGGCTGTATGGGATGAAAGCCCAATTGAACTTTGACGTTGAAATTAGTGGGATTCAAATCATAGCCCAGGATTATTGTGAGTCTAATGGACTATCTAAGTACTTATGAAGGATGATTGGGATTGGTTCGATGATTTTATTGAATTGGGCCACTATGATATGTGGTTAGGTTTTAATATCCTTATCCACTTCTGGTGAGTCATTGGGACTCACAGGTGTTATTTTGAGGTTTTGACTCTAAAAAAAGAACATCAGAGTGCGTTTTTTTTAGAAATAGAGTCCGGGGTATTTTGATCATTTCACCACGTGATACCCATCATACTCAGGAAAATGAGCCTTGTAACATATGTATTACTAGAATATACATTATTCAGTCTCAAAGGAATATTGGTGATCCTATCGATGGAAAATTGAATTTTTGGAGATTTATTATGATTAATGAGATATTTTTCTCATTTAACTAATTTATAGATAAAACATCATACCATGGGTTGTAATGATAGTTTTGATGTTTAAAGACCTTGGGAAGGTCTATTGATCATTTTTAATGGTTAAGGAATTTTGTAAAAACTTTTGGTGGTATAATTTTAATTATTATGATTTTTCTAAGGTGAATTGAATAATATTTAATTTTTAATAAATTATAAGTTAATAAGAAAAATAATTTTCGAGTTCCAATATATAGTACTATTTATAAGATGAGTTTAAAAAAAATTTAGATATTTTTCAGTGTATTATAAAATTTATTATGAATTTTCAAAGATTTATTAGAATTATTAAATAATAATAATTATTATTATATTATTAATGTATAATATTTTATATTATTATATTAAGAAAACCAAAACGATTGTCTATAGTGTCATTTTCACCAAAACATCTGTGAGGTTTCGTATCTTAGCAAGTTGGGCATTAAGCCTAATAATAAGATAAATTGTAAACTGTTGAGCCTATATCCCATAAGCTAAGGATACGTGAAGCTATAGATGCCATTGAAACGAATAAGTATGAATAATACATCAATGAATACCGAAATTAATAGTTGTCAGGCTATAACATGAGCGTACGGCTCGAAATAAGCTGACTTAGATATCGTATTCACACTCCTACCGATCGAGTCTATAAGACTCGCAGGTGTATTTCTTGATTCCCGACAGCTCTGAAAGAGTCTCGAACAGTGTATTTCTTGAAACTTGATATCCGGGGGGTATTTTTATATTTTCAGAATCCGATACATGCCAATCTTGTATCCAAATCTTTTGATGACTAAGACTCTTAAGTCTATCTTCTGAGACTCATAAAGAAATAAATTATGCTATAAGAAATGAATACAAGTTATTAAATTTTACGAAAAGAATAATTACCTGATAATATATATGTATATGGTACAGAAAAATAAAAAGGATGAAATATAAGTATAATTTTGATGGTTAGGATCATGGATAGATCCCTAGGTTGAATATTAATGTTTATAAATTTTTGAAAAATTTTTGGAAGAATATTTATAATTATTAGTATTTTTTCTAATAAATATCATATGGTATTATAATTTTTAGTAAATTATATATATGAGAAAATATAGTTTTTCAAGTTAATTAGACTCTACTGTTCATAAGGAGTCTAGAGTATTTTTTGTGATATTTTTTTTATTAATATGCTATTTATTATAAAATTTTAAAAGTTTAGTATATTAAAAAGAAATAATATTTATATTATTATTATTATTATAAAAAAAGTGGAAATGCCAAAACGCAGATCATCCCATCATTTTGACCAAGATGGTCAAAATGACAGGATGCCCTGCCGTTTTGAAGGGCTCAGCCTTCAGTCGAGCTTACGTCGTACCACTCGGAACAACATCGTTTCACCTTTCGGTGAAACGACACCATTTCATCTTTGAGAAGGTCGTCAGTTTGTCTTGTCCGGTGACCCACCAACTGGAGAGGGTTTATCCCAATCTCAATTAGGATTTGGGCATTTGGACACCTAGCCCTGAAAACTCAAGTCTGACCCCCCTATCGTTTTTCCTTCATTCATGTGGATGAGTCCGCACAATTACTGTGCAATTTCCGTTAATTAAAACGGTAAACATCACCATTCGTCACCATAAAATCTTGTTTTGTCGATTGCATGATTTCGAGCTTGATATATTATAAGTTATGCATGTTTTAGTTTATGTTTGTGTCAGGAAGCTTTTAAAATAAATTTTATGGAGCATTATGAAGTGACACGGGTCAAAGAAATTAGGGTTTGCTAGAATAAGGTAGGTGCAGGAGGTTGAAGATGACTGCGGACGACTCGTCGTCCACTGGCCATCTGTGCAACAGGTTGTTCACGGGTGGAACGAATGACTTGTCATCTAGGTACAAGGTGAGTGACTTGTCATCTAATTTTGTCTGGTGAGGAGTGCTCTGGTTTGATATTGAGTGACGTGTCAAAGTTGGTTAGAACATGGCCGTGTCACAAAGTGACACGTGTCCTATTGACTTTGACCGAAAATTAGAAAAAAAAAACAGAAGATAAAAATTGGAAAAAAATAGAAAAAATATGAAAAAAAATATGAAAAAATTCTAGAAAATAGAGAAAATTATAAGGAGTATGATGATATAAAGTTTTAATGATTTTGATAGGTATAAAAATTAATAGAAGTTTCCAGTAAGTAAGAAAAAGCATCCGAATTGAATCCAAGGACGATTGTCGAGTATCTAGGACATGTTTGAGGGACTAGAAGTGTGTGTTATGAGGTTGTTAAGATTCGTACAATGATATTAAGTATCGGACTACGGTTATATATGTAGGTGCATAGTATGAGGATCAGAAATCTGGATCAAATCAGGAAAGGAAACTGTGTCACACTCTGTATCCACCATGACATAACAACTGCCGTATAACTATTGTATAAACTTAGATTGTCATCCTAAGAGTATACAATAACCATACAAGGTGAGAACGAAACCAGTTTAAATATTATTTTTGTAGTTTAGATACATGATGTGCCTCAGAAGCAATTCCAAGAAACTAAGAAAATATACTGAAACAAGCGGACATGCGGAATTTACAGCATGCAATACTCGAATCTAATGTCGATTTAACTATCACATTGTATGGGATCCCAATTTATAATACATAAACACATGAAATGTCATACGCATCTAGTTCACAAGTGTCAATCCAAAACCTTGACCACACCTTGTATCACGTACACGATCAGAGAGTCTGCAATTTGGGACAAAGCTAGTCCTTTGGCTCTATCTTAGGAGAAACCTATCAAGCACTGGCATGGCAACCAGGTAAGTGGATATTTATCTTATAAATCCTTTTTAAATTTTGAACAAGATCACGTATTCATTCAATAGATGACTTAGCAGACACGAAGCTTAAACCATGGCTAAGGGTCATTCAGACCCATTCAACCAATGCGTCAATGACAAATCAAGTAAGGAAAAGTCACACGAAATCACAATACGCAACATGAAACCCCACCAATAGGGTAGCACTCAAGGAATGCCAACACTCAACGACACACATAATTTAAACATTCAAAGATCTTATAGATCTCGACATTCAATCGATAACCATACTTATAGATGACTAAAATAGCCAACTTAATATAGGTTGGTAATATAACCTCTCTCTCTCTCTCTATTCCCGGGATTCAGATAACACACAGTAATCTGGTAACACACAGTAATCTTGAAACACACAGTAATCTGGTAACACCTAGTAATCTGGTAACACACAATCTGATATACTAGAGTGATCAATTCCAATATAGATCCTTAGACTATGTTGTCCTAAGATTAGGGTATCGTAATTTGACTAAGTCCATAGTCGTTATTTCCTTTATCCACTAGGGTTAACATCTTCTTAATTGCTTTTCTTATAACTTCTATTTTATTAACATAAACATTCTGCCGCTTAAGCCTTTCTTGATCTGTTGTCTTGTTTTCTTTTGATGATTTCAATTATTAGTTTTGAATTATCTTTTACCTTATCCTTATATTCCTATTTACATAAGCTTTTATCGCTCCTTTCTCCACTTGCTCTTCTTGTAAAAATTCGTTTAATAGATTTATGATTTATTCATCACTAGGGCTTACATAGACTTTCAATAAGAATTATTTGTTATTCTAAATCGAGTTAGCCCCCTACGATTTGTTTGTCTCTTATTCTGAATTTTGTTTTTCTTATACAGTTATGCTATAAACTTAGCACAAGTTGTATCCTTTCATATGATCAGTTGATCATACCAGACATCGTTAAGATGTATGTTACAATTCATCGCTTAGGGTTTTCATCAATAGGAATTTAATTTCTTAAAATTCTCAGCTTGTTACCATACGAATATTATCTTAATTGCCTCTCGTATTTCACCTTTCTAATACGATGTTCACATTCTTCTCATATGACCTTGAGGTTCTCATGAGGTATTTTTTCAACTATTTTTCTACAATTTACATTCGGTAGTTTAATATTATTGTTTCCCATATCATCTTTGCTTTGGTCACATCTCAAGATACTCAAGTACAATTTTAAAAATTAACCATAAAAGCACATCATAATTCAAATCAGATGCATAAAATCGAGAATTGTCATGATTTAAGAAATTTCCCATCGATCATGCATTTAAACATGTAAACAATTCACGGATATCACACACTAAGTAAAAGTGAACCAATTCATTTAAAACGATGGAAATTAGGTTAAAACTGTCCACTCACAGTTTTCTTGTGTCGATTTTCCTTTTTTTTATCAAATCCGGAATCCTGATCCTTTATCTGCAACCTACACGTATAATCACAATTCGATTCTTAATATCATCAAAAAATTCCTAATAATCTCGAAACAATGAATCCTAGGTCCTCAGATTTACCTTAGGAACCCATCAATCACCCTCGGATTCAATCCGAATAATTTTCGTATTTTTCCTTAATTTCCAGAAAATTCTATTAATTTTTACACCTATCAAACCTTATCAAAATCATAAAAAATTTATATTATTGGATTCCTCATAATTTTATCTATTTTCTAGAATTTTTTCATATTTTTTCATGAATTTTTAGTTATTTTTGCCAATTTCTTAAAAGTTGGTCAAAGTCAACGTCACACATGTCGCGCAGACACTCTGCCACTTTTATACCAGATTTGGCTTGGTAACAACCTAGAATTGGACCGGAACCAGGCTTACCAAACCAATATGAATGACATATCGCTCGTGTTTCCCCTAGACAACATGTCGTTTGTTCTCCTCTATAGACGACATGTCACATGGGATGCCTGCGAACGACATGTCATCCGCAGTCATCCCCTTCCTTCAACCGCACCTACAACTCTAATACTCCCGAAACCCTTGTTTCTAACAACCTCAATACACTTTGTAGAGCTTCATGAAAACTATTCTAAATGCTTCCCCATACGATTACCAACCTAGATATGCATAGTTTATTGTACACTATGCTTGAATTCACGAAATCGACAGAAAAGAGTTTTCTGGTGATGAATGGTGATTCTTACCGTTTTTATAGATGGAAATTGCACAAGAACTGTGCTGACACACTCACGCAAACAAGGAGAGGATGAAGGAGACAGACTCAAGCACAAATGCCAAATTTTCCGAATTTCGACCACAATATACAACTGGTGATGGTAGAAGAAAACAAATGTCGGACAAGGACAAGGGTCTCTCAACCTTTCAACTGTACAACTCCATTTCAGCCCTTACTAAAACTGTATCATTTCAAGTTAAAACGACTTTCCTCAGCCCTTCAGGCTGAGGTTCATCAAAACGGCAGTACTTGCCATGTTTTTGACTCTGAACAGTTAATCTCTCTTTTTTCAAAATAATAATAATAATTTAATAATATTATTTTCTTTTTAATTTATTAAATATTTATAAATTCGTAGAAAATACCCTATAATTCAGAAAAATACACCAAAAAATGTTACAGACTCCTTATATATAGTAGAGTTTATCTATCTTGGAAAATTAGGCACTTACCGTGTTTGGTCAAACATCATTCGTCAATTCCAAGTATTCTTAAGAACAAATATATATATATATATATATATATATAATATTTCACATGAAAACCTAAGAATATAATGTAATGCAAGTGAACACTATGAAAGGCACTCATATAGGGGTTGGTTTGGGGTATGATTTGATGTTTAGTTAAACGTAATAGGTTTATGGTATGTTTGGGGATCTCAAAATGGTGTACACGGGTTGTAGGAGGGTACGGGGGTCGCCGGAATCGAAACAAGGGTTGTCGGAAACAAATTGGGCGAAGGTGGAAGAGTAGTACGCGACCTATGTACTAAAGTACACGGCCATATACTCTCTTAGGGGAGGCCGTGTACCCTTAAGGATAGGCTGTGTACTATTCTGTCTAGAATAGTACATGGGCTCGTCCAATAGTACACGAGCATGTACTCCCTTCCAGTAGGGTACGCGCCCCGGAACGGAATCAGAATGCTTCCGAAACTTGCCCAAACTCTCGAGAAGCCTTACCATGGATTCTCAATAATGAAAAATACCTCACAACACGTCAAACACTTTTATCAAAGGGCTCAAACATAATCAAACACATAAGCATAGACACGAGTCTCAATAACAGATTCAAACGTCGGTTCACATGCCCATTCATATGCATCAACACACAATCAACATGCTTAATAGTTCAACCACGTAATCTATGCATTCAAAACATGTCAAGCAAGTTCATGTAACTAGCATGCTCGTCAATCACATCATATGGATAGCCTCCATTCAAAACCAAGTAATTACTGCATTTTAAATTGAAACAACAAAACGATTTTGTATATGCAAATGAGATATAAGTTCCCACCTCTTGACATACAAAAAACTCAGGAGGAATACCTTTGAACTTATCGACTCACCAGCACTGCCTAAACACACAATTGAACCACAAGCACACAATAAGCATCGAAAATCGAACAAAAATAACAAAAGAATCAAAATAGAAAAATAAACCCTAGAGAGCCCAATGACATACTTACCAACACACATCTCACACTAAGAACACGCTCACCACGCAGGATTTCTCGAATCCAACTAACAGGCGAAATTCCCAAACCTCACACAAACTTCATTCGGCTCTAAAACGTCCCAAAAGCTCACCTGATGTGACGACCCCAATTCCTAACTATTACTATTTGCTCCGATTAAGGTCATCACCGCTGTGAAACCCAAATAAGCCTAAATGACACCTAAGACCTATCTGAATCTCACCAGGCTTATCATTAACTTCCGAAATTTTAGCATGTTTATTTTAATGTTTAACAACAATTGGAGCATGATATTGGACACACATTCTGGTAACATACGGAGTAAATAAAATATCAGCGGAAGTCTTTAGATTAAATCATTGGGTTCATAACACACAAGTCCCATAGGGATCCAAACAATCAGTAAGAAATCCTCCAACATATTTTGGAAATAGCAAGCAAAGGAGGGATCTGAAAATAAACCAGAAAGTAGCCCAATCATTCATGTTATATGCGTAAGTAAACAAGGATCAAGTATGCAAATGTGATGCAATATGGCCCTGCCGTGCAGCCTTGATCTCACACACTGGTACCACAGACAGTGGATATTTCTAAGCCTGAAAAATGGTAAAAACAACAATATGAGATTACGAGAATCTTAGTAGGGTCAATACATCATAAGATCTTCAGAAACCCTAAACACAAATCTCCCAATTCACATTAGATCATTCCTAAACAACTAAAGGGAATCACGCAATTCAAGAATCAATCAAAAAGAGGTTAGGGCAGAATCTATGGTTGAGGGAGGACTACAAACACTTCCGAAAAATCAGAAGTACACAGGCAGGTAGAACTCATCAGTTTACTCTCGGCAATGAAGAAGAAAGGTCATCCCCTTCCACCTGTGTTGTCCAAGGCTTACTGCACAAAGGGTAGATGGTTAACACACAAACTAATCAGTAAGCCTATTCATCTTGCCTTGCAAGGACAAGTCGTCTTGCCACACACGGACAACTCTTCCCTAGCCACACACGGACTAGGGCATCCCAAACCTCGCAAGGATAAGAGCTTCCTACCTCGCAAGGACAGGGTTCCGGCCTCGCAAGGACAGATATCCAGCGCGTGCATGCTGGGGTTTGCCGCCCATACAACTCCCATACCAGTAAGAACCTCTCCTCTCCCTAGGAGGATCAACGCTTACCCCGAATGGCCACCAGAAAAGGATCCTGACACATAAACATGTACAAGCACACACAGGCAAGTACAAAGCATAATACCACAACAGGGTATCCTCAATCATGTCAGAACACAATCAGCATACTCAATTCACATAACATATGCAACCCAGGCACTCAATACCTAACTCAGGGGTTCGATATAACCTATGAGATTCATATCTCATTCCGAATTTCATACTCTCACCCTATAATCCAATCGCATGCAATACAACAAGGGCAGGTAACAAAAACATCAAGAAAATAACAGGGGTCTCTGAAGAAACCGATGAGGTGTAGATCCTACCTCTCTTGTCTTTGAACAAGAAGCTACTTCTTTTCCTTTATTAGATAATTCTGAACCACCTATATTATCACCAGGCAAAGACGAAAACAAACTAAGCATGCATATTCAATAATAAATTGAATACCCTATTTCCTTACCAATACCACTCACCAAACCTATCAAAAACCAGTGATCAGATACTGCAGGTGCCTCCCCCTTGGATGTGTGATGTGATAGCCAGGAACTTTACAAGATTCAACCTGAATGACCATTCTAATTAACTATGCAAATTTCGTCACCGATTTTCAACTTAACCGTAGACAAGAAAATATTTATGTCAAAACAACAAAACATATATGGTTGGAAAGAGGATGAAGAGATCTTTCCAACAAGCTATTATTTGTAGAGATATAACAAACGATGGAAGAGTTATGCTATTCTGAATTTTAAGAAGATTTGACAGTGCCGCCGAATTTCAACTTAATCTTATAAAAGGAAATACTAATCTCCCGACAAAAACCCAAACATGGTTGGAAAGAGGATGAAGATAGCTTTCCAACAAGCTATTATTTTCAGGGATCCGATGAACGATAAGAGAGTTATGCTAGTTTAAAGTTTCAGAAAATTTTGGCGGCTATAGGGAGGTATAGGGTTTTAGGCTTATACGAATTTTGTATGTTTTCTATGAATGAGTTTTGTGGGGTTGGCTTCCTATTTATAATGAATGGGTATAGAATTATGATTACTACTTTTAATCACTTTATCAAAATAAGATAATTTACCAGATAATTAAACTCTTTAATTATCTTCCCCTATTTTTAGGGATTTTAATCTCTAAAGCAATTATCTATCTATAAGGACTTAAATTAAAGGAAATTTAAAACAGAATTAATTACTAAACAATCTTAGCAATTTCGGTCATCACACATCATTTCCTTCAGGGACAAAATCATCTTTTCACCTACACTGGCTTCTGGACTTTTAAGACTCAAATTCGGGGTCTCACATCCTCCCCTCCTTATAAGAATTTTGTCCTCGAAATTTTTAACATAAATACCTAATCAAACAGGTAAAGAAATTTTGCATGCATAGATTCCTCAGTCTCCCAAGACTGTTCCTCAATTTGGTCATTACAACAAACAACTCGTACCATAGGTATGCTTCGACTGCGAAGCTGTCGAACTGACCGATTTAGTATGGCAACTGGCTATACGGGATAGGATAGGTCTTCAGCAACTTCAATTGGTGGTTCTTTAAGCACATAAGTAGGATCTCGCATATACTTTCTTAGCATTGAAATGTGAAATACATTGTGAATTTTTTCCATATTTGGAGGTAGTGCAAGTCGGTATGCAACAGGGATGATTCTTTCGAAAATGCCATATGGACCAATGTAGCGAGGTGCTAGCTTACCTCGCTGCTGAAAACAAAGGACTCATTTCCATTGAGCGACCTTCAAAAATACTTTGTCACCTACTGATAAATTCTAGCTCCCTTCCTTGATTATCGACGTAGCTTTTCTATCGATCTTGGGCTGTTTTTAGCCTTTGTCGGATCAAGTTTATTTGTTCTGTTGCTTGGTCAATTAATTTCGGATTGTCTAGGCGTCTCTCACCTACTTCACTCCAGCAAATGGGAGTTCTACAACGTCGTCTATATAGTGCTTCATAGGGTTCCATACCGATGCTTGCATGAAAACTATTGTTGTAAGCAAATTCTGCCAATGGCAGGCATCGATCCCAACCGGTTTGCTGATCCAATACACTCGCTCGTAGCATGTCTTCGAGTGTCTAAATTGTCCTTTCTGATTGATCATCGGTCTGAGGATGAAATGCTATACTGAAATTCAATCTTGAACCCAATGCATTCTGGAATTTCTCCCAAAATTGTGAAGTGAAACGAGGGTCACGATCTGATACAATAGAAACTGGTACTCCATGCAATCAAACAATCTCGTCCAGGTAACGAACCGCCAATTTTTCTGGTGTATCTGTCACACGTATAGGAAGAAAATGTACAGATTTCGTCAGTCGATCCACGATCACCCAAATGGCATTGTATCCTCGCTGCAATCTAGGCAAACCGGTCACAAAATCCATTGTGACGTGCTCCCACTTCCATTCTGGAATCGGAAGTGACTGAAGTAGACCAGCGGGTCTTTGATGTTCGATCTTTACTTGTTGACATACGAGGCATCGGACAACAAATTCAGCAATATGACGTTTCATGTTTGGCCTCCAGTACTGCTCCTTCAAATCTCGGTACATCTTAGTGCTTCCAGGATGAATAGCGAACTTCGAACTATGTGCCACTGATAGAATAAGGTTACGAATATCAACATTTTGTGGAACACATACCCGGTTTCTGAAGACTAGTACTTCGTCATCTCGTATTCTGAAATCATGAACTATGGCGTCAACACCATCAGCAAGTTGCTTCTGAATTTCAGTAAATTTCGGATCCTCTAATTGTTGATTCCGGATTTCTTCAATTAAGGTAGGTGCAACTTCGATTCGTGCCAACAACAAACTAGAGAAATCGGTGCCAAGATGCACACGATTAGTTTACAATTCCAACATCATCGGTAAGTAATGGGTGCGCATGTAGGCCAAAACTGATGGGGAAGGAGGATGAAACTTTTGGCTCAGGGCATCAGCAACAACATTTGCCTTTCCAGGATGATATTCGATGATTAGATCATAGTCTTTAATTAGCTCCAAACCCCAAGTGCTACGAGAATGTCATCTATTCACTGAAACTTGTTTGGATTGTATCAGATGATCTTGTTTGATTTTGATCGGAGGAAGGGTGCGTTACAAAAGGTTTCGGCTCCATTTTTCCCTCCATTCACACCAAGAGTGCAAACTCCTCTAATGTCATTATAGCATGTCCCAGTTCTCTTGGTTCCAATGGCAACGCCGGTAGAGGTTGCCCGTGATTTGTCATTTCCCGCTCGGCCAGTGGCTATCGTTGACGAATCAATCAGGCAGCTTCGCAGTCATCTAGTTCCGATGGTTTGAGTCTCTTGGTGCAGTGGTAATTCCGAAGAGCTCTCGTGGGAGACCGAGGAGTCGATACGAGAGAGATATCCACACCTGTTCGAGTAATAAAGTACATAAATTTCGAGGACGAAATTTTTGCAAGGAGGGGAGAATGTGAAACCCCGTCCCAATCATATGCCTAGTCATCACTGCGTAGTAGTCCACGTGTACACTTGTCGTGTTAACCGGTATTGTGAAACCGAGACGATAGGAAATTACTATTTTGCCCCTATTAGACCCAGGCTTGTGTTCCGGGCCTGTATATTTTCCTAGGGTCTTTTTATCTTAGTCCTTGTGTTCAGGCCCGTTACTTTCCCTTAAACCCTATAAATGTCACCTTAAAGCCACTAGCTAACCCTAATCACTAGGAGCGGCGCTACATACATTCTCAACTCTGTGCATCGTCATAAAGGAAAGGGAGTCTTCATTGGTCCGTCTGGATATCAGGTAGGAGTTTATGCAATTGTGTCACTCTTTTGTTCATGCTATCGTCTTACTAAGTTCGTGTTTGATTTCTGCCTATTTATTGATTTTCGTTGTTTCTCTATAATATTGGCTTAACACAGTGTTGATTCCTCCTATTCGCATGTAGCCTGTATAATTGCATTTTTCCCCTTTTGTTTTCTTTGTCCTGTCGTCTACTCAGCCCGCGTCTGTGAACCCTTTGTCGTCTCGCTTCTACGTCGAGCAAGACGTGTTTTCTCTTGGCTTTCCCCATCGTTCTGCCCTGTTGCCTTGTGTTTTCAGCTCACGCTTTATTCTCTTCCTCTGCTTGTCTGTTTCCCCTGCAGCTCCCCGATCTCTAACACCAATCGCCTCGTGTCCAGGGTATGCCTAGCGGACCCATCTTCTCTTCTTCCCCTGGGCATCAAGTCGCACGTCCCCCTCCCAATGACCTTCTCTTCCCGTCATATACCCAGCTATTTTGCACGCACCCAGTCCACGACTTCTTCACTCCAGGTGCTACAGGATTGTTCCCTGCTGTACCCTTCATTCCTTTCTGTGGGCACACCCCAGTACCATCATCCTTCTCCCTTCACGCGAATGGGTCTTCCTTCACCCGGTCCGTGTTCTGTTCCTCTCCCCCTTCCTCGGTAGTTCCTAGGTCTGGTTGGCTTCCTCCTCACTCGGACCAGATGTACCTGTCCTCAGTTGCTTCGTGGGGCTACTCACTTCCAGGTGGTTCGACCCGCACCGAGGTCCCTCTGTTCCTGTTACTTGTTTGGTTTTCCTGTGCCTGCGTAACCCATCCTTTCAGGGTCTCTTTTCTTTGGTTTCTTCTTGTTCTCTGTCAAGCCGAACCAGGCGTGTACCTTTGCCTTCTCTTCCTGCCAAGCAAGGCTTGTGGCCTTCTCATCATTTTCCGCCGATACCACTAGTTGTTTCCCCAACCGGATCTGGCTCCTTCTTCTTCTTCCTCCCGTGTCGAACGTGGCTTCTCCATCTCTTCTTCCTTCCGTGTCGAAATGTGGTTTCTCCTTCACTGACTTTCCGAATGCAGAGAGCTCTCGGTTCTTCATCCAGTTCCAGCATCTGGAGCTGGAACTTCACATAATTCGTTCTCCCCCGTTAGCTCTCTCTTCTCGGTTTCGAACCAGGCGTGTAGCCTTCTTCTCCCAGCAAATTTCGCCATTGCTTGTGTCTTACCTGGAGGTTTACAGTAAAGAAAAATAATAAATGAATTGATTAATTAAATAATAACCATGAGCATGGGGTGATATTCGGAACTTTGTTGGGAATTGATTCATTAAATAATAACCATGAGCATGTGATATGCTGACCTTTGTTGGGTAGTGATTAATTAAATAATAAACAATGAACATGGATGTATATCTAACATTTCTTTTTATGAACTTATGGGTTCTTGTAGCTTTTGTTGATTTTTGAATTCCTTTTCAAAAGAAACCCACGTTTGTCTATTTTTGATTCTTTTGTTTCTTTTTAAAGTAATTTTAATTGACAACTTGGTTAACATGATATTTTACTCTTTGTGCAGCGATTTTTTCCCCTTTTTAGTTTTATTATAGATTTACCTATTTACTTAATAAATAAATGAAATATAAATAGAATATTAAATTATTAAACTAGTTTAAATATAAGATTCTTTTTATAGTTTTTAATAAAACGTTTTAAAATGAGTATGATGTTTAATAAATGTTTCGTATTCAGTTTGGTAATTACAATAAATAAACGTTCGCTTGGCCAATGCGATGTGAGTATACGGAATCCCAGTGTTAGGGGAGAGTTACTCACCTGTTCGGGAGACGTATGGGTGGTGTTTACGGTTACCTGTCACGTCTTCGCAGGTTAGTTCGTATTGCGTATTGAGACAGGTATGATGTGTGTTGTGTTTTCTCTGCCTAGTCTCGGATAACACTGGCAGTTCGGGTTACGTATTAAATAATTATTTTACTAAAAAAAAAATAAAAATAAATTAATACTGCCAGTGGGCTTCAGGGTTCCATTTAGCAGGGGTTACCCGTGGAGTGTTTCGTTATGTCCACCCCGATGAGTTTTGTTTGGCAATGTTAGCCGTATTGTAATGTGTATTGTTATGTTATAAACTGTTTGGTTGGAATCTTGAATTTTAACGTAAGAAATCATACGTGCGTATTCTGTATCCCTCGTATTCCATCAGTTGCATCTCTATTGGTATCGTGATCCGTTCATTACCCTCTTTGTTGTAATTCCGTCTGCCCGTAGTACATATGATGCTGTGACTCCTACTGAGATTTTATAATCTCACCCGTTGTTGTTTTTCCCCCTTTCAGGAGTAGTTCGTGAGCCGTAGTCGGCATTTGAGGTGTGTCTGTTTCCTACGACTTAGCTGGACTATCGCATCTGCACGTTTTGCACGGTTTATTTTCCTGGCATTTCTGGTTTGACTTATTTGGATATTTTAACTCTTTCGGATATGTTTTCCTGTATCGGGCTTTAAGCCCAATTCGTTGATTTTGGGCTTGTGGTAGTATGAACTTATTTTCGTTTATGGTATTTTATTTTAGTAACTAAAGTCTTCCGCTGTATATTTTATTTACTTCGTTTTATGCCAGATGTCAGTTTCTAATTTGTCATGCTCCAACTTGTAAAAATTAAATGCAATTGTTTTTGGGAATCATGTTTGAAAAGTCGTATAAGCCTTGTGGGATTCGGATTGGTCCACGTATTGGATTTATCCGGGTTTCACAGCGGTAAGGGTCCGGTTTTTGGGTTCGGGTCCTTACAAGGGTTCGGGCCCATCTTCATTGTCTCATATTCAATTCTTTTTGCGTGAGGAGGTACTTCAGGTTTTTGCACGTCTCGCCGTATAAGTAATGTCACCATATTTTTAAGGCAAATATCACGGCTGCAAGTTCCAAGTCATGTGTAGGGTAGTTTCTCTCGTGTAGTCGCAATTGCCGAGAAGCGTAGGCAATGACTTTCCCATCTTGCATCAATACGCATCCAAGTCCAGATTTTGACGCGTCGCTGTAAACCACATACTCCTTTCCGCAAATAGGTAGGGTAAGGATAGGTGCAGAAACTAACCAATTCTTTAGCTCTTCAAAACTTTGCTGGCATTTCTCGTTCCATACGAACGGCTCACCCTTGCGTGTCAGTTTTGTCAATGGTCCGGCAAGCGATGAAAATTCTCCACAAAGCGACAGTAGTATCCTGCTAAGCCAAGGAAACTACGAACTTCGAACACACTTCGCGGAGGTTCCCAAGCAATCATGGCTTCAATCTTCTTTGGATCAACTAACACACCTTGTGCGGAAACAATATGGCCAAGGAAACTAACTTCGGGTAACCAGAATTCGCATTTTGAGTACTTTGCGAACAACAGTCGATCCTTCAGGATTTTAAGCACAATCCGCAAGTGCATAGCATGATTCTCTTTCGATATTGAGTAAATCAGAATGTCATCGATGAAGACTATCACAAATTTATCCAAGAATTCGCGGAACACACGATTCATCAAGTCCATAAACACAGCTGGTGCATTGGTCAAGACGAATGGCATAACCAGAAATTCGTAGTGGCTGTATCGTGATCTGAACGCGGTCTTCGGAATATCAGCATCACGAACTTGCAATTGATGGTATCCAGATCTGAGATCGATCTTGAAGAATATGGTTGCACCTTAGAGTTGGTCAAACAAATCGTCGATGAGTGGCAAAGGGTATTTGTTCTTCACGGTCACACGATTCAGCTACCGATAATCAATGCACAATCGCAGCGAACCATCTTTCTTTTTCACGAACAGAACAGGTGCTCCCCAGGGCGACACACTAGGTCGAATAAAACCATGATCCAACAAATCTTCCAATTGCATTTTTAGTTCCTTCATTTCCGCAGGAGCCATACGATACGGAGGAATGGAAATCGGATTCGTACCTGGCACTAGCTCAATATCGAATTCCACTTCCCTTGATGGTGGTAGTCTGGCTATGTCTTCTGGAAATATTTCTGGAAATTTGCAAACCACTGGAACAAAATCCAGATCTGAGGATTCTTTAGAAATATCCTGTACGTGCGCAAGGTACGCTGTACATCCTTTGCTGATTAATCGCTTCTCCTTAAGCCAGGAAATCATGCAAGTTGGTACAACTCACCTAAGTGCTATCCGCGCTAAGTGCTATCCTAGGACTTACAAATGATCTATTTTATCCTGGATCTAATAATACTTTAGCGTTTTGAGAAAAGACTGAAATAGTACCTGTCACCACATCAGGACTAGCCTCAGCATCAGTTAAAGTGAAGAGTCTTGTTTGGCACTCTTGTGATTCGCCTTGGTTTCGGGCATTCCCTCTAAACATGTCCTATCTTGCCACAGTTGTAACATCGACGTTGCTGAGAATTCCATGAAGATCCATTGGAATTTGAACCAGAAAAGTTCTTTTTGTTGGTATTTCCATTGCCACTAATTTTTGGAGGATAGGACCTTAAAGGATAGGGTCCCCTTTGTCGTTTAAGCTTCGAATCTTGCCAATATCCGCCACTAGTGGCTGCGGCTTCTTGGTTTGCACAATCTTTTCGGCTTCAGTCAAGGCAACAATCAGTTCTTGCAAATTCTGCACCGGTGTTGTACCAATGATGGTTTTGAGTTCGGTACTCAACCCATCCTGAAATCGTCTTGCAAGGTGGTATGGTGTACGATTTTCTTCTGGTGCAAATTGGGAAAACTCCCTTAACACTTTTTCATATTCCAGCACCGAACGGGTGCCTTGTTCAAGTATGTTAAAAGCTTGTCGCTGCTCTCTTTTATAGAATCTCGTATAAAATCTTTCGTCGAATTCGTACCAGAATTCTTCCCAAGTTGGCAAACGATCGCCGAATCGCAAGCTAACAGATGTCCACCATGCGAGGGCTTCTCCCTCAAGTAAGAATGTAGCAATGGAAACCTTGTCATCATCCGAGATACGCAGGAACAAGGATACCTGGCATAAGGTGTCTATCCACTCACGAGCGGCTACAGCTCCGGCTGAACCTCCAAAATCTTTACATCCAAGTTGTCAAGCTTCCTTCATCAATTTTGTAATCATAACGGGAAGTCTCTCTACCTCCTTATGATATGCCGGCTGTATAGGTTCAAGTGGAGGAATAGGTTCTTCCACTGGTGCAGGTGCAGAAGCATTCTGAAATTGCGCCTCCATTCGCTGCTGATTTGCAGCAATTCCTTGCAATACGTTTAAGATTTGTGCCATAACAGGGTCAATGATTGGTGTGGCTGGTGCCTCAGGTTGGTTTTCGGGCTCAGCTTGCCCTTCCTGCTCAATTTGTGCATTTGGCTCCTCTTGCTCAACAAATTGTTGTTCAGCCTGAATCTCAAACCTAACCCGTTGATTCCTTTGTTGCCTCGAACGTGCCATACTACACAAGTATACGATTGTACTCAACACATACTAAATATAATACTAGTAAAAGGAGTGGTACCTAGTGGAGAGACAAGCACCGGACGATACGCATATGCTAGAAAACAATATACAAATTTTCAAAAATCACATGCACACATGCAAAGCTATTCTCGGCAATTCCATCAACACTCCCATTATCATTCGGCAGTACATGTCATCAATCACATGCATATACATTCGATAATGACAAGAAACATAACTAATCATCCACTGAAACATATTAAGGCATACTAAATATAAGAACATACATGGACAAACATCACATCAGATTATTATTCTCATCATTTAAATCTTACAAATCAATCCCATTTTAGCCTTAGTTCATTATCAGTATTAGCCCCTAAGTGAGTGAGTGTGTGCCTATGTCCTTACCTACAATCACCAAAATCAACAAATAAGTTAGCATATAACAAATTATATTCCCTAAACCAGGCTCCGCTACCAAACCTGTGACGACCCCAATTCCTAACTATTACTATTTGCTCCGATTAAGGTCATCGCCGCTGTGAAACCCAAATAAGCCTAAATGACACCTAAGACCTATCTGAATCTCACCAGGCTTATCATTAACTTCCAAAATTTTAGCATGTTTATTTTAATGTTTAACAACAATTGGAGCATGATATTGGACACACATTCTGGTAATATACGGAGTAAATAAAACATCAGCGGAAGTCTTTAGATTAAATCATTGGGTTCATAACACACAAGTCCCATAGGGATCCAAACAATCAGCAAGAAATCCTCCAACATATTTTGGAAACAGCAAGCAAAGGAGGGATCTGAAAATAAACGAGAAAGTAGCCCAATCATTCATGTTATATGCGCAAGTAAACAAGGATCAAGTATGCAAATGTGAGGCGATATCGCCCCGCCATGCAGCTTTGATCTCACACACTGGTACCACGGACAGTGGATGTACCTAAACCTAAATACATACTAAATACAATACTAGTAAAAGGAGTGGTACCTGGTGGAGAGGCATGCACTGGACGATACGCATATGCTAGAAAACAATATACAAATTTTTGAAAATCACATGCACACATGCAAAGGTATTCTCGGCAATTCCATCAACACTCCCACTATCATTCGGCAGTACACGTCATCAATCACATGCATATATATTCGGTAATGACAAGAAACATAGCTAATCATCCACTGAAACATATTAAGGCATACTAAACATAAAAACATACATGGAAAACCATCATATCAGATTATTATTCTCATTATTTAAATCTTACAAATCAATCCCATTTTAGCCTTAGTTCACTTTTAGTATTAGCCCCTAAGTGAGTGATTGTGTGCCTATGTCCTTACCTACAATCACCAAAATCAACAAATAAGTTAGCATATAACAAATTATAATCCCTAAACCAGGCTCCGCTACCAAATCTGTGATGACCCCAATTCCTAACTAATACTATTTGCTCCGATTAAGGTCATCACCGCTGTGAAACCCAAATAAGCCTAAATGATACCTAAGACCTATCTGAATCTCACCAAGCTTATCATTAATTTCCGAAATTTTAGCATGTTTGTTTTAATGTTTAACAACAATTGGAGCATGATATTGTCCACACATTCTGGTAACATACGGAGTAAATAAAACATCAGCGGAAGTCTTTAGATTAAAGCATTGGGTTCATAACACACAAGTCCTATAGGGATCCAAACAATCAGCAAGAAATCCTCCAACATATTTCGGAAATAGCAAGCAAAGGAGGGATCTGAAAATAAACCAGAAAGTAGCCCAATCATTCATGTTATATGCGTAAGTAAACAAAGATCAAGTATGCAAATGTGATGCAATATCGCCCCGCTGTGCAGCCTTGATCTCACACACTGGTACCACGAACAGTGGATGTACCTAAACCTAAATACATAATAAATACAATACTAGTAAAAGGAGTGGTACCAGGTGGAGAGGCATGCACCAGATGATACGTATATGCTAGAAACAATATACAAATTTTCAAAAATCACATGCACACATGCAAAGGTATTCTCGGCAATTCCATCAACACTTCCACTATCATTCGGCAGTACACGTCATCAATCACATGCATATACATTCGATAATTACAAGAAACATAGCTAATCATCCACAGAAACAGATTAAGGCATACTAAACATAATAACATAAATGGACAAACATCACATCAGATTATTATTCTCATCATTTAAATCTTACAAATTAATCCCATTTTAGCCTTAGTTCATTTTCAGTATTAGCCCATAAGTGAGTGAGTGTGTGCCTATGTCCTTACCTACAATCACCAAAATCAACAAATAAGTTAGCATATAACAAATTATAATCCCTAAACTAGGCTCCGCTACTAAACCTGTGACGACCCAAATTCCTAACTATTACTGTTTGCTCCGATTAAGGTTATCACCGCTGTGAAACCCAAATAAGCCTAAATGATACCTAAGACCTATCTGAATCTCACCAGGCTTATCATTAACTTCCGAAATTTTAGCATATTTATTTTAATGTTTAACAACAATTGGAGCATGATATTGGACACACATTCTGGTAATATACAGAGTAAATAAAACATCAGCGGAAGTCTTTAGATTAAATCATTGGGTTCATAACACACAAGTCCCATAGGGATCCAAACAATCAGCAAGAAATCCTCCAACATATTTTGGAAATAGCAAGCAAAGGAGGGATCTGAAAATAAACCAGAAAGTAGCCCAATCATTCATGTTATAGGCGCAAGTAAACAAGGATCAAGTATGCAAATGTGATGTGATATCGCCCCGCTGTGCAGCCTTGATCTCACACACTGGTACCACGAACAGTGGATGTACCTAAGCCTAAAAAATGGTAAAAATAACAATATGAGATTACAAGAATCTCTGTAGGGTCACACCATCATAAGATCTGCAGAAACACTAAACACAAATCTCCCAATTCACATTAGATCATTCCTAAGAAACTAAAGGGAATCAAGCAATTCAAGAATCAATCAAAAAGAGGTTAGGGCAGAATCTATGGTTGAGGGAGGACTACAAACACTTCCGAAAAATTAGAAGTACACAGGCAGGTAAAACTCATCAGTTTACTCTCGACAATGAAGAAGAAAGGCCATCCCCTTCCACCTGTGTTGTCCAAGGCTTACTGCACAAAGGTAGATGGTTAACACACAAACTAATCAGTAAGCCTATTCATCTTGCCTTGCAAGGACAAGTTGTCTTGCCACACACAGACAACTCTTCCCTAGCCACACACGGACTAGGGCATCCCAAACCTCGCAAGGATAAAGGCTTCCTGCCTCGCAAGGACAGGGTTCCGGCCTCACAAGGACAGATATCCAGCGCGCTCATGCTAAGGTTTGCCGCCCATACAACTCCCATACTAGTAAGAACCTCTCCTCTCCCTAGGAGCATCAGCGCTTACCCCGAATGGCCACCGGAAGAGGGTCCTGACACACAAACACGTACAAGCACACACAGGCAAGTACAAAGCATAATACCACAACAGGGTATCCTCAATCATGTCAGAACACAATCAGCATACTCAATTCACATAACATATGCAACCCAGACACTCAATACCTAACTCAGGGGTTCGATATAGCCTATGAGATTCATATCTCATTCCGAATTTCATACTCTCACCCTATAATCCAATCGCATGTAATACAACAAGGGCAGGTAACAAAAACATCAAGAAAATAACAAAGGTCTCTAGAGAAACCGATGAGGCGTAGATCCTACCTCTCTTGTCTCTGAACAAGAAGCTACTCTTTTGCCTTTATTAGATAATTCTGAACCACCTATATTATCACCAGGCAAAGACAAAAACAAACTAAGCATGCATATTCAATAATCAATGGAATACCCTATTTCCTTACCAATACCACTCACCAAACCTATCAGAAACCAGTGATCAGATACTGCAGGTGCCTCCCCCTTGGATGTGTGATGTGATAGCCAGGAACTTTACAAGATTCAACCTGAATGACCATTCTAATTAACTATGCAAATTTCGTCACCGATTTTCAACTTAACCGTAGACAAGAAAATATTTACGTCAAAACAACAAAACATATATGGTTGGAAAGAGGATGAAGAGATCTTTCGAACAAGCTATTATTTGTAGAGATATAACAAACGATGGAAGAGTTATGCTATTCTGAATTTTAAGAAGATTTGACAGTGCCGCCAAATTTCAACTTAATCTTATAAAAAGAAATACTAATCTCCTGACAAAAACCCATACATGGTTGGAAAGAGGATGAAGAGAGCTTTCTAACAAGCTATTATTTTCAGGGATCCGATGAACGATAAGAGAGTTATGCTGGTTTAAAGTTTCAGAAAATTTTGGCGGCTATAGGGAGGTATAGGATTTTAGGCTTTTACGAATTTTGTATATTTTCTATGAATGATTTTCTATTTATAATGAGTGGGTATAGAATTATGATTACTACTTTTAATCACTTTATCAAAATAGAATAATTTACCAGATAATTAAACTCTTTAATTATCTTCTCCTATTTTTAGGGATTTTAATCTCTAAGGCAATTATCTATCTATAAAGACTTAAATTAAAAGAAATTTAAAATAGAATTAACTACTAAACAATCTTAGCAATTTCGGTCATCACACATCCTTTTCTTCAGAGAAAAAATCGTCTTTTCACCTGCACTGGCTTCTGAACTTCTAAGACTCAAAATTCGAGGTCTCACACCTGATCACACAATTTCTCAATCCAAAAACACACTCCACGACACAGGAATTAACTATCATAAGCATATAAAACACCCAAAATTACAAAAAAATGTCATTGAACTGAAAAACACACACCCACCGATCAGAGAGTCTTTTCAACGAATCAAAACCACCAAACCAACATAGGAACGACAACAAGAAACTAACGGAACCAACAATCGACAAAAGAAATGGAAATCTAGGCACTTACCATGAAATCCCCAAATATGCCCAGAAATGGAAAACTGATCGATTATAGCTCCTCAAGTGTTGACTAGTAGCGAAAATCAGCCAAAAAATATTAGAAAAAGGGTTAGGGTTGATGCCTGGCAGTTTTCGTCAGAAGAAAATCGACTGATGACAAACGGTGTTATCAGGAGAGAAAATAGAAGAGAAAAATGAGGGAGAGAAGAGAGAAGGTTGGGTCTGATTTTGACACTTAGAAAGTTTAAGGTCTAGTCGAGCTGGGAATTTATACCCCGGGCCCAAAATCTCGGAAAGAACCTGATTAAAATGTTTTAAAAACTCGATATGCCCCGAGTGGGCCAAAATGAGTTTTAAACTAATGAACATAAAAATATGTTTAAAAAATAAATTGGGCTTGAAAATTGTAAGGATCCCAAATCCTAACCTATTATTAATTGTTCCTATTAGGACCCTTACCGCTGTGAAACCCAAACAAGCCCGAACCAAGACCTATCTGAATTCCACAAGGCTTATCCATCTAGTTTCGATTTTAGCATGTATTATCCTTTAAGATTTTAAAGTTTGGAGAATGATATTGGACAAATATTCTGGTATCATACAGAGTGAATAAAACATCAGTGGAAGTCTTTAAATTTAATTAATGAATCCATAACACTCAAGTCTCATAGGGATCTAAATAACCAGCAAATGAACCTTCAACATAATTCGAAAATAACAAGCAAAGGAGGAATCTTGAAAAACCAGAAAATAGTCCAATCAATGATCATGTTATATGCGCAAGCAACCAAGGAGACAAGTATGCAAAAGTGATGCGATATCGCCCCGCCGTGTAGCCTTGATTCTCATACACTGGTACCACTAACAACAAATATACCTAAGCCTGAAAAATGATGAAAACAACAGGATGAGATTATAAGAATCTCAGTAGGGTCACAACATCATATGATCTATAGAAATCTTAAGCAAACGTCTCCCAAACAACATTAGGTCATCCCTACTAATCTAAGGGTATCACGCAATTCAAAAATCAACCAAAAGGGTTAGGACCAAAACTAAGGTTAAAGGTGGACTACAAATACTTCCAAAAAATTAGAAGTACACAGGCAGGAAAACACATCAAGTTACTCTCGACAGTACGAAAAAGAAAGGTCATCCCCTTCCACCTATATTGTCCAAACCTTTGCTGCACAAAGGATAAAAGGTTAGCACACAAGCAAATCAGCAAGCCTATTCATCTTGCCAGCAGACAGGACAAGGCATCTAGCCAGCACACAAGACTAGGCATCCTAACCAGTACACAAGATTAGGGCATCTTTCCAGCAAACAGGACAATGCATCTAGCTAGCGCAAAGGACTAGGCATCTAGCCATCACACAGGACTAGACATCTAGTGCGCACAAGCTGGGGATTTCCAACCATACAACTCCCATACCAGTAAGAGCCTCCCCTCTCCCAAGGAGCATCAACGCTTACCCCAAATGGTCACCGGAAAAGGATCCTGACACACAAACATGTACAAGCACACACAGGCAAGCACAAAGCACAATACCATAACAAGGTATCCTCAATCATATCAGAACGCAATCAGCATGTTCAATACACACAACACATGAAAATTAGGCACACATAACCTATCTCAAGGGTTCGGTATAGCCTAAGTAATCATATCTCAATCCGCAATTCATGTATACACCATACAATCAATTCGCATGCAATGATAACAAAGGTGTGCATCGAAAACAACAGACAAATAAGAAGGATCTCAGGAGAAACCAATGAGGCATAGATCCTACCTCTCTTCTCTCTGAACAAGAAGCTATTTCTTTGCCTTTATTTAATAGTTCCAAACCACCTATAGTATTACAAGGTAAAGACAAAATCAAACTAAGCATGCATACTCAATAACCAAGTAAATATTCTATTTCCTTACCAATTCCACTCACCAAACGTATCAGATGCCGCAGGTGTCTCCCCCTTGGATGTGTGATATTATAGCCAAGAACTTAACAAGATTCAACCTGAGTTATCATCCTAATTAACTATACATATTTCGGCACTAAGCATAAGACACAAGACAAACTGCAATTTCATGCATACAAGGAAACAAGATCATAATCCAATAGATTAATCAATTGATCAATATAGGCAATAATAGGGCAAGGGTAGGCATACTGATTTTACATATAGAGAAGATTCAAAGGATGAATTCATAATTTTATAATATGAATGGATGCTAAACAATCATACGAACAAGAGGAACAACAATAGAAATCAACTGAAGGCAGATTCACACAATTTTAAAACCTAATCCCGCCGAATTATGACCTAACTTACAAAAAAGAAAAACTAACCTCCAGATAAAAAAACTCATTATGGTTAGAAATAGGACGGAAAGAGCTTTCCAACAAGTTATTATTTGCAAGAATCTGACAAACGATGAAAGAATTATGCTATTTTGAAGTTTAAGTAGATTTTGGCAATCCCACCGAATTACGACCTAACATTCGATAAAGAAAAAATAACCTTCAGAAAAAAATCCAGATGGTTGAAAAGAGGACAGAAACATCTTTCCAATAAGACATTATTTGTAATAATTCGACAAACGATGAAAGAGTTATGTTATTTTGAAGTTCAAGTAGATTTTGGCAATCCTGCAGAATTACGACCTAAATTTCGACAAATAAAAACTAACCTTCAGATAAAAAAAACCCAAGATTTTTGGAAAGAGGACAGAAAGAGCTTTCCAACAAGCTATTATTTGCAAGAATCCGACAAAGGATGAGAGAGTTATGCTTGTTTGAAGTTCAAGCAAATTTCAGCAACAATAGAAAGGTGTAGGGTTTTCGTTTGGACAAATTTTGTGTATTTTCTGTGTAAGGTTTAAGTGTGGCTGGCTTCCTCTTTATATAGGATGGTTATGGGATTAATTTCCCTACTTTAAAGGCTAGATTAAAGTAAGATAATTATCAGAATTAAATTTTGTAATTATCCTTCCCTAATTTTAGGAATTTTATTTTTTAGGATAATTATCAACCAATAAAGAACCAAATTAAAGAGAATTAATACCATAAATAATTACTAGTCATTCCTTACCAATTTCGGCCATCATATATCTTTTTCTTCATGGGCAAAATGGTCTTTTCACCTGCACTGGCTTCTGGACTTCTAAGACGTAAAATTCGGGGTCTCACATAAATGAGTAATCAAACCTGGAAAATAACCAACGAGATCAAAATAGGTTTTAGGCTCAAAGGCCTCAGTCACTCAAAACGGATCCGAAATTGGCCAATCACGATTTCTACTGACTCAAACCTCGACAATAGACCTAAAACACCTTCTAAAATATCTAGATGCACACCAATGCTTTATATGACTTTTTTCACCCTAAAGTCAATGCTCGGGTCAAAAGTCACCTTTCGGTCAAACTGGTCAACTCGGTCAAAATCAGTCACTCTCGCTGAACGGTCTAGCTAACTTGGTATTTGGAGGGATGAGGTCTCACATTGTAGATATTCACCTACGTACAACTATATTCGAATTCTGAATATTTCATCTCAATTACAAAATATAACATAAAATCACGTTTCTAAATCCTTATACCGACATATTTCTACCCGACAATCAAAACGGGACCCAACCGGGTGATTTTTTTATTTTTTTCTTAATTTTTCGAATCTTGTTCGATTTAATTGATCTATCAAATCAAGTCTAATTATAATATCCTAAAAATTTCGACCTGTTTGGGCCATTAAGCCCATTCGAGGATCAGGATTCATTACTAAATTAATGAGCAAATTGGGACATTTTGAGAAAAATATTAATTTTTTGGAATTTATTGTAATTATCTATTCATGATTAGAAAATCATCAAGGGAATCCAAATATTGATTTTAGAATTATAAGACCATAGATTGGTCTATTGATGATTTAAAAGGTTGTAAAATTTTTGAAGAATTTTAAGAAATGTATTTGTAATTATCATTATTTTTCTATGAAAAATATAAAGATATTTAATTTTTAGTAATTTATATATTTATAAAAAAAAATAATTTTATGGTACTGATAGATAGTACTATTTGTAAAGAATCTGTAAAAATTTTCAGTATATTTTTTAGAAGTTTATACCATTATTATGGATTTTATATTGATTTTAGTATTAAAAGAAAAATATTTATTGTTAATAATTTAATATTATATTATATTAATATTTAACTAACCAAAACAATGGGAGGAGATGTCGTTTTAGCCAAGATTGGTAAAAAAGACACACCTCTATGTTGTTTTGGCAACACGCACGATTTGTGCGTGTTTAAAATGAAATGACTTCATTTCACTTATAGTGAATACAACATCATTTGGTTAGCAACGGCCTGCCACCTCAGGATTTCCTGGTCACCGCCCATGGCTGGTGACCCAACAGGATAAAATCTTGTTTCCTCTCTAGCATTCAATACTATTCCGTGCCTTCGTTCTTCACCCGAGAGCTTCGTCCCTCCCTCCTGAGCTCGTTCTTGCAGAGATCATTGATTTTTATGTAGATTTGACCTAATTATTAGATGAGTTTCCTTGCTTGGAATCTGGGCTTATCTTGGTTCATTCCGCACGTTTTTTGCCATATTGTTTAACATTTTATACCTATTTAGATTAGTTGTGCTATGAGGATCGTTTTAGTGGGTGTCTAGTTAAGTATGGTTGAGGAGTTGGGGAGATCGGAATGTTGGTGAAATCCGGTTTTGAGATCTACAGAAACTGGCAATATTCAAAGGAGTCAGGAGGTAGGAGACGACAAGTCATCCGAGGGAGTCTAGACAACAGGTTGTTTGAGTGTAGGTTTGAATGACATGTCGCCTGTATGCGTAGGCGACATGTCGTTCATGGATAAAGCTAGGTTAGGACCCAAGCCTCAGGCTTGGGCGACTTGGCACTCGTAGGGTGGGCCATGTTTCATGATCTAGGTGCTTCGGGTATACGTCTGGCAATGCCAGATGCTGCCACATGTTATGATATCATTGGTTTGAATTAAATAAATTCTGAAAAATTGGAAAAATATCAGAAAATAAGGAAAAAAGGAAAGTAATAGAAAATTGAGAAAAATTCCAAAAAAATATAGAAAATACTATATTTAATTAGATTCTAGTGGAGATTTGTATGAATTGGACTTGATTTGATGGTCAGTTAAATCAAACAAAATTCGGATAATTAAGGAAAAATAGAAAAATCACTCGGATGGGTTCCGAATTGATTCTTGGGTAGAAATGCATCGGATTAAGGATTTAGGCACATGATTTTATGTGGTGTTCTGTAATTGAGTATGAATTACTGAGGATTTGAGATCATTGTGCATAGGTGGATACCTACAATGGCAAGACCTCGAGGAATCGGTCAGGAGCACCATTGACGGCTAATTGGGCTTCAAAATGCATGACTGGACGAAAATTTTTTTCTATCACATTAATTGCTGGCATTAGAAGTAAAATAAGAATAATATGAAATGAATATCCGTGAATTGTGTGTGTGTGCTTAAGAAATGCTACGTTGAGCATGATAATTAACGTAATGCGCATTGAGTGTCATGAATATGAAATGAATATGTTGTGAACCATACGAATGTGCCTATCTTGCTATACTTGGACTATTGAAATGCATAAAATGCATTGAGTGCATTCGGGGATCAACATCGGCATGTGGAATGCACCGAATCCGCATAGGGTAACCTATGCGGTTTGGTAACGTGGCGTGGAGACATCAAATCACAAGATAATAAGGATGGAATGAGCTTTTGTTTATATTTTAATCAATATATCTTAATCAGATATATATTTTTTTTTCTAAATCTTGTACTAAGTATTTAACTCATCAAATCAACTTCAATTTCATAAATTTTAATATCGTTAGACTCTTTATTGATTCTAGTATTTTCTGTAAAATTAAATATTTAAATTTAGTTAAATTGTTGGATGTTATCTTTTGGTGTGTGAACGGTAAAATGGAATTGCTACCGCAAAAGCTAATGGGTCAACTTCAAGGCAAAATGCAGATCCAGGTCCAGGTCCAGGTCCAAGCCCAAATACTTAAAAGTCGAAGCCTACCACGTGTGTCGGATTGTCGTTTAACACAAAACGGGAGGAGAAGATGGTAAAGAGATTAGGTTTTGTGTTCCGATTAAAATCACTAAGGTTGCAACAGCTCGTCGCTACGACCCTTTACCCGTCGTTTTGATTCTTTCTCATCCGGTTCACGGTTGCTCGTGAGGCGCAAGTCACCAGATCATCTATCCGTTGTCGTTTTGCCCAACCAAGGTTCGTATTTTCTCCCCTCCACTCTTTCATCTTTCCCGTCGTTTCGATCTAATGGACTGTTTCCGTGAAGAATCTTTCCTCACTTTCCTCCGTGTTGTGGGCAAGCATACGGAGAAAATAATTTTTTTGTGAACAACTGTTTCTAGCTCCAAAAATTTTGATCATTCAATCCAATTCAACCATGTTTCTAGAGCTGCACAATACAAACATTATTAGTTCTTAATCACTGCTTGGGTTTCTGTTACTGCATTTTTTGAAACGCACTCGTTCGGTCTTCACATACTGGTTAGGTTACTTTTATTTAAGTTATGGAGCGAAGTTGTGTATTGCTTTGATTGATGTACCCCATGATTATCAGTGAATGGACACTAATCCCGGCCCGGTTGATGGCTCTGTGCTGTATGATCAAGACAAGCATGTTTCATCCGCCGTTTGGGAGGGCCAGGTAAACCGACAGCCACGCGTTCTTATTATGTATTAGTGCAAGTGTTGCTACATAGTTACTGGTTTTATTTGTTCTGTGTGATGAGAAATTTCTTTAATTGTTTGTTCAGGAACGAGGAGCTCTGAGGTGTCACGAACACACTTCCAAACTAGGGGAATGGAAGTTGATTCCGAAACAGATAGAGTTGGTTGAGCAGGCTGGATTTGGGTATTTGAGAAAGATTCCTGCTATTAGCCTTGATAACCCTCTGATCTCAGCATTGGTTGAGCGGTGGAGAAGGGAAACAAATACTTTTCACTTCACTGTAGGTGAAATGACTGTGACTCTCAGGGACGTTGCATTCTTGCTGGGTCTTTCCATTGATGGAAATCCTGTTATTGGGGTGACGTATACAGCTTGCGGTACTGTTTGCGAGAAGCTCTTAGGGAGGGCACCGGACTCCAATTATGCCAGTGGTGGGATGGTGAAGCTAAGTTGGTTGAAGGAGTTCTTTTCCCAGTGTTCTGATAATGCACCGGCTGTCGAAATTGAGCGCTGTACTCGTGCTTATCTTCTGTACCTTGTTGGAAGCACAATATTTTCTACTACAACTGGGAATAAAGTCCCTGTAATGTACCTTCCATTGTTTGAGAGTTTTGAAGAGGCAGGGACGTATGCTTGGGGTGCAGCAGCATTGGCATTCTTGTACAGAGCACTTGGCAATGCATGCGTTAAATCTCAAAGTACCATTTGTGGCTGTTTAACATTGTTGCAGGTGATTTAAATAATGCTTCCTCATTTATTTTTCATCACGTGAACTGGGGACTTAAATAGGGTTTGGAGACTTGGTGATTTATCTCTTTTTAATCTGAATTTGTAGTGACAGAAACATACTATTTACAAAAGCTGGCGCTGACTACATATATTTGCTTTTTCTAGTGTTGGAGTTACTTCCATCTTAATGTGGGCAGACCTAAGCTCAATCGGGATCCCATCCATGAACATTTCCCATTTGTGCTTAGATGGAAGGGAAAACAGAGTGGGCCAACAACAAATCGTGATGTTGTTTTTTACCGCAAGGCACTGGACTCCTTGAAACCAAGTGATGTGAGTTTCTCTTCTTATCTTTTATTTTGTGATGATAATGGTCATAAAGTTTTTGTAGCACTTATTTGTAGGTTGAATGGGTCCCCTACAAAGTTATGAACAATGCGGTGATACCCAAAGACATAAGAAATACTTTGAGATTAGGGAGATCAAAGACAATGCTTATATGCTTTGACAAGGCAGAGAGACACCTGCCTGATCGCTGCTTGAGGCAATATGGCTTGCACCAATCAATTCCCGAGGACGTAGAGCCATGGCTGAGAAAGAGTCGAGGAGTTGACGGTGGGGTAGACTTGTGTGGCAAAATGGAATCAGAGCTTAATGAATGGCTGGACCGTCAAAATCATATTGTGGAAGGTGATTGTGGTGTAGATGAAAATGAGTACATGCAATGGTATTCCAGAATTACTCGTAAAGTTGTTGGGAGGCCAATATCTCTCTCATCTGAGTTCCAAAGAACGGTGAGGTTATGTCACTTTTAAGACAAAATTTTCTGAACTTTACTGTTATATGTTTGGTGCATTCTCTGATGGTTTATTTATTCTGTCTTTAGATTTCCGGTCTAAAGGAAATTGCTTACTTAGCTGACTCCTTGTCAACTAAAGGGCTGGATGGGCAACAATTTGAGTCAATTTCGAGGATCAGATTTATTGCACAAGATTGTCTGAGGGACCAGGCTGCAAGCCCTCTTACACCAGTCCCTCTACAAGTTGAAACTGTAAAAAGAATAAGGGGGAAGGAGAAGGTACGACGAAAGGGTACTGGGAAACGTAGGAAGAAGGATGGTCTCGTAGAATACCATGAAGCTAGTGAGGATGATCAGCCACACATTTACGGTGCTCTAATTGAGACTGGTCAATTACAATTACATCATACTGATGACCACCTTGGCCCCATGCAGTTATGTCAGATAGGTGATGAGGTTGAAGAAATGCAGCTCTCTGTTACTGCGGTCGAGCATTATGCTGCAGAGATTCAAGATGTGGTTAACAAGGGTGGTGGTATTCAAGATGTTGTTAACAAGGGTGGTGTTGCAATGCCAAGCGATACACATCAGGATTTCAATGATTCTCGACATTGTTGTCCAAGTGAGATCAATGACACACACCTGGGTGATGAAAATGGTAACAAGGTTACTGAATCCCTGTCGCACAATCCAACTCATGAGCCGAATAACACTCATCTCTGCCAGACAACAACCAGTGAGATTCATGATTCTGAATCTCATGATGCAACAAGCGAGGCTAACGATTTATTGTCCATCAATGCAGCAGATAATAGCACTTGTGGCCCAAGGTCTCATGCCACAGATAATGAAACCAATGAACCAGAGGTCCTTGGACAAACTACAGGGAACTCGCAGCTTCCTGATATAACTGAGGAGTCAAATGACAAAAAGCTTCCAAATGCAACAGAAGAGGCAACAGGTACGCTGATGGCAGATGCATCGAAAGCGACAAATGACTCAGAGACCTCTCATGCAGTAAATGACTGGGAGCTTCTTGATTCAACTAAAGCGGAGAATAATTTGATGCTTCCGGATGCAATTAAAGATGCAAATGTTTCATCACTGACTGTTGTGTCGGAGGCAAATTGTTCAGAGCTTTCTGATGCAACAAAGGAGGTCAGTGCTTCAAAGTTTCCCGGCACTGTAAATAAGGGTGATACACGATTAGATAAGTCAGAGATACAGGACATCTTGGATTCTTCTCTTGAAACTATTGGGGACGTCTCCAAACATGGTGATGAAAGTGTTGTAGCATAGAACGAATGAATTTATCATGCTAATTATCTCCATGTAATCTGAATAAGCATATGGGTCTATCACAGTTATCTGTCTTAAAGTTGGTGGAAGATCCGGTGATGACAGAGTAATTGCAGTGTCTGGAGTTTGACATGTAGCATAGGTGGTTGGTTTACCTGATGCAGAAGCTTGAATTTATGTTGCTGTTAGGAATTTAAACTATGTTCAAGTATGCTGCAATATAATTTTTTTGGATTTAGATAATTTTGAGGTATCCACGTCCAGGGCTCAGACTGCTGCGAGTGCAAGTTTGCTTTCCTGGGTTCATCTTTAGTTGTTGGGAATGGAAGGGATAAGAGTACAGAACTACATCCAAGCAAGTTTATAAAAACGACAATGCAGTTGTTTTGAACCAGAAAGTGGCAGAAGACATGATCTTGTGAAAGGTGGTGGGAATTTCCAAGTTTTGGACTGGAAAATGGCTGTTTTTTTCTACCTGTTTATGTCCCTGTCGTTCAGATTGTGTAAAAATGCATAATCTGAAGGCTATCTTCCTCTTTGTTTTCTCTTGACAAATGTTCATTTTGCTTGTAGCTGTTGGATGGTGAAGGGAGGGCACAATTTCGGACAAAACCATAGGTTGATTTGAAACTACTTGCCATGTACGGGAGCAGCCTGGCAGGGTGGTTGTTACGTGCACATTAACTACAAAGCCTGACCACTAGGCAACAAATAATCGTAGACAATGATAAACGATAAGATAATGTTAGAGTTTATTCCACAAGGATAGAGTTACAATAAAACTGTAGGAATAAAGTTATGATGAGGGCTTGTCAATAAGGATAGAGTTAGGAAAAGAGAATTAAGCATATCCATTAATGTCAGTATATATGGATAAGCTTAATTAAGAAGTCTTCTCCCATTAATGAAAGTCTTTAATTAGTTTCAAATTCTAAAATATCTGAAAATGAATACAAATCAACGAACATTAAGACAAATAAACTAAATATACTCTCCAATGGAATTAACAATGCATCTTATGGAGCTCTAAATTCATCAAATACAAACTAGATAGAAATATCACAAATTTATCTCATGATCTAGTCCAAACTTAGTACCCGTCTAAATCCGGAACTTTCTCTGAAATATAGAATAATAGCAACAGGTGACTATAACTTAGTAATTAACTAGCCATAGCCTTAGTTTGATTGAGCATGACCCAAAACAGTTCAAAATCATAATACGAAAATATTACCAAGTAATAAAAAAAAAATATTGAATTCAAATGCTAACGAAATCTGAAAATAAATATCAGAATAATAACAAAAATAAATAAATCAGTATAAACGGAATAATCAACACACAGAGGACTATGACCACTTTTACTTTGGTGGCAAAGGTTCACATATTATCCCTGTGAACGAGTCAAAAATATTGAATCTGAAAACAACATAACATTCCTGTTATAATCCCGAAATTTGAGGGTTTTGAACGTTCTTATTACAAACTTCGAAATCTGAGGGTCTTGAACATAGCTGAATTTTTTTTTATTTCAAAAACTGAATTGTTATATTGATTTCACAAATAAAACTTTCTTTGTTAAATACTTGGTAAATACTTATACAACTATTTCGTTTTAAAACTAAATCTTTCAAATTTTTATTTTATTTCCGAAGATAATATTTTTTAAAATTATCAAAATATTTAAAAATCATAATTTTAAAAAAATTCTAAAAATTTATCAAATTAAAATATTTTTCAAAAAGAAATTTTGTTTTAAAATAAAAATATTTTTAAAATCATAAATTCTCAATTTTATCTTATTTAATGCCCATATCCTCCTAATTTTCAATCTCAACGTTTAATAATAAGATTTCCTAAAAAAATTGACTACAGAATAATAGCAATAACTACTATTGAATTTAACTAACCAAAACTATGGAAAATCACTTACCTCAAATCCGTGAAAATCCAACTTTCACAATTAGTTCACATGTCTACAAATAAGCACATTGACTTTTCTTATTAGTACTTAATAAAATCTATGGTACCCTATCCTTTGTAATTGCCTAGTCAGCTTGAGTGTACAGTCAGAACGATCGGATTGGTCAGTTTTGAGCCTTTGACCAGTTGACCCACTCAGTTTGACCTAAGAGATCCAAGGTGGATAGTCAAACTCGAGTGAGGTGGACATAATCATAGGGAGCCTTGTTGTGTATCTAGATGCGTCTGTGAGTGGTTTAGGTCGAGTGTTTGAGATTTGAGTGAGTGAAAATCAATTGAGTTAGTTTTGGATCCGTTTTGAGTGATCATGGAGCTTCGGGCCAAATTATTATTTTTGAGCCTAATTACTATATTTTGAGCCTAATGAAATTATTAAAATCTATTTTTAGTATTTTTGGACCTTAGACCTTATTTTGGCCCATTCGGGGAACATTAGGTTTTCAAATTAATTGTTTTGGATTTTTCTAAGACTTTAGACTAGGATATAATGGCTATGTTGAAAACACTTAGAATTTTCTAAGTGTTGAAAAGTCAAAAGAAAAGTCCCCATCCCCTTATTCTCTCTCCTACCCACAACACCTCACCTTCAACATGTGCGCACCTTCTCCCAAAAGAACCCATTTCACTTCATTTTGATTTTCAGCTCAAACCACCTAATAGGCATTGTTAGTAAATACTTTTCTAGCCTCCCAAGATAGATTTCCAC
The DNA here is from genome assembly GCA_019739055.1 of Passiflora organensis. Classification (NCBI taxonomy): domain Eukaryota; kingdom Viridiplantae; phylum Streptophyta; class Magnoliopsida; order Malpighiales; family Passifloraceae; genus Passiflora; species Passiflora organensis. The sequence goes on along the minus strand of JAEPBF010000069.1, from coordinate 200,186 downwards.
TATTAATTTTGGGTTTGAGGAGATTAATCAAGTGTTATTAATATTAGGGTACATTTTGAGGATTGTGTGGTAAGTGCTCTAAATCATTACTTTCCTTGTTGATTTTTGGTTCCTTAGGATTGCTTTTGATGTTTCTAAGATGGTCTGATGGATTTGATTGTTTGAAAACACCCTTTGATTCATGGGTGTATGTTTAGAGTTTTCGATGATTTTTTTGGTAATTTCAGGATCTTAATATTATTTACGAAATTGATGGATTTGGTTGATCTCTTTGATTTGGTTTGATTTTTTGTGAGTTGTGGAGGATATTTGTGGGCTTAGAAACCCAAGTGTGGTGTTGGTTGAGCTTGGAGATTGATTTTGTGCCGTGGACGGCATTTGTAAGGAGAGGATGGTTATATCCTCTTGTTAGATTGCTTGGTCTGTAATCCTAGAGTATTGGTAGTATGAGTTGCGAGCTAGTTTGAGTGTTGAAGGGGTCGTTTAGACTTGTTTTCAGTTTTGTTATTTATATTTGCTTGTATTCACTTTTGTCTTAGTACTGTGTTTGTGTGTTTGGTTGTATTCACTTATGTGACCTTCCTAGTTCCCATAAGTGGTGAGTTTACATATCTAACCTCACCCATGACCCACCAAATACTACCCAAACATTGGCCTATGTCTCCTTTAATCTTAAAGGAGTACCTGTGAGTGTTTTCATCATGCATTGTATCATATTTCATCAAATTAAAAAGTGATTTGTGACTTGATTTCTATGTGTGCAAATACATGCACCTATATATGCAATTTCTAGGACTTTGACTTGGATTTGATGGATAAATATTTGGCAAATGCGAGATAAGTATGCAGAATCCCAACTGAGGGAAATTGTGAGGACCCGAACCCGGTAATTGGGCTCCTCACAGCCGTGCAGTCCCAATTGGCCCAACTCGTGGCCCAATCAAAACTACACAAGGCTTACCCTCAAAACCAATTCAGATAATATATAAAAACACAAGTAAATTTGAAACTTTTCACTTTCTTTTAAAAAAAGGAGCATATATTTAAACAAGCATCTCGACACCACAAATACAATCACGGAGTAAAATCACAAACAGCGGAAGTCTTAAATCACACACACAACAGGCCACACGGCCCCAAACATGCTTTATCAGAATAAGTCCAACCAACTCAAAACCCAAGGGCAACAAAACATGCCCAAGGCATCATGCTCATCTCATATATCGTAAACTCAAAGGAATACATCAATATCCAAAAATATGCATCAACCCAAGCCCACTAAGGGGTCACAATGTCAATGAGCAAGCATGCAAACAGGATAAGCAAGCATAATCAAATCCAAAATATAAAAGAGCGTGTCGAGTTTTCAAACGTGTCATATGCAGTAGTCCAACCTTATGACAAACCAGAAACCTCGACCTAAAAAATAGATGGCTATACAGGCGCTCGTCCTAGTCGTGAAAACAACAACAAGAGGGGAGTGAGATCTCGAGGACCTCAGTGAGAGTCACAACGTCATAAACAATTCCGGTGGAATAGAGGCATATACGAAAACCAATATAAACATTTTATAATAAAAACCACTGTAAGTCACATGATACTAATCGTGTAAGCAATATCATATTTAAATATGATCGAATGCATATGCATGAGTTTGATAATATCAACATGTATCTCAGGCCCATGCCCAATAAGTATATAAATCCCATTATCACATTCTCATGGGATACTATGCCCAAAAACTATCGGGGTGGACCTCTAAAACCGCTTCACTGATAACCCGGGCCAAAGGGAAATCGGAAGCCCATTGGTGGTTAATTAAATGCACCTTTCCAAAATAATAATAAATCCCCTACCACCAGTGTTGTCCTCAGGAAAAGTGGAAAAACAATTATCGCACGATTCCCACGCAACTCGAAAAGCCCGAAGGCACATGTAGCCTATCCCATCACCTACTCCCACAAGGCGTACATAACCCATCCATACTCCTAGGCAAGGGACTATCCTTCTATCTAAGGATACTCATCCACTTACCTTCGCATTGGCCAAGCGCAGTCCGTCAATTCCAAGTTATACCTAGTAATTATATGTATACATATTCTTTGCAAACATGTAGAACAAATCCCAAATCATGTTATAATTTAAATAAAATGTAGAACACTCAAAATTAACTCAAAGGCTCCCTAGGAGCCCCAACAACTCAAGAATTCGATACATATGGATATTCGCAAACGCATTTTAAATCACATCGCAAACATGCATATAGGTTCATAACAAACATTTTATGCATCATAAATATGCCTCACACATAATGAACCTAGCATGCCAAATCACTCATCGATGCACGTATTGCCTTTATTCAAAAACAAGCATTCACCAATTTTAATTAATAAAGCAAAATATTTTCGTGCATATAAATGAAACATAGTCTCCCACCTCTTGACGCGCCGACGATTCTACGGCTAAGCCTTTGTCTCTATCGGTCGCTGAAGCACCACCTAAACAATCATGCACACAAAACCACACTAAAAACAAAGCCGAAAATAATAAACTCGAAAAATGACCAGAATTAAAAACAACCTAAGAGACCCCTTAAAACACTCACTCTAAGTCCCAAATTATTCAATTCAACCTCTAGAAACTCAAACCACTCAATTCTTTATGAAAAACAACAATTCCCTTCACATACTCGATCGATCCTAAGCTAAATTTCCAATTCCAAGCTCCATCAACATCAGAATTGGTTTCCTCAATCGAAAAACCTTCTCTACAACACAAAAACAACCTAACTCAAGCAATGACATCAACCAATTTCATCCAATTCATCAAAAACACAAAATTCCCGAATTTACCGAAATGCCATTGAATACTCAAAATGATCAATCATGGATCAAATGATGTTTTCAAGCAATCTAAAGTATCAGACTATGTCAATGAACATCTAATCCTGCTAAATCAACCTCAAATCGAAGAAGAAAATGAAGAAATCAAGCAAAAACTCCTAAAATCCGAAATTACAAAAAAATACTCAAATAAATATAAAACCACTATGAATAAACACAATACCTGAGCAAATCCAGGGAGAAGGGTTAGGATTAGGTTTTGGAACAAAACCCACTCCTTAATTTGAAGTAAAAATGAAATTGGGAGGAATTTTGGGTTTGGGAGCTCTCGGCCAAAAGAGGGGAAATGAGGAAAATGAAAACAAAAGCTCCTTATTTCTGCACATCCCTTGCAGGATAAGTGAGTTTAATGAGGGGTATTTTCGAATTTTTAGATGTCTTTATTTTGACTTTGAATTTGACTTTTTGACTTTTTTTTTAAAAAAAAAATAAAAAATCACAGAATCTGAATTGTTAATAAAATAGCTCACATATGCCCCAAGTCGGCTAAAATAAAATTTAAAAGCTCAAAATATAAAAATCAGGCTTTTAAAACGAAATTGGGCTCGAGAACCGAAATCGGGCCCACGAAAGGTAAGTCGGCTCAAAGACTTACGACCACTCAAAACGGGCCTCCAAAAACTTATATGCGGGTCAAAAGAATGAAATGGGGTATATCCTTTGGACTCAACCCTCGAACAACGCACCAATCGACTAATTAATCTAATGCATGTTAAAACTCCGAAACGACACGCCGTGCAAATTATCGTCACACCACCAACGACATGACATTCTAGACATCCTAAACTTGACACTTAGGCTCTATGACTATGTCCAGGTCACTCGGTCAAAAAATCAACTCTAACAATCGCTTGGTCAACTCACTCAATCCGACCAATCCGAAAAATCTGACTGAATACGAGTTGCTGACTAGACTCTCAAGAGAACGGGGTCTCACAGAAATGTTGCTCACTTATTGATGTTGTATAGATGTATTATATATATATGCCTAAATTTGTTGTGACTTAGCAAGCTGTCTGAATTTTCTATAACTTAGCAGTATATATATATATATGGATTTGTGGTTGAGTGTGATAATGCATTTTCCCCACTCAATATTTGATAACACTGGTAGTAGAGGATTATAAGTATTTTAAAGTGAGTAAAACTAACTGCCAATGGGCTCTTAGTTTCCTTTTAGCGGGGATTACTTGAGAGTGCTCGGTGATCCATCTCGATAGGTTTCGCGCATAGTACCCCATGCAAATGTGATGAGTTTTGTGAGTATGAAAAACCTACTGGGCCAAACTTTATGCATAATGTGAAACCTCGAAAATTTCTGTGCTGCTTGGGCTCGATAGCCCAATCGAGAATTGATGAGATTAGTAGGCCTTAGCTCGCATTCTAAAATTGATTGTGAATATGTGATGGATATCGGATATTCTAGATAAATAATTTAATTTTTGGAGAATTTTTATAATTTTTTGAGAAATTAGTGTTATTCAAAAATTAGTGATTGAAATATGAAACAGTGAATTGTACTGATGATTTTGGAATTCTAGTGAATTTAAAATGATTGGTGAATTTTTTAAGAATTTTTGGAATCATAATTTGATTTATTATAATTTTTCTAAATTATATTATAAGGTATTTAATTTTTTTGTAAATTATAAATATTTGAGAGAATTAATTTTATGATACTGATGGATGATACAATTGATAAGGATTCTATAGAAATTTGTTGGGTATTTTTCGGAGTAATATTGAGTTTATTATGAATTTTTAAAGATTTATTAGAATTTTTAAATAATATTTATTATTACTGATTTATTAATATTTAATATATAATAATATTATTTTATAATACGTCAAAACGACAGGTTGTTCCATCGTTTTGACCAAGAGTGGTCAAAACACGGAATTGACCATTGTTTTGACAAAACTTGGGGGCTACGTCATTTTAAACAAAATGACATCGTTTGGGAAGGAACCCAGAATGACGTCGTTTTGATGCAAGACCGGCTGCCGCTTAGGACTTTCTCAGTCTCTTCCCATTATTAGTGATGTAACGGGATAAGTATCTTGTTATGTGTAAGTTGTTCCTTACATACCCGAGATCCCCAAAAATGGTTCCCAAAGTATTCCTCTCGAGCTCCCAATGATGTGCGTGACCTTTTCATGGAGATTTCGGCCTTCGTACGGCTGAATATGGGTATGTTTGGTACCTAGAATCTGGGTACTCTTCCCCTCAAATTACGTCATTTTAGTTGCTTGTAAATTAGGGGTTTTTACATGGTTGAGTTCGAAATTATGTTGTCTTTGCTTTAATGTTGTTTTGATGGAGGTTTATATTGTGTTTAGAGTAGTAAAAGTTTGGGAAAAAAAAAACTTGGATTAGTTCAGGAAAGAAGTCATCTGGAGGTTGAAGACAATCTCAGATGACATATCAAATGACAGGTCGTCTGGTTGACAAACCAAATGATATGTTGCCTACATGGGCAGGCAACAAGTCGTTTATGGACAAGGTTACACAGGTCTTGTCTAAGCCTGAGGCTCAGACACAACATGACAAACCTAGGAACAAACATGTGTCAGCCTCGAGCAGGTTCAAGTATAGTTATGGCATTGTCTGGTGGTGTCATGTGGTGTGATATGATTGGCTAGAATTTATTTAATCATAAAAAAATGAGAAAATGACCAGAAATAGAAGAAAAATTAGAAAAAAGCAGAAAAATGAGAAAAAACGGAAAAAATTATGAAAAATACTACATTAAATTTAGAGTCTAATGATACTAAGATTGTTAGACTTATAAGAGATTTGGTAGGTCAATTAATCGATACAAGATTTGGAATAATTGGGAAAAATAGGAAACTTTCCCGGAATGATCCCAGACTTGGTGTAGGATCGAGATTTGACGGGTAGAGGGTTTGCATGTCACTGCCCTGCCCCCAGACTCTCGGTTCAGCGGGTCCGGATGTGTATGTGGACGTGATGGATCATGAGTTGGGCTTCTACCATATGGTACAAAAGATGCATCTTGTTACAAATAATCTATTCACACAACACATATAAGCTCAAGACCTTCCCCTCTCTTTTCCGATGTGGGATTGGGTAACTTGATGCAGGCTGGGTCTCACAATCTTCCCTCCTTATAGACCTCATTTTCGATGTGGGATTGGGTAACTTGACGCCCTACACAGGTTGGGTCTCATAATCTCCCCTTCTTATAGACCTCGTGTCCTCATAAGGGGAGCCCAAATGTAACTGACTTGGGCCCAAACTGAACACACAACACGACCCTTGTCCACCCAGAAGAGGCACACAATACCATTTGTCACGACCCGGATCCCGACGTGTATGTGCACATGATGGATCACAACTGTAATGCTAAGTTAGGATTCTAACCACATGGCCCCAAAGATGCAACTTATTACAAATAATCCATTCACACAACACATATAAGCCCAAGACCTCCCTCACTCCTTTCTGATATAGGATTGGGTAACTTGACACAAACTGGGTCTCACAATCTCCCCTTCTTATACATTTTCGATGTAGAATTAGGTAACTTGACTGCCTATACAGACTGAGTCTCACAATCTCCCCTCCATGTAGACTTCGTGTCCTCACAAGGGGAGCCCAAACGTAACTGACTTGGGCTTAAACACATAGGCCCAAACATGAACACACAACATGGCCCAAGCCCACCAATGTCCGCTCTTTATAGACCTCGTGTTCTCACAAGGGGAGTCCAAACGTAACTGACTTAGGCTCAAACACATAGGCCCAAACGTGAACACACAACACGGCCATGTCCACTCGGAAGAGGGAACGAGATTGACTCTACTACTATTTGTCATGACCCGGCCCCCGGACCCTAGGCCCAGTGGGCCCGGACGTGTATGTGCACGTTATGGATCACAATTGTAACACTGAGTTGGGCTTCTAACCACATGGCCCAAAAGATACAACTTGTTACAAATAATCCATTCACACAATATATATAAGCTCAAGACCTCCCCCATTCCTTTCTAATCTGGGATTGAGTAACTTGACACAGACTGGGTCTCACAATCTCCCTTCTTTATAGACCTCGTGTCCTCACGAGGGGAGCCAAAACATAACTGACTTAGGCCCAAATACATAGGACAAAATGTGAACACACAAAACGACCTAAGCCAACCAATATGCAGCTGAATTGGTGAGAGGCGTTCTCCTTGAAAGAACAAAAGGCAGTGGGTAGTGGTTCGAATCCCAGTGGCAGCGTGCCAGGGATTAAACGTGTTCTATTGGGCTTTGGGCCAGAGAGATTTGTTGCTCTCCCCAGACAATACCTGATATGTGAGTTGGAGATTCGTTGCTCCACATTTTTCATTGTTCCTCCAGGGAGGGAGTCCTTATATAAAGGGTACCTTTTATGTGAGAACCCCCACCCTGGAGGAACAACGAACACTGTGAAGCAACGAATCTCCAACTCACATAATAGGTATTTTCTGGGGAGAGCAATGAATCTCTTCGGCCCAAGGCCCAGTGGAACATGTTTAATCCCTGGCATGTTGCCATTGGGATTCAAACCACCACCCACTGTCTTTTGTTCCTTCAAGGAGGATAACTCTTACCAATTCAGCTGCACCCCTTTTTATTGTGAGACCCAGCCTGCATAGGTCGTCAAGTTATCCAATCCCACATCGAAAACGAGGTCTATAAGGAGGGGAGATTGTGAGACCCAGCCTGCGTCAAGTTACTCAATCCCATATCGTAAAGGAATGGGGGAGGTCTCGGGCTTATATGTGTTGTGTGAATGGATTATTTATAACAAAATGCAACTTTTGAGTCATGTGGATAGAAGCCCAACTCGTGATCCATCACGCGCACATACACGTCCGGGCCCACTGGATTGAGGATCTAGAGGCCGAGTCACTATAAATGGTAGCGGAGCCGATCTCACTCCCTCTTCTGAATGAGCTTGGGCGTATTGTGTGTTTACGTTTGGGCCAAGCCAGTTACGTTTGAGCTCCCCTCGTGAGGACACGAGGTATATAGGAAGGTCTGTATTACCCAATCCTACATTGAAAAGGAGTGGGAGAAGTCTTAGGCTTATATGTGTTGTGTGATGGTATCATTTGTAACAAGATACATCTTTTGGGCCATGTGGTTAGAAGCCCAACTCATGATCCATCATATGTACATACAGATCCATCACACGCCCATACACGTCCGGGCCCAGTAGGCCAGAGGACCGGATCGTGAAAAATGGTAGTAAAGTTGACCTCGCTCCCCCTTCCATGTGGGCTTGGGTCGTCCCTCTTCCATGTGGTCTTGGGCCCTCTCTCTTTCGTATGTGCTTAGGCCGTGTTGTGTGTTCACATTTGGGCCCGTGAGTTTGGGCCCAAGTAAGTTACGTTTAGGCTCCCCTCATGAGGTCACGAGGTCTATAAGGAGGGTATATCGTGAGATCCAGTCTGCGTAAGGAGTCATGTTACCCAATCCCACATTGAAAGGAGTATAGGAGGTTTTGGGATTATATGTATTGTGTTAATGGATTATTTGTAACAAGTTGCACCTTTTTGGACCATATGGTTAGTAGCCCAACTCAAGGTTATAGTTATGATCCACCACGTGCACATACACGTCCAGGCCTGCTGGACCGAGAGTCCGGGGGTCGGGTCGTGACATTGCAAGTATGATTTTATGTGTTTATAACCCTATAGTATTGTTTATTAAAGAATTGGATATTATTGTATACAGGTAAATACCTACTGATGTAGGATTTGAAGGAATCGGTATAGGAAACAAATGTGGCTATTTGAACTCTGAAAACCAGTGAGTGGATGGACTCTTTTACTTAATTGCTTGAATTGTTGGGTTGATCATATGAATGTGTTTAGTAAAAGGAATCATAACAAAAAAATAACATGATATCTTGTGTGCTGAAACATATGTAATTCATTCGATAAAATGATATGTCGCATGAATGAAATGCTATGCCTGATATGAAAATGTGAAATATGATATTGAATGTAAATAACATATTGAGTTGCATTTGGAATCATGAGATGAATCATGTATTACAATAACATGGGCTGACCCATGCGAGTCTTGAGAGCTCTCTGAGTATGATAGTGAGGCATGGACTTGCTGAGGGAGTCATAAGAAGGGACAAGGATTGTATAATTGTGCTAACTGAATGTATGATAGGAATTCCTAACATGGAGACCATATAGGTGGAGCTACCATCACCTATCACCCAGGCATCATCAGTGGTCTGGGCCAAGAGTTATGCATGCCCCATCGGGATATACCAAATCATCATATGAAATAACGAGTGAAAAGATGTAACGAGTCACATAAAGTGCCACTGATATATCTCAGTCATATTCTTGGGACCTATATGGACTGAGAAATATTGCCAGCCTAGTCATGGTCGTGAAGGCCTGAAGAAACTTGATATTACTGTGTCTATTGATTATGACTATGTTTATTGACTCGTCGATACGTTAAATGTGTGTCAGTATGTTAGTATGCTTAATGTGTGATTGCATGAGTATTATTTTGTATGTTTTTTCCATTTGCTTACTTGAAAAGCTTTTGCCAAATCTCTGAATCTGTATTTGACCAGGAGTGAAAGCATTGAATATAGTCATAGTTTCTTCCCAAACAGATAAATAGCTCATCAAGAATTAGCTTAACATTAGTTAGGATTTCTGTTATGGACTCTAGTATTTTATGTACATGATATCATATTCCTATAAACTGTGTTTTTATGTCATAAGTGACTTGTGTAAATTGGGAATATATTAAGTCAAATGGGAATCCATACCTTTATTAAAGTGGACTGGGCATGTGATGTTTAGTCATAATCTGGTGTTTCCCGGACAACACTGATGACTATAACTAGATCCACTATTTTCCTTTCAAATTAATTTTACTATCCTCTCTGCTATTTATAATTCTATTCTAGCTTTGTAGGTTTACTATATGTATTATCGGATCATGTGGCAGTGTATATAGTGGGTCTACGACAATTTTCGCATAATATTTATAGGTTTGGGGCGTTACACATAATGTTTTATAAGACATGCATCATATATTATCATATGAGATCCCCATTGTGTGCACGAATAGTATGCATGAATATCAATTGTATTTAAATTAATGGTTTCGTAATCGATTTTGCATATGCCTCTATTCGACTGGAATTGTCTATGACGTTGTGACTCCCACTGAGGTCTTTGATCTATATAGGCTTGTGTGTATGAACTCGGTGTTTTGCATATTTAGGGTTGTATTGTGAGACCCTGAACTGCAGTGGGTTAGATGTCTTAGAAGTCCATGTGTCATAAATGGCACCTAGGTACCAATGCAGCTAAAATGATCATTTTGTCCCTGAAGAAATGGATGGGTGATGACCTGAAATGTTTATGTCAAATCTTTCTTATTTTGATTTTGGTATTTTTATTCATTTCTTTCCTAATTCGTTTCCTTCCTAAATTGAGAATTCTGTAACCATCTATTATCAAATTTTAGCTTTTAAGTATTATCATATCTTATCTAAACTTAAAAGTACAAAAAATTAATCCTTTAGGCATATTTAAATAGCATGGGCGGCTACCCTTTATTCCATATTTATTCTCTATTTTATTTCAGAAAAAAATAAGTTATTCTCTCACTTTTCTTTCTCTCTTGAGGCTGAAACTTACCCTATCTTCCCTAATGCCAAAATTGTTTGTCCTTCATCAGATTCGTGCATGTGATAGCTTATTGGAATCCTCATTTCGTGCTGCTTTTTATTATCTTGAATTCATCATCAAAAGGTTAGTTTCACTCTTTTATTATTATTTCCGAAATCCCCTACCTTGGTATATGTGTCGAAATTCTTCCATCCTTTTATGATGACTCTAAAACTTGTTTCTCTTATTCATATGAGTGTCTGGAACCTATTCCTCTTTTATTTTTGTGAAATCACAACCCTTCCCTTTGTATATGATGAACTCTCACCAATGAGCTTTAGCTCAGATGGTATGACCCCTTATGGGGTTAGAGGAGATCCTGGGTTCAAATCCCAGCTAAGTGTTAGAAGGGTGGGGTGAGGTGAGGGTAGACTCGTATATCTCAAAAAAAAAAATGATGAAATCGTAACTAGTGCCCTAAGAACCCTAAGTGTGCCAAAATCTGTATCTTGCTTGAGGATGAATAATCTGGTTAATTCTTGCTGAGTTCTTGGCCATCACATCACGCATTCAAGGGGAAGATATTGTTGTATCCGGATTGCTGGTCATTGGTAGGTTATTGGTAAGAATCATAGGATGCCTTTGGTTTTTGATTTCATATCCCATTGCTTAATATTGTGTTATCTTTTCCTTAAGGTTGTTTAGGAGTTTTTGATCCTATTGATAAAGGAAAAGGACTAGCTACTTGTTCAAACACGTGAGAGGTAAAATCTATACTTCATTGGTTTCTCTAGAGATCACCTTGCTTGTTTATTTGTTTTCAGTTTGTGTATATGCTTGTGGATTCGTTGTACATGCATGTGGATTCATTTTACATACTTGAGAACTGATTGCTGGTACCTTAGGTGATTTGGGAACCTTTCATTAAAGATTGATTGCCTTTATTCAGTTTAGTCATATGATATTGGTTTGTGTATTGTCTCATAACTTGTTTGAGGATACCCTATTGTGTTGTTATGCCTTGTATTTACTTGTGTTTGCTTCTGCTTGTGTGTGTGCGAGGATCCTCATTCTGGTGGCCATTCGGGGTAAGTGATTGATACTCCTTGTGAGAAGGGAGGTACTTACCGCATTGGAAGGTTTATGGGTGGCAATCCCCAGCAAGAGCTCGCCAGATGCCTAGTCCTTGTGTGACTGGATGCCTTTTCTTTGGTGATGGCAAGATGCATTGTCTTTTGTGATGGCAAGATGCTTTGTCCTTTGTGATGGCAGAATGCTGAGTCCTTTGTGATAACAGGATGCCTTATCCTTTGTGATGATAGGATGCCTTGTCCTTGTGTGGCAGGATGCCTTTTCTTTAGTGATGGCAAGATGCCTTGTCCTTTGTGATGACAAGATGCATTGTCCTTTGTGATGGCAAGATGCCTTGTCCTTTGTGATGACAAGATGCATTGTCCTTTTGTGATGGCAAGATGCCTTGTCCTTTGTGATGACAAGATGCCCAGTCCTTTATGATGGCAGGATGCCTTGTCCTTGTGTGGCTTGGATGTCTTGTCCTTGTGTGGCACGATGCTTTGTCCTGTGTGGCAGGATGCCTTGTCCTTATGTGGCAAGATAGAAAGACTTGCTATGAGTTTGTTTGTTAACTATTTTCCCACTTTTGCAGTATAGTCTTGGACAACATACGCAGATGGGGATGAGCCTTTCCATTGGAATTAGATAGAGAAATAGGTTGCCTGCGTGCTTCCGAATCAGTCTTGTGTTGGTTGCTATCATTTAGGACCCTATCCTCCAAAGTCATTTCCTTAAAAAAACAATGGCAATGGAACCATAAAAAAGAATCCCTCTGGTTCTGGTTCGAATGCAAATAGATCCATATGGATTTCATAGCCACGACGATGCTACCATTGTGGAGAACCAGGCCATATACAAAGAGAATGCACTAAACCAAGATGTAATTCAAGAGCACCAAATTCAAACCGTGGTAGATATGCTAATCCTACTAAGCCACCAGCCCATGCACCTGATAGACCACCTAGTGGATTCACAATTGAGGCGCAGCCCAGGCCCACGAGACTTTTAGCCTTGACTGATGCCAAGGAAAGCCCAAACATGGTGACAGGTACCATGTCTATCTTTTCTTGAAATGCTAAAGTGTTATTAGATTTTGGAGCAAATAGATCGTTCGTGAGTCCAAGGATAATAGCTAATTCGAATCGTCCTTTGTCTCCCTTAAATCCTCCTATTGCGGTTCTGACTCCTTTGGGAGAACAATTGATGTGCAATATAGTCTACATCGGCTGTGTTGTACGGATGAGTTCGATTGTGCTTGAAGTGGACCTGATTCTATTGGACATCCGAGAGCTGGATGTGATTTTAGGCATGGATTGTTTGGTAAAGTACCAAGCCCAAATGGAGTGTTTCACAAATCGTGTATGGTTTAGCCTTCCAGATGGTTCGGAACATTGCTTTGAAGGTGATAGGTGAGTTATTCCAACTTGCTTGATTTCTTAGCTTGATGCGAAGAGAATGATCAGCAAAGGATGTATTACGTACCTTGCGCATGTGCATGATATTTCTAAGGAATCTTCAGATCTGAATTCTGAGCCTGTGGTTCATGAATTTCCGGATGTGTTTCTCAAAGATATAGCCAATTTGCCATCAATAAGAGAAGTTAAATTTGTCATTGAATTAGTGCTGGGTATGAATCCGATTTTCATTCCACCCTACCGCATAGCTCTAGTGGAAATGAAGGAATTGAAGACGCAATTAGAAGATTTGTTGGATCATGATTTCATTCGACCCAGCACAACATCTTGGGGTGCATCTGTTCTATTTGTGAAGAAGAAAGACGGTTGGCTGTGATTATGTATCGACTATTGGTAGCTAAATTGTGTGACCGTGAAGAACAAGTACCCCTTGCCACACATAGATGACTTGTTTAACCAGCTACAAGGTGCAGCCATGTTTTCCAAAATCGATTTGAGATCCGGATACCACTAATTGCGAGTTCGCAAGGTAGACATTCCGAAGACTGCTTTCAGATCGTGATGTGGCCACTACGAATTTCTGGTTATGCCATTCGGTTTGAACAATGCTCCAGCAGTGTTTATAGACCTAATGAATAGAGAGTTCTGAGAGTTTCTGGACAAATTGTGATAGTCTTCATCGACGACATTCTGATTTACTCAAAATCAGAAGAGGAGCATGCTGAACACTTGCGGATCGTGCTGCAAATTCTGAGAGATCGGTAGCTAAATGCAAAGTATTCCAAATGCAAATTCTGGTTACGTGAGGTTGGTTTCCATGGCCACATTGTTTCTGCCCATGTTGTGCTTATTGATCTTAAGAAGATTGAAGCTGTTGTTGCTTGGAGCCCTTGCAAACTGTGTTCGAAGTTCGCAGCTTTCTTGGCCTAGCCGGATACTACCGACTCTTCATGGAGAATTTCTCATCTTTAGCTAGACCTTTGATGAAACTAACATGCAAAGGAGAGCCATTTGTGTGGTCCGAGAAATGTCAGTGAAGCTTTGAAGGAGTTGAAGACCCGTTTGGTTTCCGCACCTATCCTTACCTTTCCAGTGAGGGGAAAAGAGTATGAGGTGTATAATGATGCATCGAAATTTGGCCTTGGATGTGTGCTTATGCAAAATGGGAAAGTTGTTACCTATGCTTCCTGATAGTTATGTCCATATGAGAGAAATTATCCTACACATGATTTGGAGCTTGAAGCTATGGTGTTTGCACTGAAAATATGGCGTCATTATCTATACAACGAGACGTGCAGAATTTTCACCGATCACGAAAGCATCATTATCACCCTTACACAGAAAGAGTTGAACATGAGACAATGAAGATGGGTAGAGATGATTAAAGACTATGATTTGATTATTGAGTATCACCTTAAAAAGGCAAATATGGTAGCTGATGCTTTGAGCCGGAAGACCCCTTCTTCTTCTTATTCTTCACTTGCTTATGTGCATGCACACTACCTCCCTATGTTGCTGGATTTGAGAGTTTCACATGTGCACCTTGGCAGCGATTTTGCTGGTTTGTTATTGGCTCGAATTGAGGTTAAACCCACCTTGCTAGAAGAGATCCGAGATCAGCAATTCGAAGACCCAAGATTGGTCCAAATTTGGCATCAGCTAGCTGATGATGTTGATGATGCAGTTCCTAATTTCAGAATCCAAGATGATGGAATTCTGGTTTTCTGAGACTGTGTATGCGTGCCACAGGACGTGGATGTGTGAAATCTGATTCTGTCCGAAGTGCATAGTTTAAAATTTGCTATTCATCCTATAAATACCAAGATGTATTGAGACTTGAAGGAACAGTTTTGGTGGCTGGGAATGAAACGTCACATTGGTGAGTTTGTTGCCCGATGCTTAATATGTTAGCAAGTAAAAATCGAGCATCAAAGACCCGTCAGTTTGCTATAGTCACTTCCAATTCCATAATAGAAGTGGGAGCACATTACCATGGGTTTCGTGGTTGGATTACAAAGATGTCACTGAGGGTTCGATGTCATTTGGGTGATTGTGGACAGATTGACAAAATCTGCACATTTTCTGCCTATTCATGTTACAGATACACACCTGAGAAGTTGGCTACCTCTTATTTGGATGAGATTGTTTGATTGTATGATGTGCTAGTATCTATTGTTTAATATCTAGATCCCCATTTCACTTCACGATTTTGGGAGAAATTCCAAAGTGCTTTGGGTTCAACACTGAATTTCAATACTGCCTTTCATCCACAAACAGATGGGCAATCCGAAAGAACAAATTCAGACCTTATAAGACATGCTATGCGCCTGTGTGCTAGATAGAAATATCAGTTGGGATCGATGTCTTCCTTTGGTAGAATTTGCTTACAACAACAGTTTCCATGTAATAAAATTTAGTTGCTTGGTTTATCAATTCTGGATTATCTAGGCATCTTTCGCCTACTTCATTCTAGTAAATTAGAGCACAAATAGATGGTCAATCCGAAAGAACAATTCAGACCTAATAAGACATGCTACGCACGTGTGTGCTAGACAGAAATATCAGTTGGGATCGATGTCTTCATTTGGTAGAATTTTCTTACAACAACAATTTCCATGTAAGCATCGGAATGACACCTTATAAAGCCTTGTATGAAAGACTTTGCAGAACTCTAATTTACTAGAATGAAGTAGGCGAAAGATGCCTAGATAGTCCATAATTGATAGACCAAACAACCAAGCAACTAAATTTGATTTGACAAAGGTTGAAGATAGCACAAGATAGACAGAAAAAACTATGCTGATAATCGACGAAGAAAGCTTGAGTTTGCAGTCTGTGATAAAATATTTCTGAAAGTCGCCCCGTGGAAATGTGTCCTTCACTTTCAGCAGCGAGGTAAGCTAATAGCTCGTTATATTGGTCCATATGACATTACGGAAAGAGTTGGTCCAGTGACTTATCGACTTGTATTACCTCTAAGTGTGGAAAGAATCCACAGTGTGTTCCATGTTTCGATGTTAAGGAAGTATGTTCGAGACCCTACTCATGTTCTTGAAGATCCACCAGTTAAAGTTGCTGAAGGCCTATCTTTTCCCATATAGCCAGTTGTCATACTAGATCGATCTGTTTGTCAGCTCTGCAGTTGAAATGTTCCTAAGGGTCCGTGTTGTTTAGCGTAATGGCCAAGTTGAGGAGCAGTCTTGGGAGACTGAGGAATCAATGCGAATGAGATACCCTCACCTGTTTCCTTAGGTACTTATGCTAAAATTTCAAAGATGAAATTTATATAAGAAGGGAGGATGCAAGACCGTGATCCACAATGGGTGAGAGGTCCTAGAAGTCTTTGTATTAGAAATGGCACCCAGGTACCGGTGCAGTTAAAATGACCTTTTTTTCCTTGAAAAATTAAATGCGTGATGGCCTGATATGTTTGACAAATCTTTCCTATTTTGATTATAGTATTTTTATTTGTTTTTTCCTAAATTGAGAATTTTGGAACCACCTATTATCAGATTTATCTTTTAAGTATTATACTATCTTATCTAAGCTTAAAAATATGGAAAATTAATCTCTTAAGCACCTATAAATAGCATGGTTGGCTACCCCTTTTATTCCAAACTTATTTTCTCTTTTATTTCACAAAAAAATAGGTTCTTCTCTCCCTTTTCTTTCCCTCTCGAGGCCGAAACTTACCCTATCTTCTCTAGTGCTGAAATTGTTCATCATTCATCAAATTTGTGTGAGTGATAGTTTGTTTGAATCCACTCTTCATGCTGTTTTTTATTATCTTGAATTTATCATCAAAAGATTAGTTTTAATATTTTATTATTATTATTGTCGAAAACTTTTGCCTTGGTATGTGTGCCAAAATTCTTCCATCTTTTTATGATGATTTTGAAACTTGTTCCTCTTATTTGTATGAGTGTCTGGCACCTATTCCTCTTTTATTTTTATGAAATCGCAACCCTTCCCTTTGTACATAATGAAATCGCAATTAGTGCCCTAAGAACCCTAAGTGTGTTGAAATTTGTATATTGCTTGTGGATGAATAATTAGCTTGATTCTTGCTGAGTTTTTGGCTATCACATTATGCATTATGGGGGAATATATTGCTACATCCGGATTGCTGGTCATTGGTAGATTATTGGTAAGAATCATAGGATGCCTTTGGTTTCTGATTTCGTATCCTATTGCTTAATATTATGTTGTCTTTGCCTTATGATTGTTTAGGTGGTTTAGATCCTCTTGATAAAGGCAAAAGACTAGCTACTTATTCAGACACAATAGAGGTAGGATCTATACCTCATCAGTTTCTTCAAAGATCCTTTTGCTTGTTTGATGATTCAGTTTGTTTCCTTGATATGCGCATGCTTGTGGTTTGGCATGCATACTTGTGATTTGGTTTGTGATACCCTAGGCAGATTACGGATCCCTATGCTAGGATTGAGTGCCTATTTCGGTTATATCTTGTGTATTTGACTTGCTGATTGTATTGTAATATGATTGTGTGTGCCTCGTTGTGTTGCCATGCCTTGTACTTGCTTGTTTGTGCTTGTACTTGTTTGTTGTGTCAAGATCCTCTTTTCGATGGCCATTCAGGGTAAGTGACTGATGCTCCTAATGAGAGAAGAGGTACTTACTGGTATGAGAATCGCATGTGTGGCAATCCCCAGCAAATGCACACTGGATGCCTAGTCCTTGTGTGGATAGAAACCTAGTCCTTGTGTGGATAGAAACCTAGTCCTTGTGTGGCTATTTTCTTTGTCTTTGTGTGGCAAGATCTCTTTATCCTTGTGTTGTTTGAATGCTCCTGTCCTTGTGATGCCTTGTCCTTGTGTAGCAAGATGGATACACTTGCCGACTAGATTGTTTACTAACTATTTAGCCTTTGTGCAACAATGTTTTGGACAACATAGCAGGAAGGGGATAGCCATTCAATTGTTCAAATCAGATGATGAATTACCTACCTGTGTATTTCTTGTTTCAGAAGTGTTCTTAATCCTTCCAACACTTAGTGTTTTCTATCCTACCTTTATTGTGCTTGTTTGACATCCCTTTAGTAGTATATGCGAATCTGATGTTGATTAGGAGATGATTGTTTAGATTTTTGTAGATATTATGATATTGTGACCCTACTGATATTCTTGTAATCTCATCCCTTTTTTTATCCTTTTTCAGGCTTAGGTATATATTCTGCCAATGGTACTGGGGTGTTAGGTCAATGCTGCATGGTGGGATGATATTACATCACATTCGCATGCCCTCTTTTCTTGCTAGATTGATTGTGCATATGCCGTTATTCATGCTTGCTTAATTGGACTACTTTCTGGTTTTATAACTCTTTAATTTTCCTCCCAATTTCCGAAACATATTTGGGGTTGTTTGCTGGATTTTGAGAGTCCTTCGGGACTTATATATTATGGTTCCTTTGATTATTTATAAAAATTTCCGCTGATGATTTTGTTCACTCCATATGATACTAGATTGTATATCTAATGTTAAACATCCTCCAACCTTTAAAATCATAAGAATAAACTTTAAAATTCATAATTAGTGTGACTTGAGCCTTGTGGGATTCAGATGGGTCTTTGGAAGGGCTTGTTTGGGTTTCATGGCGATAAATGTCATAATAGGTTGGGTTTGGGTCCTTACAGGTTTGGTAACAAACCATGGTTTATGAAACATAGTTGCATGAATTTGATTGATTATATGCTAATATGTTTTCTGGTTTTATGCTTGTAGGAATGTACATGTGCACACACACACACCTTTAGGTGATAATGCCGATTGTGTTCTTGATGTCAATTTCTTGGTTTGTAGTATTTAAGTGCCATGATTAATTGTGTGGTTTGCTATGTGTTTTTGTGTGTTCTTACATGTGATTATATGTTGTATACCTGAATGTGTTCTGATGTGTTTTAATAAGTGTTTTGTTATGTTTCCTTGTCTTAAGATATGTGAATGTCGAATGTATGTATGCATTTTAATCTGTAGCTGAGTATGCCCCTATATGTGTATGTATGCATGTCGAGACTTGTATGTATTTGTATTCATCTCTGGTGATTTGTTTAAGCATATATATATCGTTCGGTGTACGCCTCTCCACTATGTACCATTTTTTTTTAGTTTCATATTTGGGTTATGTATTGAGTGACCTCATATGTTTGTTTAGTATGGCAAGGTTTGTTTGGACGCGTACTCCTTCCAAGGCTCGTTGGGATAGGAACAAAGCTCAAGCCGAACAATAACCAAATGAGCAGAATGAGTTGATTGCACAAATTGAGCAAGGTGGGCAATTTAAGCCCAAAAATCAGGTTGAGCAACCTGAAAACCAAGCCAAACCTGAAGCCCTAGCCGCCTCAGCCACACTAGCCATGGATCCCATAATGGAACAGATACTGAATATGCTGCAAGGAATTTTTGCAAACTAGCACTGATTGGAGGCCCAAATTCAGAATGCTACCGCACCTCCCGAGGAAGATCCCATTCCTCCCATTGCTCTAGTTCAACCGGTTAATGCTAAAGAGGCTGAAAGACTTCCGATGGTGATTACCAAGTTGCTGAAAGAGTCTCATCAACTGGGATGAAAGGATTTCAGCGGTTCAGCAGGTGTCGCTGCAGCTCGTGAGTGGATTGATACCATATGTTGTATATCGTTGTTCCTGCATATTTCTGATATGATAAAGTTTCCATTTCCATATTCTTACTTGAGGGAGAAGCCCTCGCATGTTAGACTGTGAGTATGCGGTTCAGAGAGTACCTACCTTCTTGGGATGAGTTCTTGCATGAATTTAATGAAAGGTTCTACACTCGATTCCATAAGAGTGAGCAGTTACAAGCTTTTTCTACAAGCTTGAGCAAGGCACCCATTTGGTGCTAGATTATGAAAAAGAATTGAGGGAGTTGTCCCGTTTTGCACCAGAAGAGAATCACACACCTTGTCAGCTCACGAGGCGATTCCAAGATAGGCTGAGTACCAAGTTTAAAACCATTGTGGGCACAACACTAGTGCAAAATTTGCAAGAACTGATCATTGCTACCACCAAAGCTGAGAAGATTGTGCAAAGCAAGAAACCTCTTACATCAAATAATGGTGGTTCATTCCGACTTGGTTCCAGATTCAACTGTCATACGGGACCCTATCCTTTGAAGAACAATGGCAATGGAGGTAACTTCAAGAAGAATTTCTATGCTTCCAATCCTAATTCTAATGGATCCACATGGAATTCACAGCCACGACGATGCTATAACTGTGGATAAATGGGCCATATTCAGAGGGAATGCCCTAAACTAAGGCGTATTACAAGCTCACCAAATGCAAACCGAGGTGGGTATGCCAATCCCACTAAACCACCAGCCCGTGCACCTGGAGGACCACCTAGCGGATCTACAAGTAAGGCGTATCCTAGGCCCACGAGATTGTTCACACTAACTGATGTCGAAGCAAGCTCAGATGTGGTAACAGATACTATTTCAATCTTTTCTCAAAATCCTAAAGTGTTATTAGATCTTATAGTGAATAGATCATTTGAGAGTCCAAGAATAACACATAGCTTAGGTCGACCTCTATCTCCCCTAACTCCTTCTTTTGCGAATCTGACCTCTTTGGGATAGCAATTGACTTGTGATCTAGTTCACATTGGTTGTGCTGTATATATGGGTTCTATTGTGCTTGAAGTAGACCTGATTCCATTGGATATCCGAGAGCAAGATGTGATTTTAGGCATGGATTGTATGAATAAATATCAAGCCCGAATGGAGTGTTTAACCAAGTGTGTGTGGTTCAGCCTACCAAATGGTTCCGAATTTTGTTTTGAAGGTGGTAGGCGAGTTGTTACAACTTGCATGATTTCTTGGCTCGATGCAAAGTGATTGATTAGAAAAGGATGTGTTGTGTACCTCTCGTATGTGCATGACATTTCCAAAGAGTCTTCAGATCTAAATTCTATTCCTATGGTTCTCGAGTTCCCTGATGTGTTTCCAAAAGATAGAGCCGGTTTGCTGCCTGCAAGAGAAGTGAAATTCGGCATTGAATTAGTGCCGGGTACGAATCCAATTTCCATTCCTCCTTATCGTATAGCTCCTGCTGAACCTTTGACGAAATTGACGTGTAAACTAGAGTTGTTCATATGGACTGAGAAATAGCAGCAAAGTTTTGAAGAATAGAAGATCAGATTGGTAACCACACTTATCCTTACTTTGCCAGTTAGTGGAAAAGAATATGTGGTTTACAGCGATGCGTCGAAATTTGGCCTTAAATGTGTGTTCATGCAAGATGGGAAAGTTATTGCCTATGCTTCCCGGCAGTTGCGTCCGCAAGAGAGCAACTACCCTATGCATGATTTAACACTTGCAAACGTAGTGTTTGCATTGAAGATATGACGCCACTACCTATACAGTGAGACGTGCATAATCTTCACCAATCACAAAAGATTGAAGTACCTCCTTATATAGAAGGAGTTGAATGTGAAACAATGAAGATAGGTGGAGTTGATTAAAGACTACGATTTGATCATCGAGTATCATCCTGGAAAAAAAAATGTTGTTACTGATGCCTTAAATCGGAAGACCTATTCTCCTTCTCCTTATTCTATTCTAGCCCATGTACGTGCACACTACATACCTATGTTGCTGGATTTGAGGGCTACACGTGTGCATCTTGGCAGTGATTTTGCTGGTTCATTGTTGGCCCGAACTGAAGTCAAGCCTACTTGGTTGGAAGAGATTTGAAATCAGCAATCAGAAGACCCAAGATTGGCTGAAATTCGACAGCAATTAGTTGATGGTGCTGATATCGCAGTTTGTGATTTCAGAATGTGAGAGGGTGTAGTTCTTGTTTTCAGAAATTTGATTTTCTGGAATGAAGTAGGCGAGAAATGCCTAGATAATCCATAATTCATTGATCAAGCAACTAAACAATTTAATCTAATTCAAGATATGCTGATGGACGATGCAAGATCGACAAAAAAAAATATGCTGATAATTAACAAAGAGAATTGGAATTTGCAGTTGGTGACAAAGTGCTTGTGAAAGTCTCCCCGTGGAAAGGTGTTTTTCGTTTCTAGCAACGAGGTAAGTTAGCTCCTTATTATATTGGCCTATATAATGTTGTTTGGAGAATTGACCCAATTGCATACCAACTTGCCTTGCCCCCGAATATGGAGATAATTCACAATGTGTTTCACGTTTCGATGTCGAGAAAATATTGTCACGACCGAATATCAGACTACGCGTCATTCGACATATCAGACTACGAGTCATTCGGCTTCGTGTGGGACCCGACTCCCAAATCAAGGATCACGGTAACCAATGAGGGAATCTTTCCCCATTATGTTCCCCATTATGTTCCCCACTATGTTTCCCACTATGTTCCCCACTAAGTGAGGGAATCAAGGAGCTCACTTGGGATCCGTGCTTATGCTTTCTACTTTTGTATATAACCGTTAGATCATACAGCTTGATCTCCACCATTCATTAGGGAGTTGTAAAGTTTATATAAGGGTTGCCTCCCCCCATTTGTAATCATCCAGCAATACTTGCAATATTGAGAGTTTAGAGCTTTCTCTCAACTCTCTTGTGTCTCTCTCTTTTCAGTTGTGTTCTAAGCTTAGCATTCTAGCTAGCTTTGTGTGGAAGGCTTACTTAGTCTATTGCAAGAGCAATAGTCTAAGGCCGCACGGAGAGTTTCTATTCCGCAAAACTCTAGTCCCGTGACAGTTGGTAGCGGAGCTACGGCTCAAATCCTTTGAGAGAGAAATGGAGATGCCTACTACTTCTGATGCCAACATCCATTTTGAAGAGGAGGTCGAGGAGGTCCGTGTGGGGAGACTACCCCAACGTGCTCCCGAACCCAAGAAAAGAATGAAGACTGTTGATCATCTGTCATCATTGGAGGCAAGGATCACTAGTATGGAGATGAAGGTTGCCGATGAAAAAGATATGCTTGAGGAATATGGCCAACGCATAACCGAGCTCGAGTCGGGAGACGTGAATGAGCTTCGTGAGGAGATGCAAGGCGCCCTCATTGCTATCCACTCTTGGAGGGAAGAGTTAGATGATTTCAAGGTAAATCTTCTTGCTGAGATCTCTTTATTTAAGGATGAATTGGTTGAAATCAGGAAAGATTGCAAGAAGGGTATTGCGCAAGGGGTTGCCAAGCCCAAACTGAAGCTGGATGTCCCGAGGCCGAAGTCATTTGGTGGGACGAGGATTGCCAAGGAAGTGGACAACTTCCTTTTCAACCTTGAACAATACTTTCAAGGGGTGGGCATGGAGAGCGATAGAGATCGACTTTCCCAAGCCCCACTATATCTAACCGATAGTGCCACAGCCTGGTGGAGGATGAAGCATGCTCAAATCGAGCGTGGCACCTTGAAGTTGGAGACGTGGGCAGATTTCAAAAGGCTCCTGAGAGCACAATTCTCACCGAGAAATGTGGAGCTAGAAGCGAGGGAGAAGCTTCGGAAGTTGTCCCACAAGGGTGACATCCGAGACTACGTGAGGGAGTTCACGGAAGTCTTGTTGGAGATCCCAGACATGACCGAGACAGAGGCCATGTATGTGTTTCTGGGAGGCCTACAAAGTTGGGCCAAGTTGGAGCTTCATCGACGCAATGTCAAGGAGCTCAACGATGTAATTTCTGAGGCTGAATCCTTGGAAGAATTTGAGAAGAAGCTCGAGGGTACAAGCCCACCTAAGCCTATGAATTTCCGTGACTACAAGGCTAAAGGTGGGGGAGCAGTCCACGAAGCCAAGGAGTGGAAGGACAAGCCTTTCAAGTCCTTCAAGCCTTACAAGTCCTTTCGTCCAGCCAAACCCACACATGGGGGAGGTGAAAATCGGGGCAAGGACGAGAGACTCAAGCTCTCATGTTTTCTATGTGAGGGGCCACATAGAGCTGTAGATTGCCCAAAGAGGAACAAATTGGCAGCCATGGCAAGGGAGGTCGAAGAGATGGAAACACCAAGGATGAGTTCCATGCAATTGTTGAGTGCTGTTAAAGCCTCAACTAAAGATGCCAAGGTGGAGCAAGCTGGGAGAATGTTTGCTAGACCCATCGTGCAAGGGAGGGAGTCCCGTGCATTGATCGATACCGGTGCTACTCACAACTTCTTGAAGAAGGAGGAAGCACAATTACTTGGCATCAAGTTCTAAGAAGAGAAAGGCTAGCTAAAGGCGGTGAACACAAAAGCCCAGCCAATCTTTGGAGTAGCCCGAGGGGTCGAGCTACAAATGGGGCAATGGAAAGGTAAACTTGACTTCTCCATTGTTCCTATGGATGATTTTCCGATTGTGTTAGGGATGCAATTCCTGGATTAGACGAGAGCAGTCCCAGTGTGTTGCACCAACACCCTCATACTTTCGGAAGGGAACCAGTGTTGCGTGGTGCCTGTTGCTCGAGAGAAGGAGCTGAAGGCAAAAACACTTGCAGCCATCAGCCAACCGGAGAATCCTTTCCTGGAAAGGATCCAAGGGGGTATGAAACAAAAACCCCAAGTTCAGGCCATGGCAGAACAAGTGAAGCAAAGGCCGAATCCATCCTCCTACCGCGTTGTCAAGGAGTGTGACAAGCAGAAGGACATTGCAAGAGTGTAATTTTCCAAGGAGGCAAAGTGGAAGGCAAAATGGAAGGCAAAAGGGGTAGACACAAAGAGGCGACCCTTGGAGTTTGAAGAAGGGGATCTTGTGTTGGTGAAGCTGATGCCTCACCAAAGCCGAGTTTTTGCCAAGTTGCACAAGGGGCTAGTGCGACGATACGAGGGTCCTTTCAAGGTGTTGAAGAGGATCGACAAGGTGTCATACAAGCTGGAATTACCACCGAGATTGGAGTTCCATCCCATCTTCCATGTGAGCTTGTTGAAGCCATGCCAAGAAGACAAGGAAGATCCGGAGAGGGGGAAGTCCAAAAGAGCTCCCACAGCTGTGACCAATGCCCATGATAAGAAGCTTGATGAGATACTATCAAGGCGGGTGGTGCAAAAGAGTGGGAAGCACATGAACCATGTGGAGTACTTGGTTCGATGGAAAGGCGACCCTCCTAGCGAAACAAGCTGGGAGAAAGATTTCGATCTTTGGCAGTACGAAGACGAAATCAATGAGTTCTTGAGGCAGCACACAACGAGGACGTTGTCGAGTTCGGTGGGGGAGAATGTCACGACCGAATATCAGACTACGCGTCATTCGACATATCAGACTACGAGTCATTCGGCTTCGTGTGGGACCCGACTCCCAAATCAAGGATCACGGTAACCAATGAGGGAATCTTTCCCCATTATGTTCCCCATTATGTTCCCCACTATGTTTCCCACTATGTTCCCCACTAAGTGAGGGAATCAAGGAGCTCACTTGGGATCCGTGTTTGTGCTTTCTACTTTTGTATATAACCGTTAGATCATACGGCTTGATCTCCACCATTCATTGGGGAGTTGTAAAGGTTATATAAGGGGTGCCTCCCCCCATTTGTAATCATCCAGCAATACTTGCAATATTGAGAGTTTAGAGCTTTCTCTCAATTCTCTTGTGTCTCTCTCTTTTCAGTTGTGTTCTAAGCTTAGCATTCTAGCTAGCTTTGTGTGGAAGGCTTACTTAGTCTATTGCAAGAGCGATAGTCTAAGGCCGCACGGAGAGTTTCTATTCCGCAAAACTCTAGTCCCGTGACAATATGCTCAAGATCCTGCGCATGTGCTTAAAGAACCACCAATTGAGGCTGTTGAACACCTATCCTACTCTGTATAGCCAGTTGTCATACTAGATCGGTCTGTTTGTCAGTTCCGTAGTCCGAATGTGCCTATGGTCCGAGTTGTTTGGCGTAATAGCCAAGTTTATGAGCAGTCTTGGGAGACTAAGGAATCATTGCGAGTGAGATTTCCTCACCTATTTTCTTAGGTACTTGTGCTGAAATTTCGAGAATGAAATTTTTATGAGTGGAGGATGTGAAACCCTAATTCTTTCCTTGATAGATGTGTGGTGGCCATAAATGGTTTCAATGGTTCTTTTTTATTTTGATTTATTTCATTTCCTTTCTATTTCTTTTCTTTTCTGTTTCAATTCTATCCTATATGGTTTCTTTCCTATTTTTAAGAGGTAATTCTATATTTAATTCCTAAGCATTATCTCTTTATCTATAGCCTTAAAATTAGAAAAAATTAATCGCATTAAATCCTATAAGTATAGCAGTAAGCCATACACATGTCCCCCCCACAAAAACACCTAAATTATCACGTAATACACCCTACTTCTTTCCCTTTGCTACCGAAATTCTCCCTACACAAACCATTGCTGAATTCTTTCATCTTTCATACGATTTCTGCAAATATGAGCTTATTGGAATTCTCTTTTCAAGCTACATCTTATTATCTTGGTTTCTTCATCAGAAGTTTGGTTTTCTCCTTTATTTATTGCTGCCGACTTTTCTAGGATTCTTAGCCGAATTTCTTCTGATTCAACCCCTTGTTGTTTCTGTTTCTATTCATTTTCATTGTTTGAATATTTAGTACCTATTCTTGTTATGTTATAATGAATTCAGCCCTTATATATTCCTTAATGAAGAAATCGGCATGCCTGTTTGCCGAAATTTGATCAATTGACTTGTATATTGGTTTCATATACTATTTCTTTTAATTGTTTGAGTAATTAGCACCTATTCATTTCTTATATTCATGAAATCGCAACCCCTAAGCTCTCTAATGTTGAAATTGCATATACCCTATTAAGCTCTAAGTGTGCTGAAATTTATACTATGAATTGGGTTGAATAATCAAGTTGATTCTTGTTGTGTTCATGGCTATCACATCACAAATCCAAGAGGAGGTACCTTATGCATCTAATCTTTGGTTTTTGGTAGGATTAGTGAGTGGAACTGGTAAGAAATTAGGATCTTTATTTGGTTTCTGAATATGTATGCTTAGTATGGTATTGCCTTTGCCTTCCGTATGCTTAGGTAGTTTAGATCCTCTTGATAAAGGCAAAAGCCTAGCTACTTGTTCAGACACAAGAGAGGTAGGATCTATACCTCATCAGTTTCTCCAAAGATCTTTTTGCTTGTTTGATGATTCGGTTTGTTTCCTTGATATGCATATGCTTGTGGTTTGGTATGCATGCTTGCAGTTTGGTTTGTGATACCATAGGAAGATTGCAAATCCCTATGCTAGGATTAAGTGCCTATTTCAGTTATATCTTGTGTATTTGACCTGCTGATTGTATTGTGATATGATTGAGAGTGCTCTACTATGTTGTTATGCCTTATACTTGCTTGTGTGTGCTTGTACTTGTTTGTTGTGTCAAAATCCTCTTTTCGGTGGCCATTCGAGGTATGTGACTGATGCTCTTAGTGAGAGGAGAGGTACTTACTGGTATGGGAGTCACATGGGTGGCAATCCCCAGTAACTGCGTACTGGATGCCTAGTCCTTGTGTGGCTAGAAGCCTAGTCCTTGTGTGGCTAGTTGTCTTGTCCTTGTGTGGCAAGATGTCCTTATCCTTGTGTGGCAAGATGTCCTTATCCTTGTGTGGTTTGGATGCCCTTGTCCTTGTGTGGCTTGGATGCCTTGTCCTTGTGTGGCTTGGATGCCTTGTCCTTGTGTGGGTTGATGGATAGGCTTGCTGATTAAATTGTTTGCTAACCATTTACTCTTTGTGAAGCTAAGCTTTGGACAAAATAGGTGGAAGGGGATAGTCATTCAATTGCTCAAATTAAATAATAAATTATCTGTTTGTGTACTTCTGGTTTCAAAAGTGTTCTTAGTTCCCCCAACACTTAGTATTT
Source organism: Passiflora organensis (assembly GCA_019739055.1). Classification (NCBI taxonomy): domain Eukaryota; kingdom Viridiplantae; phylum Streptophyta; class Magnoliopsida; order Malpighiales; family Passifloraceae; genus Passiflora; species Passiflora organensis. The sequence continues at coordinate 172,382 of JAEPBF010000069.1, read as the reverse complement.
TTGGCTCTACCCTTATTGTGCTTGTTTGATGTTTGTTTGACATCTCTTTAGTAGTGTATGTGAATATGATGATGATTGGGAGATGATTGTTTAGATTTCTGTAGATCTTATGATGTTGTGACCCTACTGAGATTATTGTAATCTCATCCCGTTGTTTTTTTCCTTTTTTAGGCTTAGGTACATCTTCTACCAATGGTACTGGGGTGTGAGATTAAGGCTGCATGGCGGGACGATACCGCATCACATTCGCATACTTCCTTCTTTGTTGGATTAATTACGTATATACATTGATTAATACTTGCTTGACTGGACATCTTTTTGGTTTTATAATTCTTTGATTTTCCTCCCAATTTCCAAAATATGTTTGGGGTTGTTTGTTGGATTTTGAGACTCCTTTGGGACTTGTGTGTTATGGTTCCTTTGATTATTTATAAAGACTTCCGCTGATGTTTTTATTCACTCTGTATAATACCAGATTGTATGTCTAATATTAAATATGCTCCAATCTTTAAAAATATAAGAATGAACCTTAAAATTCATAATTAGTGTGACTTGAGCCTTGTGGTATTTAGATGGATCCTTGGAAGGGCCTGTTTGCATTTCACGGTGGTAAGGGTCCTAATAGGTTGAGTTTGGGTCTTTATAGAAAAACTTGTTGTGAGTTTGTTTGCTAACTATTTTTCCACTTTTGCAGCATACTCTTGGACAACATAGATAGATGGGGATGAACCTTTCCATTGGAAATCAGATAGTGAAATAGGCTACCTGCGTGCTTCTGAATTAGTCTTGTGTTGGCTGCCTATAAAATGTTTTGAGTCCATCCCTTACCTTGTTACTTTTGACGCTACCTATATCTATGTATTTGTTTGCTGATTGTTTGAACACATTGTTAGCATAAGCTATTTATGCAAGTTGTTTTGGAGATGTTTGATTGTTTCTGCAGATCTTATGATGTTATGACCTTATTGAGATTCTTGTAATCTCATCCTATTGTTTTTCTCTTTTTTCAGGCTTAGGTACAAGTTTTGCTAATGGTATTGGGGTGTGAGATCAAGGCTGCACAACGCGACGATTTTGCATCACATTCGATTTGCACTTCCTTGCTGGTTTTTGATTGATTGCGCATATACAAACATGCTTGGACTTACTTTTTGGCTTCATACTTTTGTTCATTTCCTTTTCGTTTCCGAAACTTAGCTATGAACAGATGTTAGAATCTGAGATTCCTTCGAGACTTGTGTGTTATGATTCCACAGATTTTCTGCATTTATAAAAGCCTTCCATTGATATTTTTATTCACTCCATAATATATCAGAATATTTTACATGCTCCAACCTTTAAAGCATCTTAATTGATTAATAAAATTGGTAGCTAGTAAGACTTGAGCCTTGCAGGATTTAGATGAGTCCTTGGGAAGGTTTGTTCAGGTTACGCGGCGGTGATGGTCCTTATAGGTTGGGTTTGAGTCCTTACATGTATGACCTGCTACTTGATATTTTAAGTCTTCTGTTGCATGTATATACTTATTTCGTTGGTTGTTAAGTGTCGGGTATATTTTATAATGTGTCATGCTCCTTTTAAAATAAAATTAAAATTTAAATGTATTTTTGGGTTTCGGATTTTGAAAGGTCAAAATGAACCTTTATTGTTTCGATTGATCCACGTGTTGGGTCAATCAAGACTACATGACGGTGAGGGTTCTATTTGCCTAGAACGGATCCTCACAAAATCATTAAATTAGATTTCTTTTTCTAAAATCCTGTATAATCCCAAATTTACCTTCCAATCTTACATTTTCTTTTATTGAAGTCCACTGTCGTTAGGCCAAAAGAATCTCTTTTATAATTCCATTACTATATCCCAATCAAAGTGCATAACTTAAACAAAATCACTAGTAAATAACCAAGCTCAATCTAGCATCTTACATATAATTCTGACTCGCCATCTCTATTTATACTAATTCAGAAACCAATCTTATTTGGTCAGGCCTTTACAGCAATCCCACAAATAAAGTAAAAAAATGTAAGGCCTTCGAGCCTAAATCTATGTCGCTTACTATCCAACACACACAGGGAAAAAAAATTTACCAATATAAGCCCAACTTTATGACCTACAAGACATCACTTGTAAAGAAAAATAGTATGAACTAAGTCCCTACAAGCATATCAAGAGAAAGAATGCGGCTTTACTTACAATTCACAGAAAGGAAACAGCGGCAGCAGACCAAGCAACAAAATGGCTCGCCAAACGAGACAGACAACAAATGAAATTGAGAATGGTGACAAAGATAAAATAAGATGTGAGGTTACTTAGACAGCAAAGAAACGTAAGCAAGGTACAAGAATCAAAACAATGACAAAAGGAGAAACCTTGAGAGGTAGCTTGGCATAGAAAAAAACAAAGAGAAAGGAATGTGAACTCAGTGATCCTTTCGATGGCGTGGTCGCTAGCTCGATCAAAGATGGTTCGGTGGAAAGCTTATGGAAAATGGTTGATGATTTGGTGTAAGGGTTCACCTGAGAGTAACTTACTAAGTTAGTATATGTACACTGCACTAAACATATATGATGAAATTCTCAAGAGAAGGGATGGAAAATGAATGTTAACTAGTAAATCAAGGTTTTAAGAAATCGACTGGTCATCGAACCGGTAAGATTAGACGGTCACGGTTTGAATATATATTAATAATTTTATAAAATAAATATTTAATTTAATATTTAGTAAAAAATTAATTAAAGTTTATAAATTTACTAAACCCTAAACAGTTGTGACCTAGGCAATGCCGCACCTTTCGCATATAACCGAGAGAGGCCTCTCGGACTCTATTGCTTTCTTCTTTTCTAATGGAGATCGTCATCGCCTGAAGCTCTTTGAGGATATCCGAGTGCAGCCAGGAGTTCTATGTCCATGAAGCGCCATCGTTCAGCTGCAGCCGCCACATCTAGTCCGTTATGTCACGACCGAATATCAGACTACATGTCATTCATGATATCAGACTACGAGTCATTCGGCTTCGTGCGGGACCCGACTCCCAAATCGAGGATCACATTAATCAATGAGGGAATCTTTCCCCAATATGTTCCCCACTATGTTCCCCACTAAGAGAGGGAATATATTCCCTACTTGGGATCCGTGTTTGTGCTTTCTACTTTTGTATATAACCGTTAGATCATACGGCTTGATCTCCACCATTCATTGGGGAGTTGTAAAGGCTATATAAGGGGTGCCTCCCCTCATTTGTAATCATCCAGCAATACTTGCAATATTGAGAGTTTAGAGCTTTCTCTCCATTCTTGTGTGTCTCTCTCTTTTCAGTTGTGTTCTAAGCTTAGCATTCTAGCTAGCTTTGTGAGGAAGGCTTACTTAGTCTATTGCAAGAGCGATAGCCTAAGGCCGCACGGAGAGTTTCTATTCCGCAAAACTCTAGTCCCGTGACAGTTGGTAGCGGAGCTACAGCTCAAATCCTTTGAGAGAGAAATGGAGATGCCTACTACTTCTGATGCCAACATCTATTTTGAAGAGGAGGTCGAGGAGGTCCGTGTGGGGAGACTACCCCAACGTGCTCCCGAACCTAAGAAGAGAATGAAGACTGTTGATCATCTGTCATCATTGGAGGCAAGGATCACTCGTATGGAGGTGCAGGTTGCCGATGACAAGGATATGATTGAGGAATATGGCCAACGCATAAGCGAGCTCGAGTCAGGGGACGTGAATGAGCTTCGCTAGGAGATGCAAGGTGCCCTCATTGCTATCCACTCTTGGAGGGAAGAGTTAGATGACTTCAAGGTAAATCTTCTTGCTGAGATCTCTTCATTTAAGGATGATTTGGTTGGAATCAGGGAGGATTGCAAGAAGGGAATTGCGCAAGGGGTTGCCAAACCCAAGCTGAAGCTGGATGTCCCAAGGCCAAAGTCATTTGGTGGGACGAGGAATGCCAAGGAAGTGGACAACTTCCTTTTCAACCTTGAACAATAATTTCAAGGGGTGGGCATGGAAAGCGATGGAGATCGACTTTCCCAAGCCCCACTGTATCTATCCGACAGTGCCACAACCTGGTGGAGGATGAAGCATGCTCAAATTGAGCGTGGCACCTTGAAGATGGAGACATGGGGAGATTTTAAAAGGCTCCTGAAGGCACATTTCTCACCAAGAAATGGGGAGCTAGAGGCAAGGGAGAAGCTTCGCAGGTTGTCCCACAAGGGCAACATCCGAGACTACGTGAGAGAGTTCACGGAAGTCTTGTTGGAGATCCCAGACATGCCCGAGATGGAGGCCATGTACGTATTTCTGGGAGGCCTACAAAGTTGGGCCAAGTTGGAGCTTCATCGACGCAATGTCAAGGAGCTCAACGATGTAATTTCCGAGGCCGAATCCTTGGCAGAATTTGAGAGCAAGGCCGAGAGTTCAAACCCACCTAAGCCTAAGAGTTTCCGTGACTACAAGGCTAAAGGTGGGGGAGCAGCCCACGAAACCAAGGAGTGGAAGGACAAGCCTTTCAAGTCTTTTAAGCCCTACAAGTCCTTTCGTCCAGCCAAACCCACACATGGGGGAGGTGAAAATCGGGGCAAGTACGAGAGACTCAAGCTCTCATGTTTTCTATGTGAGGGGCCACATAGAGCTGTGGATTGCCCGAAGAGGAACAAGGTGGCAGCCATGGCAAGGGAGGCCGAAGCAATGGAAGCACCAAGGATGAGTTCCATGCAACTGTTGAGTGCTGTTAAAGCCTCAACCAAAGATGCCAAAGAGGAGCAAGCTGGGAGGATGTTTGCTAAACCCATCGTGCAAGGGAGGGAGTCCCGTGCATTGATCGATACCGGTGCTACTCACAACTTCATGAAGAAGGAGGAAGCACAACGACTTGGCATCAAATTCAAAGAGGAGAAAGGCTGGCTAAAGACGGTGAACACTCAAGCTCAGCCCATCTTTGGAGTAGCTCGAGGGGTCGAGCTACAAATGGGAGAATGGAAAGGTAAACTTGACTTCTCCATTGTTCCTATGGATGACTTTCCAATTGTATTAGGGATGCAATTCCTGGACCAGACAAGAGCAGTCCCAGTGTCTTGCACCAACACCCTCATACTTTCCGAAGGGAGCAAGTGTTGTGTGGTGCCAGTGGCTCGAGAGAAGGAGCTGAAGGCAAAAACACTATCAGCTATGCAGCTGAAGAGAGGAGTAAGGAAGCTAGAACCCACATTTCTAGCTACCTTGGTGATGGATGAAGGCACACCTACTGATGACGAAGTGCCCATCCAAGTTATGGAAGTTCTTGGGGAGTTTGGCGATGTGATGCCAAAAGAACTCCCAAAGAAGCTACCACCCATACGGGAGGTAGACCATGCCATCGAGTTGGAAGTCGGGGCCAAACCAACTGCAAAAGCCCCTTATCGAATGGCCCCTCCGGAGTTAGCTGAACTACGGAGGCAACTGAAGGAGTTGTTGGATGCGGGCTTCATCCAACCATCTAAAGCACCTTACGGAGCACCGGTGCTTTTTCAAAAGAAGCAAGATGGGTCGTTGAGATTGTGCATCGACTACCGAGCCTTAAATAAGGTAACTGTGAAGAACAAGTACCCTATTCCTCTTATTGCTGATTTGTTCGATCAACTTGGGGATGCGAGATGGTTCACCAAGTTGGATCTGAGGTCGGGCTACTATCAAGTCCGCATAGCAAAAGGAGATGAGGCCAAAACCGCATGTGTCACATGGTATGGATCCTACGAATTCTTGGTCATGCCTTTTGGTTTAACAAATGCACCTGCTACGTTTTGTACACTAATGAACAAAGTGCTCCACAAGTTCTTGGACCGCTTTGTTGTTGTGTATTTGGATGATATTGTGATATACAGCCGCACACTTGAGGAACACATCCAACATATAAGGATGGTGTTTCAAGCGTTGAGGGATAATGAGTTGTATGTCAAGCGGGAGAAGTGTGCATTTGCCAAGCAAGAGGTGGCATTTCTTGGCCACATAGTGGGCAGAGGAAGGATCAAGATGGATGGTGCCAAGATCCAAGCTATCAAGGATTGGCAACCACCAAAGAAGGTCACGGAGCTTCGTTCCTTCTTGGGGTTGGCCAATTACTATCGGCGGTTCATACAAGGGTACTCTTCCATTGCCACACCCTTGACCGAGCTATTCAAGAAGAACAAGGCGTGGGATTGGTCGAGTGGATGCCAAGAGGCATTCGATGCACTGAAGACAGCCGTTATGGAGGAGCCGGTGTTAGCCTTGCCTAACCACCTACTCCCATACGAGGTACAAACTGATGCTTCTGATTTTTCAATTGGTGGTGTTTTGATGCAAGGAGGTCACCCAATTGCCTATGAGAGCCGCAAGCTGAATGAGACCGAGAGGCGGTACACGGTACAAGAGAAGGAGATGACAGCCGTGGTGCATTGCTTGCGAGTTTGGAGACATTACTTGCTGGGGAGCAAGTTCGTTGTCAAGACTGACAACATTGCCACAAGCTACTTCATTTCACAGAAGAAGCTATCGCCGAAACAAGCAAGGTGGCAAGATTTCTTGGCGGAGTTTGACTATACACTCGAGTATAAGCCAGGACAGGCAAACTTGGTGGCGGATGCTCTTAGTAGAAGGGCCGAACTTGCAGCCATCAGTCGACCAGTGAGTCCTTTTGTGGAAAGGATCCGAGGGGGTATGGAGCATGACCCCCAAGCTCAAGCCTTGGCAGAACAAGTGAAGCAAGGCAAGACCCGCAGATTTTGGCTAGAGGATGGGTTGCTCTTCACCAAAGGCAACCGCATCTATGTCCCTCGACATGACAAACTTTGGAAGGAAGTTATAAAGGAATGCCACGATTCAGGATGGGATGGTCACCCAGGTATTACTCGAACTCTTGCACTTTTGGAAGATGGTTATTATTGGCCTAACATGCGAGACGATGTGGAGTTGTATGTGAAAACTTGTCTAGTTTGCCAACAAGACAAGATTGAGCAACAAAAGACTCCTGGATTGTTAGAGCCATTGCCTATACCGGAGAGACCTTGGGAGAGCATTTCCATGGATTACATCACATCCCTCCCAAAGTCTGGTGACTTCCAAACCATACTTGTGGTGGTGGATAGATTTTCGAAGTACGCAGTATTCATTCCAGCCACCAAAGCATGCACGACAGAGGAGACAAGCCACCTTTTCTTCAAAAATGTGGTGAAATATTGGGGCGTTCCGAGATCCATTGTGAGTGATCGAGACACTCGATTCACGGGGAGATTTTGAACCGAGTTGTTCAAGCTGTTGGGGTCAGAATTCAATTTCTCCACCAGCTTTCATCCTCAAACCGATGGGCAGACCGAGAGAGTGAATGCCTTATTGGAGCTCTACTTTAGGCACTATGTGAGTGCCAACCAGAAGAATTGGGCAAGGTTACTTGATGTGGCCCAATTCTCATACAACTTGCAAAGGAGCGAATCGACAGGTACGAGTCCTTTTGAGATTGCTAATGGACAACAACCTTACACTCCTAGCAAGATTGCCACAGGTTATCAAGGGCCGAATCCATCCGCCTATCGCTTTGCCAAAGAGTGGGATGAACAAAAGGACCTTGCAAGAGTGCAACTGTCCAAGGCGGCAAAGAGGATGAAGAAGTGGGCGGACAAAAAGAGGCGTCCCTTAGAGTTTGATGAAGGGGATCTTGTGTTGGTGAAGCTAATGCCTCACCAAAGCCGAGTTTTTGCCAAGTTGCACAAGGGGCTAGTGCGACGATACGAGGGTCCTTTCAAGGTGTTGAAGAGGATCGGCAAAGTATCATACAAGCTGGAGTTACCGCCAAGATTGGAGTTCCATCCTGTCTTCCATGTGAGCTTATTGAAGCCATTCCAAGCAGACACGGAAGATCCGGAGAGGGGGAAGTCCAAGAGAGCTCCCACAGCTGTGACCAATGCCCATGATAAGAAGCTTGATGAGATCTTATCAAGGCGGGTGGTGCAAAAGAGTGGGAAGCATATGAACCATGTGGAGTACTTGGTTCGATGGAGAGGCGACCCTCCTAGCGAGACAAGCTGGGAGAAAGATTTCGATCTTTGGCAGTATGAAGACGAAATCAACGAGTTCTTAAGGCAGCACACAACGAGGACGTTGACGAGTTTGGTGGGGGAGAATGTCATGACCGAATATCAGACTACATGTCATTCATGATATCAGACTACGAGTCATTCGGCTTCGTGTGGGAACCGACTCCCAAATCGAGGATCACATTAATCAATGAGGGAATCTTTCCCCATTATGTTCCCCACTATGTTCCCCACTAAGAGAGGGAATATATTCCCTACTTGGGATCCGTGTTTGTGCTTTCTACTTTTGTATATAACCGTTAGATCATACAGCTTGATCTCCACCATTCATTGGGGAGTTGTAAAGGCTATATAAGGGTGCCTCCCCTCATTTGTAATCATCCAGCAATACTTGCAATATTGAGAGTTTAGAGCTTTCTCTCCATTCTTGTGTGTCTCTCTCTTTTCAGTTGTGTTCTAAGCTTAGCATTCTAGCTAGCTTTGTGAGGAAGGCTTACTTAGTCTATTGCAAGAGCGATAGCCTAAGGCCGCACGGAGAGTTTCTATTCCGCAAAACTCTAGTCCCGTGACAGTTATCACACAAACAAAGAACAAGCAAGAGAAGGTTTCTAATCCATTCTGGTTGCTGAGACCAAAAAAATCCTCTGTTTGTCTCCTCACATCGCAGCATATTAGGAATGAGCCAGGAGAGCAGTGAAAATCACCGGAAACATGTTAGAATGATGTGGGTTTTGTAGCCTTAATTTCGTTTCATTTCAATTCATACTATTTCCTATTCTTCCTATGGTAGATTGGTTTAAGGTCAGCCGGCGAGATGAGCTTAAAGCGGCATTCCCAAGCTCGCTACAGACAGATGGGGAAATCATCATTCCACACCAATAGCATTGATTCCGAGAAGATGGGATAGAATTCGGTAGAAGGTCCAAAATCTCTCTTCTTACCAGGAGTCTTTCTTTTTGAGTCAGGTGTGGGCGTTAGAGGACTAAGATAAGAGCCAGTACTCGTCTGGGTTTTGTAGCCTTGCAAAGCCTGATTTGGGCAATAGGCGAAGCCCCTACCCAGGTTGTCAAGGCGAAGCCCCTACCCAGGTTGTCACGACCGAAATTCAGACTATGCGTTATTCGGCATGTGACCTGTCCCTCAAATTTGGTATCTCAATCAAGAAGAATCAACATATTAATAGAGAATCAATTAGAGACAATCAGAGAATTCAATGGAAATCCATTTCTGCCATATAGGAGATTCGATTTGGAGAATCAAGATAATCAATGTAATCAAAGATTATCATAGATGGAAAATCAGTCATTAGTGCTTGTCTTATATATTTTTGTATGGACACTGTTAGATCAGTTGATTCGATCTCCACCCTCTACCATTCATTGGGGAGCTATATTGGTTATATAAGTGGTGTCTCTCTTCATTTGTAATCATCCAACAATTCTTACAATATTGAGAGTTTAGAGTTTTCTCTCTATTATCTTGTGTCTCTTTTTCTTTTCAGTTGTGTTCTAAGCTTAACATTCTAGCTAGGTTTGTGAGGAAGCTCTATTCTCTTGTGTCTCTTTCTCTTTTCGGTTGTTTTCTAAGCTTATCATTATAACTAGCTTTGTGAGGAAGACTGACTTAGCCTATTGCAAGTGCGATAGTCTAAGGCTACACGGAGAGTTTCTATTCCGCAAAACTCTAGTCTCGTGACAGTTGGTAGTGGAGCCATGACTCAATTTTTTGAGAGAGAAATGAAGATGCCTGCTAATGCCAACATCCTTGTTGTTGAGGAGGTAGAGGAGGTCCGACAAGAGGTGACTTTTCTTGGCCAAATAAGGCAAGTGTGCATTTGTCAAAGGCAAGTGTGCATTTGTCTAAGGCAAGTGTGCATTTGTCAAACAAGAGGTGACTTTTCTTGGCCAAATAGTGGGCGGAGGAAGGATCAAGATGGATGGTGCCAAGATCCAAGCTATCAAGGATTGGCAACCACCAAAGAAGGTCAAGGATCTTCGTTCCTTTTTGGGGTTAGCCAATTACTATCGGCAGTTTATACGAGGGTACTCTTCCATTGCCACACCCTTGACCGAGTTATTCAAGAAGAACAAAACATGGGATTGGTCGAGTGGATGCCAAGAGACATTCGATGCTCTGAAGGCAGCCATTGTGGAGGAGTCGGTGTTAGCCTTGCCTAACCACCTACTTCCATACGAGGTACAGACAAATGCTTCAGATTTTGCAATTAGTGGTGTTTTGATGCAAGAAGGCCACCCAATTGCTTATGTGAGCCGCAAGCTAAATGATACCGAGAGGTGGTACACGGTACAAGAGAAGGAGATGATAGCTGTGGTGCATTACTTGTGAGTTTGGAGACATTACTTGTTGGGGAGCAAGTTCGTTGTCAAGACTGACAACATTGCCACAAGCTACTTCCTTTCACAGAAGAAGCTATCGCCGAAGCAAGCGAGGTGGCAAAATTTCTTGGCAGAGTTTGATTACATACTTGAGTATAAACCAGGGAAGGTGAACTTGGTGGCGGATGCTTTCAGTAGAAAGGCCGAGCTTGCAGCCATCAAAACTCATGACAAACACCTTGATGAGACTTTATCAAGGCACGTGAGCGGGAAGCACATGAACCATGTGGAGTATTTGGTTCATTGGAAAGGAGACCCTCCTGGTTAGACTAGTTGGGAGAGTGAATCCGATCTTTGGCAACATCGAGATGAGATCTATGAGTTCTTGAGGCAGCACACAACGAGGACGATGTCGAGTTTGGTGGGGGAGAATGTCATGACCGAAACTCAGACTATGATTCATTCAGCTTCATGTGTGACCCGTCCCTCAAATCTGGTGCCTCAATCAAGGAGAATCGGCACATTAATGGAGAATCAATCATAGGCAATCAGGGAATTCAATGGAAATCCATTCCTCCCATAAACGAGACCCAATTTGGGGAATCATGGTAATCAATGTAATCAAATATTACCATAGATGGGAAATCAGCCATTAGTGCTTGCCTTGTATATCTTTGTATAGACACCGTTAGATCGGTTGACTCGATCTCCACCTTTCATTGGGGAGCTGTATTGACTATATAAGAGGTGCCTCCCCTCATTTGTAATCATCCAGAAATTCTTGCAATATTGAGAGTTTAGAGTTTTCTCTCCATTCTTTTGTGTTCCTCTCTCTTTTCGATTGTGTTCTCAGCTTAGCATTCTAGCTAGGTTTGTGAGGAAGGCTGACTTAGCCTATTGCGAGTGCGATAGTCTAAGACAGCACAAAGAGTTTCTATTCCGCAAAACTCTAGTCCCGTGACAAGGTGGACTCCTCTCGCCGCACTGTTATTTTTTTTTCTTTTAATATTGTTAATTTTTATTAAAAAGATTTTGTTTTAGAGTTGTTTGAATCGGTTCCAACCGGTTTTCAAAAACTCATCTGGATCAATCGGTTGTAATCGTTTTTTAGTGATATAAAATTTAAGGGTTTATTTGAACGGGATTGGTTATCAATTTCAATTTAACCGGGTTGAATCTGCCGGTCCATTTCGGTTTTTAAAACATTGAAAACACATAGGGTCTTTGTAAGACTCAAAATTAGTCAATCAATCACTAACCCACGGAAACGAGTTTTAGAAAAAAATGCCCACTCTTCCCACAATCGTACAATATCCTTATCCGATATAAATTGCCTATCTTTTTATCCACTAAAAAAACTGTGAGAATGATTTTTATTTTATTTTATTTTTTATTTATATATTATTTTAATTTGATCAATTTTACTTTTATTACACAAGGTTACACATATTGTGTGTGATTGTATAGTATCTATAATTGGTACAATGTGGCATGTGACATGCTTGGTTTTTTTATGATTGATTGTTTGGTAAAACATTGGAACTGTGTAGAGCCCTTAAATAGAGAGAGGACCTTATCCTTGTAGTGTTAGATTTGACATAACATGACAAGTATCTCTAGTTGTAACTATGAGGACCTGATCCTGAAATCTAAACTCTCACCACTATGGAGTCTCAATCAGCCTAACTTGTGAACCGATAGAAATGACATGATGACATTACTTTCGAAAACCTAAAATTTCTTTTTCTGAAAATATGCATAAATTATAATTTTTATTTTAAATGGAACATGGAACATGGCAGTCAATTGGTGGAGCCTGGTGAGAGACCGATATGCAGGTTAGCTTACCTAGAAGGACTTCGAGAAGGAGTTTGACATGACTTGTGTCATGATGGCCAATAGATTTGAGCATGGGCTTAATTGGGATATCTGTGTTGTTCTGGGCTCGAAGACGTGCAATGACTTTGAGGAGCTGGTGATAGATGTAATGAAAGCTGAAGAGATTCTGTTGGATAGTAAGGCCAAAAGCAGAAGTGCCAGGATAGTTTTCTAACAAGGGTTCGATCAGGTGCAGTCCCAAATTTAAGCAGAGGCTCAAGGGTAGGATAACTGGTCCTTATCCTTCAGTACAGACCAGGTCTTAGGGGACCACATCAGTGGCCACTCACTCACAGCCTGCTCGATCCTTTCAGAGCATGAGTAGGTCATTTAGCCCACCCAGGTGTTGGAACTGCATAAAGTTCCACCCACCTCCTTGCTTGCAACCATCGAGGTGCTATTAGTGGGATCAGTTTGGCCATATGGCCAGAGAGTGTCCCGGAGTTAGAGCAGCCCAGCCAGGTGCTTCACAGTCGAGGATCCTAGTGCTTCCAGTAGCTCAGAGGTCTAGAGTCAATAAGATGGGTACTCAGGGTTCTGCTAGAGCATCGTAGAGGTCACCAGTAGGTAAACCATCTGGTAGTCAGACTACAGGCCATCAATAGCAACAGATGCACCTCTTCACCTTGGCCGATGCTAAGGCCATGGCCAGTCCAGACATCATGATAGGTACAGTTACTGTATTCTCTTATTGTGTTAGAGTTTTGTTAAACCCTAGAGAGAATAGGTCCTTTGTTGGTCCTTCAGTAGCTAGGAGTGCTGATGGAGAGTTGCCACCCTCAGAGTCACCCATTGAGATTTTGACCCTCTTAGGTGAGTAGTTGGCTTGCAGCAGAGTATATCTAGGTTGTGTGCTGAGGATGGGTTCAGTGGAGATTAAGCTGGATGTTATTCCAATAGACATCAGAGAGTTAGACGTTATTCTAGGTATGGATTGTTTGGCCATACACAAAACACGAATAACGAAGACGGTATGGCTCAACTTGGAAGATGGTACAAAGTTCTATTTCGAGGGTGACAGACGAGTGATGTCGACTTGTGTAATATCATGGTTGAGTGCCAGGCATATGAACAACAAGGATTGCACAACCTTTCTGGCACACGTCAGAGATGTGACAGTCAAGTCCTCGAAGTTGAGCAATGTACCAGTGGTGAGAGAGTACCCCAATGTTTTCCCTGAAGATGTGATGGGTTTGCCACTGAAGCGAGAGATAGAGTTTGAGATTGAGCTGTTGCCAAGCATAGCACCTTTCTCGATTCCACCATACCGGATGGCACTAGTGGAGCTGAAAGAGTTGAAGACTCAGCTTGAGGATATGGTGGACAAAGGATTCATCAAACCCAGTGTATCTCCTTGAGGCGCACCAGTGTTGTTCGAGAAGAATAAAGACGACACCCTTTGTTTGTGTATCGACTACCGGGCCATAGCGAAGAACCAATATCCACTGCCACGGATTGATGACCTGTTAGATCAGCTTTAGGGTGCATTTGTATTCTCGAAGATTGATTTGAGATCAGGTTATGATCTGTTGAGGGTCAGAGAGTCAGGCATCCCGAAGATAACATTTAATGAATTGTGTATTTTGGGAGTACATGGATCAGTTTTTCATGGTCTTCATAGATGACATTTTGATATACTCGAGATCAGAAGAGGAGCATACATTGCATCTAAGGATAGTGTTGGACATACTTCAAGCTTAGAAGTTGTATGCCAAGTTTTCTAAGTGTGAGTTTTGGCTTAGCGAGTTTAGCTTCTTGGTACATGTGGTATCGGCTAGAGGAGTGCTAGTTGTCACGGGACTAGAGTTTTGCGGAATAGAAACTCTCCGTGCAGCCTTAGACTATCGCTCTCGCAATAGGCTAAGTAAGCCTTCCTCACAAAGCTAGCTAGAATGCTAAGCTTAGAACCGAACCGAAAGGAGAGAGACACACAAGAATGGAGAGAAAGCTCTAAACTCTCAATATTGCAAGTATTGCTGGATGATTACAAATGAGGGGAGGCACCCCTTATATAGCCTTTACAACTCCCCAATGAATGGTGGAGATCAAGCCGTATGATCTAACGGTTATATACAAAAGTAGGAAGCACAAACACGGATCCCAAGTAGAGAATATATTCCCTCTCTTAGTGGGGAACATAGTGGGGAACATAATGGGGAAAGATTCCCTCATTGATTAATGTGATCCTCGATTTGGGAGTCGGGTCCCGCACGAAGCCGAATGACTCGTAGTCTGATATCATGAATGACATGTAGTCTGATATTCGGTCGTGACATAGTGGACCCCAAGAAGATTGAGGTGGTTGTGTCTTGGGAGTAGCCTCGTAGTGTTACAGAGATCCATAACTTTCTTGGTTTTGCAGGCTACTACAGATGGTTCGTGGAGAATTTCTCAGTATTGGCAGGCCCTTTGACGTGTATGACATGCAAGGGTGTTCCATTTGTGTGGACCGAGAAGTGTGAGAAGAACTTTTGAGATCTGAAGTCCAGATTGGTATTAGCTTCAGTGTTTACTTTGTCAGTTAGTGGCAAAGGATATGTGGTATTCAGCGATGCTTCGAAGATGGGACTGGGTAGTGTTTTGATGTAAGAAGGAAAGGTGGTGTCATATTCATCCAGACAATTGAGGCCACATGAGAGCAACTACTCGACTCATGACTTAGAGTTGACGACAGTGGTGTTCCCATTGTAGATTTGGCAGCATTACCTGTATGGTGAGATGTGCAAAGTCTACATCGATCATAAGAGTCTCAAATACCTTCTCACCTAGAAGGAGTTGAATTTGAGATAGAGGCGATGGTTAGAGTTGATTAAGGATTATGATATAGTAATTGATTACCACCCGGGCAAAGCGAATGTGGTTTCCGATGCGTTGAGTAGGAAGACATCATCGTCCTTAGCGTATGTCCGAGCGGAGTACATACCGATGTTGATGTGTTTGAGAGCAACCAGAGTTCAGCTTGATAGTGATGAGTCTGAAGCGTTGATTGCATAGATGGTTGTCAGGAAATCATTGCTAGATGAGATTTGGGCTAAGCAACTTGAAGATTCAGTGTTGGTCTGAGTGAGACAACAGATAGAGGGTGATGGTAGTGGTTAGTACAGTTAGTGAGTGTTGGGATATAGATGATGGCATTCTGATTTTCCGAGGTCGAGTGTGCATCCCCGATGATGAGGGGTTAAGATACCTGATTTTGATAGAGAAACATAGCTCGACATTTTTGATTCACCCCGTAGTACCATACTGTTTATTTCTCACTATACTTAAAATTGCAAATGAACAATATCGTACAAGTAATAAAGTTGTTTGAAGAACATGATTTGTCCTCAGGGAACTCGATAACATTTATAACCTATTCTTTTAATTTTTAATTATAGTTAAAGTGATCCGTACTTTTTTTTATATTAACACTACAATCCGTATAAGTAATAAACAATATAAAATTTTATTATTTAACATTGCGGATCATACTCATCCTTTGAAGGCATTAAACAAATGCTCAAGAAACTTATATCACCGTTATTTCTAAATATGTAACTAAGCATCTTCCAATGATTAATTATTCCACTCGATTCTTTCTTTACTATATTCCTATGTAAATAACAAAATCAAGATAAATATTTTAACGGTTTAACCAGGGTAATAGGTATATTACTATCCTATTATATTTCACCATATTGTCCCAGTTTTTGCATTAGTATGTTGGATTATAAGTAAAGTTTCCTTAAACTTATAATTACCTTTGTTGAGTTGATCAGACTCGTTAATGTATGCCTTAATGCACAAGGGAGATGAACACGTTTTTCAACTCTATTATAATAGGAATTGAGACACCCTAAAGTGGATTACAATACACATGAAATAATAATTTTCTTTTTCAATCATTTATGTCAATCATAAACTATGATCACATACCGTGTGCCTCGAATTCTAGGGGTGTAATGCACTAAGAACTTGAATATCATCCTTACAAAAGTTTTGAAAACTATCTCTCTATATCCCACTTTATTCCCTACACCTTATAATTATAAGGTTTTGACTTCAACCGATCGAATTTGCATAAGATCGACCGGTCGCAGAACTCCATTGTTCAGAAACTGGCTGTAACTGCTCTTAACTACTTGTTCGACCAACCGACTTTGTATTACTTCAATTAGTCAATATACCTTATTCAATCGATCGAAAGATTTAATTATCGACCGGTCGAACTTTGGTTATTCAATATGCTTGGCCTTTCGATCGGTCTATTACCACAAAGTTCAATCAATTTGAGGTTCTCTAGGATTTATCAGTTGGCTTCTCTGATGATTTTGACTGGTCAACTTTTACAAGTTTTGACAGGTCGACCTTTGGTTTTGAAACCGACCAGTCGAATTGGACAGCTTTGACAAATCATTGCCTTCTCTAGAACTTCCTTGATGGATTCAACCGGTCGATTTTTATAAATGTCGACTGGTCAAATTGAGCCGGTTTTGTGATGCAAGATCATTTTGTGTTTGTACTTTCAATCTGGAAGATAAAAACTAAACAAACACGTAATTAGCATAAATTGACTAGTTTATTAAGGATTGACAAATCAAAATTTCTCATTTGAGTGTACTAATTATCATTTGAAAATCAAGACAACAAATCTCCTCAAACATAGAACCTTGCTAGTCCCTTAGCAAGTAGTTTGAACTAGTCAGCTAACAATGCATTGCATACCTCTAACCAATTGAAAATTAATTGAGAATTACCTAACCAATAAAGAGTATACTCTGATATGATAGCATAAATTTTTTTGGAGAGCATAGTTTTGTATACGTGCGTGTATGGCTAAGGAAATTAGTTTCTTAAAACATCAAACACCTATGCACTAGTTCGTGAATTCATATGAATACTTATTGGATTTTAATTTCAGAAGTGGAACTCAATGGTCACTTGTGATGATGCTGTGATTTTCATAATCTTTTCTTTGTTTTCTTTCATTGACAATTGTTCTTTTTCTTCTATCTTTGCTTTCATTTGCATCCATTCTTTTTCTTCATTCTTTGTTGTATCTTCAACAAAGTTTTAACCTTTATTCCCAAGATTCCTTTTTGTTTCATCCTTAATACAGACATACTAATCACGCTTTGTTGCTCTAAGTGCTTGTTAATATCACTAATGCCACCCAAAATACCACTCAACTAGTATACACATTTTATCTATACTCTTCAAAATTTTAGATACTTCATATAATAGTATACTCATTATACTTTATATGATATGCTTCTCAACAAATGAAATTTTCATTTCATTCTCCTCAAACTTAACATGCATGGTCTCCGTGCATATATGAGTAATGAGAGAAACTCAAGCTTTTATTCCAACAGTGAAAGCAACACATACAACAAAACACATTAACTATAATGGAAATGGAAAACTAAACAACTAAGCACAACAACAAAGAAAACATATTAAGGAAAAAATCAGAATACTCATGTAAACTTGAGTTGGTGACTGAAAAGGACACTCATTCCATGTGCCACTTTGGCGGCATAGGAGGTAGAGGAACAACTAATCATATCGCTTCAGGAAATCATATAACCATATTTTTTAATCCTGCAGACATCGGATAATGTCCTCCTAATGTGACGAGTTTGGTTGCATCTGCTCATGGAAGGTGTGCATTTGGAGGTTATTTAGTTGCATTTGTTTGAGCAACTGTTTATTTTGCAGTTGCAATTGGTCTATGCAAGTGATCAACTCCGATTCCATGGCAGCCATATAGGATGTAGATGTTGGTCGGGGACAAGGGGGTTCATCTACCTGAGGTGGTGGAAACTCCTGTGGTTGATCTATGTAGTGGGCTTGGAAATAGGAATGGCAAGTGTGAGACCCCGATTCTTTGTCATAGAGTCTAGAAGTCAGTGTGGCTGAAATGACCATTTTACCCCTGAATAAATGGATGTGTGGTAGCCGAAAATGGCATTAAAGGTTCAGTGTTCATTTCTGATTTCATTTCTCTCTTATTTCATTTCTATTATAAATGGTACATCTATTCTTAAGAGAGAATTTCAGAATTAAATCTTAAAGATTATCTCCTCATATCTAGTCTTAAAAGTAGGAGAATTAATCCCATTAAACCCAATAAATATAGTAGCCAGCCACTAATATAAATCCACACAAAAAACACAAACTTATCACGTGATAAACCCTACTCTTTACCCTTGTTGTCGAAATTTACCTATCACTCACCATAGCCGAATTCTTTAATCCTTTATCAGATTTCTGGAAATAATAGCTTGTTGGAAACCTTCTTCCATCATCAGAAGGTCAGTTTTTCCTTATATTTTTCTTTATCCCAATTTGAAGGAGGTTGGTGCCGAAATTCTTTGATTAATCCTTCAATTGGTTTTTGTTGTTGTTCTTCTTGTTTATATGATTGATTAACACCTATTCATGTAGTAATATCATGAATTTATTCTTTGAATCTTTCTTATGTATGAAATCGGCATGCTCTATAGGCTTAGGTACATCATCTGTCCGTTGTACTGGTGTGTGAGATCAAGGTTGCACGACGGGACGATATTACATCACATTCGCATACCTCCTTCTATGCTGATTGCTTGCGCATTTACCATGAAACATGAAGTTTGATTGAACTTCTTTCTGGTTTATTGAATCCCTATTGTTCCTACTCATTTCCAGAATTTATTGGAGGGTTACTTGCTGGTTTTTTAGATCCCTACGGGACTTGTGTGTTGTGGTTCCCTTGACTAATTATAAAGACTTCCGCTGATGTTTTTATTCACTCCGTATGTTACCAGAATGTTTGTCCATTATTATCATGCTCCAACCTTTAAAAACATAAGAAAGGAATTTAATAAAATCTGAACTAGTGTGATTAAGCCTTTTAAAATTCGGATAGGCCTTAGGTTAGGCTTGTCTGGGTTTCATGGCGGTAAGTGTGAGACCCCGATCCTTCCTAGTTTAGATGTCCAGGAAGTCTAAAAAGTCCAGGAGCCGATGCAGCTGAAATGACTATTTTGCCTCTGATGCGTGATGGCCTAAAATGATTGCTGCCAGATATTTTCTATTTTAATTATGGTATTTTTATATTAATTATCCTTAGTTTTATCCCTTATTATCTAAGGTATTAGATAATTCTTCCCTTTAAATAGAATATCTCTTTTAAATATAATTATCCATCTAATAGAATTATCCTTTAATTATCTTTTTAAGCTTAAAAGTTGGGATTTATCTTTTAGCTAAACCTTCTTAGACACATATAAAAGAGTGGCCAGCCTATCCCACCTAAACATACCAAAACCCATATAGAAGTTTCGTAATTTATCTCATTCTTCTTAATTTTCGATTTTTGCCTAAGTCCAATATCAATATCTGAATAGAAAGCCCACAAATGGTCCATAACAAACAAAATAGTCCAAACCAAGCATGCATAATAAGAGAGCATGCAAATTTTAAAACATAAGATATGCTGAGCCTTCAAAATGTGCAAGTGCAATAGTCAAACCCTAAGAAAAATACCGGGAAATTCAATCTGAAAGATGAACAACTATAAGCACATGAACTAACTTTGAAAAGATCAATAGGAGGGGATGAGATCAAAAGACCTTAGTGGGAGTCAGATTGTCAAAAGCATATCCAATGGAATAAAGTTATATATAAAATCAATAATAAAATAGTTGATTTAAACACAATTGATATCCATACATTATATTCATGCACATAATGATCTTCACAATCAATAAAGCATAATGTATGAATTATAAAATACTATGCAATAAGGTTTGACCCAATAGTTTTATCCATCCACAATACTCGTCAAAATCACATGAGTTACTATGCCTATAAAACCTATTTGGGTGGATCAGAAATCATTCTCAAGTAACCTTTGCTAAAGAAAAATCGAGCTCACTGGCAGTTGATTTTAAACTTTGAAAATACATATGATCTCTACTGCGAATGTTATCCAAAATCGAGTGAAGAAAACACAATATCACATTTAATCACCATTATATATATACACACACATATCCCACTAAGTCATAGCAAATTTAGGTAGCCTTCTAAGTCATAGCAAATTTAGAATGCTTGCTAAGTCATATCAAATTTAGGCATAAACATACAATCCATCCATACAACATCAAAAGAAAAGTAACATTCCCCTCAGCTCGGATTCCGTATACCAACCTTGAATTGGCCCAATGTATTCTTCAATTCCTGGTTGTACATACGAATATACTTATATTGCTTATTTGTAGAAAACTGTAATGCATGAAATGCTATAGCAAGTCCATTTTTTAATGGTTTGCACATCCTCTAAATATGTCTCACAAGACCTCCACATACTCATAAATGTGAAACAGAATTATATGCTCATCATTGGGCTTCACTCAGAAAGAAATTAGCTTTATTTGGGAAGTTCATCAAAGTTGTTTCAATTTAAACTGGTCATTGTTTTTATTCAACTGATTATTGAGCTCTCGACAGGAAACTCTCAAAATTGTGACTGTTCATTATTTCTCAAATGACCAATCATTAAGCTCTCGGCAAAAATCTCTCAAAAGTTTTACCATTGTTGTTTTTGGGATGACCAATCATATAGCTCTCAGCACGCAACTCTAAAAAACTTGACTGGTCATTATTTCTTAGATGACTAGTTGTTTCAAAATTTCTCACTGGTTTTCTCTTAACACTTAAAATCAAATCATCACCCAAGATGTATATTCTCTCTCACACACACATCCCCAAATCAAACAAATCTGCAAATCAAAATCTTTAAATCCAAAACACGTACAATCTCAACTCAATGATTCATTACTTACCCAATCTGCACCAATGGAAATCATATATATGTGAGCAGTATTCAAAACAAAGCATTTTACCACATTTTAATCTAATAAACAAAATAATTCCATTTAAGCAAATAAAACATAAACTCCTATATCCTTTCGTAGAGAACTCAACGGTAATACTTTTTCCTTGTCGATCATTCCAGCACCACCTAAACTCACTAAATAAACAAAACAACCATAAGCTTAAAATGAACAAAAGAGATAAAAGACTTAAAACTAGAAACGAAACCTAGGAGACCCCTTCCTCACTCAACCTAACTCTCAAATCACACAACACCCACACTAAGATCATTACTGTGAGACCCCGACCCTTCCTAGTTTAGATGTCTAGGAAGTCTAGGAGCCGAAGCAGATGAAATGACTATTTTACCCATGAAGAAATGAATGCGTGATGGCTTAAAATGAATGTTACCAAATATTTCCTATTTTAATTCTGATATTTTTATATTAATTATCCTTAGTTTTATCCCTTATTATTTATGGTATTAGATAATTCTTTCTTTTAAATAAAATATCTCTTTAAAAATATTTATCTCATTAAATATAATTATCCTTTTAATAGAATTATTCTTTAGTTATTCTTTAAAGCTTAAAAGTAGGGAATTATCTCTTAACTAAACCTCCTTAGACATCTATAAAAGAGTGGCCAGCCTATCCTACCTAAACATACCAAAACCCACCTAGAAATTTCATAATTTATCCCCTTCTTCTCAATTTACGATTTTTGTCTAAATCTTAGCCGAAACTCCTTGATCTTCATCATGACATAACTCTCTCATTCTTTATTGAATTTTTAAAAATAATAGCTTGTTCGAAAGCTCTTTCTATCCTCTTTCTAACCATCTTGGGATTTTCATCTGGATGTTAGTTTTTCTTAGTCAAAAGTTCAGTCATAATTCTGTAGAAATGCCAAAATCTGCTTGAACTTTAAAATAGCATAACTCTTTCATCGTTTGTCGGATTCTTGTAAATAATAGCTTGTTGGAAAGCCCTTTCTATTATTTATCCAGCCATCTTGGGTTTTTTGTCTAGAATTTAGCTTTTATTTTTCGTAATTTAGATCGTTATTCGACGTGATTAGGCTTCATGATTGTGTGATTTTGCCTTCAATTGATTTTTATTATTGTTCTTCTTGTTCGTATGATTGTTTAGCATCCATTCATAATGTAAAATCATGAATTAATCCTTTGAATCTTTCCTATTCATGAAATCAGTACACCCTACCTTTTCCCTATTGATGCCTATTGGATTCTGATCTTGTTTCTTTTGATTGTACATGTTATAAACACCTATTCCTTTCTTAATTTCATGAAATCACAACCCCTAACCTCTCTAAAGTTGAAATCGCAAGTTTCCCTATAAACCTTAAGGTGTTGCCGAAATTTGTATATTGAATTAGGGTGAATAATCAAGTTGATTCTTACCGAGATTTTGGCCATCACATCATGCATTTAGGGGAAAGATATTGCTGTATACGGATCACTAGATTTTGGTAGTTTAATTGGTAAGGATTCCTAATGCCTTTGGTTTTTAATTAAGTGGTCTTGTGGCTTACTATTGTGTGGTCTTTGCCTTGTAATTGTTTAGGAGATTCTGATCTTATTGGAAAGGCAAAGGATTGCATCTGATTCAGACACGTGAGAGGTAGGATCTATACCTCATCGATTCCTTTGGTTACCCTATTGTTTGATTGTTTGAATATGATGAATTCGTTTGCCTATCTTTGTTATATGCTTGCGGAATGTGTGATTATAATGATAAGGAATCTCGAAAGTTAATAGGGCAATAGGTTGCCTAAATTCGGATATGACTTTGAGGATTAATCTTTGATTTGTATTGTGATTTGATTGAAGATCCTTTATTGTGACTTATGTATGTGTATACTATGTGTGTATGCATGTATGTGCCTTATTTGTGCTTTGTTTGAAGTATCCTTTTATCCTTGGCCATGCGAGGTGTGAGACCCTGAATTTTGAGTCCTAGAAGTCCAAAAGCCAGTGCAGGTGAAAAGACCATTTTATCCCTGAAGAAAAGGATGTATGATGGCCCAAATTGGTAAGGAATGTTTGGTAATTATTTCTGGTATTAATTCCCTTTAATTTGGATTTTAATTTGTTGATAATCACCTTAGGAATTAAAATCCCTAAAATTAAAAGGGGATAGTTACAGAATTTAAATCTGGTAGTTATCTTACTTTAATAAAGCCTTTAAAGTAGTAATCTTAATTTCATACCCATCCATTATAAATAGGAAGCCAACCCCATAAAAATCATTCATATAAAACACACAAAACTCGTATAGCCTAAAGCCCTTACACCTCCCTATATTTGCCGAAATTCGCTGAAACTTTAAACCAGCATAACTCTCATCGTTTGTTGGATTCCTGAAAATAATAGCTTGTTGGAAAGATCTCTTCATCCTCTTTCGAAAAATATTTGGTTTTTTTTCATGAGATTAGTATTTCTTTCTTGTAAGAAAAGTTGAAACTCGGCGGAACTGCCAAAATCTTCTTGAACTTCAATGTAGCATAACTCTTTCATCGTTTGTCGGATTCCTGAAAATAATAGCTTGTTGGAAAGCTCTCTTCATCCGTTTTCCAAAAATATTTGTATTTTTGCTTGGAAATTCGTATTTATTTGTCAAAAGAAAAGTTGAAACTCGGCAGAACCACCAAAATATTCTTGAACTTCAATGTAGCATAACTCTTTCATCGTTTGTCGGATTCGTGAAAATAATAGCTTGTTGGAAAGCTCTCTTCATCCTATTTCCAAAAATATTTGTTTTCTTGTTTGGAAGTTCGTATATCTTTGTCAAATGATAAGTTGAAATCGGCGGCGGAATTAGGTTTTAAGATTTGTATAATTTTGCCTTTGATTTATCTCTAATGTTGTTTCACTTATTCATATGATTGTTTAAAATCCATTCATAATGAAAAATTATGATTTCATCCCTTGAATGCATGAAGTCAAAAATTGTTTTGTGCCTTACTCTTAGTGCCGAACTTTGCATAGTTAATTGGGATGGTAAATCAGGTTGAATTGTTAAGTTTTTGGCTATCACATCACACATCCAAGGGGGAGGCACCTACGGCATCTGATCACTGGTTTCTGATAGGTTTGGTGAGTGGAATTGGTCAGCAAATAGGGTATTTACTTGGTTATTGTGTATGAACGCTTAGTTTGTATTTTTGTCTTTGCCTAATGATGACTTAGGTGGTTCGGAAGTATCTAGTAAGGGAAAAGGAATAGCTTCTTGTTTAGAGAAAAGAGAGGTAGGATCTATGCCTTATCGGTTTCTCCAGAGACCTCATTGTTTTCTTAATTGATTTTGGTACCTATGATTGTGAAATTGTATGCGCATTCATATTAAATAATGCATGCTTCAGTTTCGAATTGAATCGAGGAATTTCTTGTGAGACCCAGCATGCAGGGGGTTAAGTTACCCAATCCCACATCGGAAAGGAGCGAGGGAGGTCTTGGGTCTTGTGGTTATAAGCCCAACTGAGCGTTGTAGTTGTGATCCATCACACGCACATACACGTCCAGGCCTGCTGGGCCAAGGGTCCGGGGACCAGGTCGTGACAAATGGTAGCGGAGCTGATCTCGTTCCCTCTTCCGGGTGGGCTTGGGCCGTGTTGTGTGTTCACGTTTGGGCCCGTGAGTTTGAGACCAGGGAAATTATGTTTGGGCTTCCCTCGTGAGGACACGAGGTCTATAAGGAGGGGAGATTGTGAGACCCAGCCCGCAGGGGGGTTAAGTTACCCAATCCCACATCGGAAAGGAGCGGGGGAGGTCTTGGGCTTATATGTGTTGTGTGATGGTATCATTTGCAACAAGATGCATCTTTTGGGCCCTGTGGTTATAAGCCCAACTGAGCGTTGCAGTTGTGATCCATCACACGCACATACACGTCCAGACCTGCTGGGCCAAGGGGTCCGGGGGCCGGGTCGTGACATTTCTAGGCTATACCAAATCTGTTAAGGTAGGTTAGGAATGCCTAGCTTGAATGTGTGATGTGTGTTGAACATGTTGAATGTGATTTGATAGAATTGAGAATACCCTGTTATGGTTTTGTGCTTTGTGCTTGCCTGTGTGTGCTGGTACGTGTTTGTGTGTCAGAATCCTTTTTCGGTGGCCATTCGGGGTAAACGCTGATGCTCCTAGTGAGAGGGGAGGTTCTTACTGATATGGGAGTTGTATGGGTGGCAAATCCCAGCAAGAACTCGCCGGATGTCTGGCCCTTGTGTGACCAGAAGCCCTATCCTTATGTGGCAGGAACCCCTTATCCTTGTGTGGTTTGGGAAGCCCTTATCCTTGTGTGGTTTGGGATGCCCTTGTCCTTGTGTAGCTTGGGATGTTTTGTCCTTGTGTGGCAAGATGAATACGCTTGCTAATTAGCTTGTGTTAACCAATTACCTTTCATGCAGTAAGCCTTGGACAACACAAGTGGAAGTGGATGGCCTTTTCTTCTTTATTGCCGAGAACAATCTGATGAGTTCTGCCTGCCTGTGTACTTTTGATACTTTTCGGAAGTGTTTATAGTCACTTTCAGCCTTAGATTCGTCCTACCCTTTTTGATTGAATCTTTGAATTGCATGAATCCCTTTAGTTGCATAGGAATGATTAGATGTTATTCGGGAGATTTGTGTTTATGGCTTCTGCAGATCTTATGATTTTGTGACCCAACTGAGATTCTTGTAATCTCATTCCGTTTTTTTCACCATTTTTTTTTCAGGCTTAGGTACATTCACTGCTTGTGGTACCAATGTGTGAGATCAAGGTTGTACGGTGGGGCCATTTCGCATCACTTTGCATACTTGTTCCTTGATTACTTCCGCATATAATTGAATAAAAATTGGACTACTTTCTGGTTTATTTTAAGATTCCTTCTTTGCTTGTTATTTTTGACTATGTTGGAGGAATTCTTGCAGGTTATTTCGATCCTTATGGAACTTGTGTGTTATGAATCTAGTGATTTAATTTAAAGATTTTCGTTGATGTTCTTACTCACTCCGTATGATACCAGAATGATTGTCCAATATTATGCGCCAACTGTTATTAAACATGTAGAATGAACATGCTAAAAGTCAAAAATTTAGTGAGTAAACCTGGTGTGATTCAGATAAGTCCTAGGTGTCTTTGGGCTTGTTTGGGTTTCACAGCGGTAATGACCTTAATCGGAGCAAATATTAATAGGTAGGAATTTGGGTCGTTACAGGTTTGGTAGCGGAGCATGGTTTAGGGAAAATAATTTGTTATATGCTAACTTATTTATTGATTTTGGTGTTTGTAGGTAAGGACATGCGCACACACTCACTCACTTAGGGGCTAATACCGAAAGTGAACTAATGCTAAAATGGGATTGATTTGTAAGAGTTAAATGATGAGAATGATAATCTGATGTGATGTTTGTTCGTGTATGTTCTTATGCCTGGTATTCCATGTTATGTTTCAGTGAGTGTTTGCTGTGTTTCTTATCATTGCTGAGAATGTGTGTGTTGATTTATGCATGCTGCCGAGTGTCCCTATTTGACTCCTGTATTGCTGAATGTATATGTATGTGATTACTGGTGTGTATTGCCGAATATGGATGTTGTGTGAATCCATGCTTGCTTGATGTTTGATGATGATTTCCGAGAGTATATATGAGTGTTGATGTAATTTCCGAGAATACCTTTGCATGTGTGCATGTGTGCATGTGTGCATGTGATTTCCAAAAATTTGTATGTTGCTTTCCAGCATATGTGTATCGTCCGGTGCACGCCTCTCCACCAGGTACCACTTCTTTTCCTAGTATCGTATTTAGTTATGTGTAAGTTACAATCGTATGCTTAAATAGTATGGCAAGGTTGAACGTTACGAGGGATCGACGGGGTAGGAATGGGATTCAGGCCGAACAACAACCTGTTGAGCAAGAGGAGCCGAATGCTCAAATTGAGCAAGAAGGGCAAGCTGAACCCGAAAATCAACCTGAGCCACCAACTGCACCAGTCATTGATCCTGTGATGGTACAAATATCAAATGTATTACAAGGAATTGCTGAAAATCAGTAGCGTATGGAGGCGCAATTTCAGAATGCTCCTGCACCTACACCAACACCAGTGGAAGAACCTATTCCTCCACTTGAACCTGTACAGCTGGCACATCCTAAGGAAACCGAGAGACTTCCCGTCGTGATTACAAAATTGTTGAAGAAAGATTGACAATTGGGATGTAAAGATTTTAATGGTTCAGCCGGAGCTGCTGCCGCTCGTGAGTGGAAAGACACGTTATGCCGAGTATCCTTGTTCTTATGTATCTCGAATGATGACAAAGTTGCCATCGCCACTTTCTTACTCGAAGGAGAAGCCATCGCATGGTGGACATCCGTTAGCTTGCGATTCGGCGATCGTTTGCTAACTTGGTAAGAATTTCGGTACAAATTCGACGAAAAATTTTATACGAGGTTCCGTAAATGCGAGCAGCGACAAGTTTTTTACAAACTTGAACAAGGAAATCGTTCGGTGCAGGAATATGAGAAATTGTTAAGGGAGTTGTCCCGATTTGCACCAGAAGAAGATCGTACACCGTACCAGCTTGTGAGACGATTTCAGGATCGAAAACTATTGTAGGTACGACACTGGTGCAGAATTTGCAAGAACTAATCATTTCCGCAACCGAAGCCGAAAGGATCATGCAAACCAAGAAGCCATCCGCAGCCACTAGTGGTGGATCCTATAGGCGAGATTCGAAGTTCAATCGACGAACGGGACCCTATCCTTTAAGGTCCTATCCTCCGAAAATTAATGGCAATGGAAATACCAACAGGAAGAACTTTTCTTGTTCAAATTCCAATGGATCTTCGTGGAATTCTCAGCAACGTCGATGTTACAACTGTGACGAGATGGGACATATTCAGAGGGAATGCCCAAAACCAAGGCGACTCACAAGTGTACCAAACACAGGCCGAGGTGGGAATGCCAACCCCTCCAGATCACCAACACGCGCACTAGGATGACCACCCAACGGATCCACAAGCGAGGCGCAACCAATACCAACAAGGCTATTTACCCTAATTGATGGCGAGGCTAGTTCTGATGTGGTGACAGGTACCGTCGTTTTGTGAAAAAATTTTCATTGCTTGCTGCACCATTGACAAAACTGATGCGCAACGGTGAGCCATTCGTGTGGAACGAGAAATGCCAACGAAGTTTCGAAGAACTGAAAAAACGGTTAGTTTCCGCACTTATCCTTACTTTACCTATTTGCAGAAAGGGGTATGTGGTTTACAGCGATGCATTGAAATCCGGACTTGGATTCGTATTGATGCAAGACGGGAAAGTCGTTGCATATGCTTCCCGACAGTTACGACCGCATGAAAGCAACTATCCTACACATGATTTGGAGCATGCAGCTGTGGTGTTTGCGTTGAAAATATGGCGACATTACTTATATGGCTAGATATAACGAATCTTCACCAATCACAAAACCTTGAAGTACCTACTCACGCAAAAAGAATTGAATATGAGACAACGAAGATGGGTAGAGCTGATCAAAGGTTATGATTTGATCATCGAATATCATCCTGGAAAGGCAAATGTTGTTGCTGATGCCTTAAGCCTAAAGTTTCATCCTTCTTCCCCATCAGTTTTGGCCTATATGCGCGCCCATTATATGCCAATGTTGCTGGATTTGAGGACTAATCGTGTGCATCTTGGCACTGATTATTCTGGTTCATTGTTGGCACGAATCGAAGTCACACCTACCTTGATTGAGGAAATCTGGAATCAACAATTAGAGGATCTGAAACTAATTGAAATTCGGAAGAAATTTTCTGATGGTGTTGATGCCATAGTTCGTGATTTTAGAATACGAGATGACAAAGTTGCATGCGAACCTTATTTTATCTTCAAAAACTGGGTATGTGTTCCACAAGATATTGATATTCGTAACCTTATTTTATCGGAGGCGCATAGTTCAAAGTTCGCTATCCATCTTGGAAGCACTAAGATGTACCGAGATTTGAAAGAGCAGTATTGGTGGCCAAACATGAAACGCCACACTGTTGAGTTCGTTGCCCGATGCCTCATATGTTAACAAGTAAAGATCGAACATCAATGACTCGCTGGACTACTTCAGTCACTTCCAATTCTAGAATGGAAATGGGAGCATGTCACAATGGATTTTGTGGCCAGTTTGCCTAGGTCACAACGAGGATACGATGCCATTTGGGTGATCGTGGATCGGTTGACGAAATCTCCACACTTCCTTCTTATACGTATGATGGATAAACCTGAGAAATTGGTTGTTCGTTACTTAGATGAGATTTTTCGATTGCATGGAGTGCCAGTTTCCATCGTTTCAGATCATGACCCTCATTTCACCTCACGATTTTTGGAGAAATTTCAAATTTCCCTGGGTTCGAAATTGAATTTCAGTATAGCATTTCATCCTCAGATCGATGGTCAATCAGAAAGGACGATTCAGACACTCGAAGACATGCTATGAGCAAGTGTATTGGATCAGCAAATCGGTTGGGATCGATGCCTGCCGTTGGCAGAATTTGCTTACAACAATATTTTTCATGTAAGCATTGGTATGACACCTTATGAAGCACTATATGGGAGACGTTGTAGGACTCCCATTTGCTGGAATGAAGTAGGCAAAAGATGCCTAGACAATCCGGAATTGATTGATCAAGCAACAGAGCAGTTGAACTTGATCCATCAATGGCTAAAAACAGCCCAGGATCGGCAGAAAAGCTACGCAGACAATCAACAAAGGGAGTTGGAATTTGCGGTAGGTGACAAAGTGTTTTTGAAGGTCGCCCCATGGAAAGGAGTCCTTCGTTATCAGCAATGAGGTAAGCTAGCACCTCACTACATTGGTCCGTAAGACATGTGAGACCCCGAAATTTGAGTCCTAGAAATCCAGAAGCCAGTGCAGATGAAAAGACGATTTTGCCCCTGAAGGAAAGGATGTGTGATGGCCGAAATTGGTAAGAGTCGCATGGTAGTTAATTCTGATTTTAATTCCCTTTACTCTAAATCTTTATAGCTAGATAATTGCCTTAGAAATTAAAATCTCTAAAATAGAGGAAAATAATTAAAGAATTTAAATCTGGTGATTATCTTACTTTAATAAAGCCTTTAAAGTAATAATTTGCTGAAACTTTAAACCAATATAACTCTCTCATCGTTTTTCAGATTCCTGAAAATAATAGCTTGTTCGAAAGCTCTCTTCATCCTCTTTCCAACCATCTTAGGTTTATCATTGGGAGATTAGTATTTCTTTCTCTAAGGTTAAGTTAAAATTGGACGGCACTGCCAAATCGTCTTGAATTTCAGAATAGCATAACTCTTTCATCGTTTGTTGTATCTCTACAAAAAATAGCTTGATGGAAATATTTTTTCATCCTCTTACCAACCATATATGTTTTGTTGTACGAACATAAATATTTCCTTGTCTAAGGTTAAGTTGAAAATCGGCGATGAAATTAGGTTTTCATCGGCGACAGAATTAGGTTTTTAGATTTCTACAGTTTTTGTCTTCGGTTGATTTCTGTTGTCGTTTCACGTGTTCTTATGATTTCTTAGCATCTATTCATGATGTATGATAATGAATTTCTTTCTTTTAAACTTCTCTATGCTTAAAGTCGAAATTGTCCTATGCCCTACTCTTAGCGATAAAATTTGCATAGTTAATTGGAATGGTAATTCAGGTTGAATCTTGTTAAGTTCCTGGCTATCACATCACACGTCCAAAGTGGAGGCACCTGCAGCATCTGATCATTAGTTTCTGATAGGTTTGGTGAGTGGAATTGGTAAGGAAATAGGGTATTCAATTGATTATTGAATATGCATGCTTAGTTTGTTTTTGTCTTTGCCTGGTGATAATAGAGGTGGTTAGGAAATACCTAATAAAGGAAAAGGAGTAGCTTCTTGTTCAGAGACAAGAGAGGTAGGATCTACGCCTCATCGATTTTTCCAAAGACCCCTGTTATTTTCTTGATTTTTTTATACCTGTCCTTCTTGTATTGCATTTGATTTGACTATATGGTGAGAGTATGAATTTCGGATTGAGATATGGATCTCAAAGGCTGTATCGAACCCTTGAGTTAGGTATTGAATGCCTGAGTTGCATATGTTATGTGAATTGAATATTTTGATTGTGTTCTGACATGATTGAGGATACCTTGTTATGGTATTATGCTTTGTACTTGCCTGTGTGTGCTTGTATGTGTTTGTGTGTCAGGATCCTTTTCCGGTGGCCATTCGGGGTAAGCGCTGATGCTCCTAGGGAGAGGAGAGATTCTTACTAGTATGGGAGTTATATGGGTGGCAAATCCCAACATGCGCGCACTGGATGTCTGGTCCTTGTGTGGCTGGAACCCTGTCCTTGTGTGGCAGGAAGCCTTTATCCTTGTGTGGTTTTGGATGCACTAGTCCGTGTGTGGCTTGGGAAGACTTGTCCTTGTGTGGCAAGATGACTGAACCCTGTCCTTGTGTGGCAGGAAGCCCTTATCCTTGTGTGGTTTGGGATGCCATAGTCCGTGTGTGGCTTGGGAAGACTTGTCCTTGTGTGGCAAGATGACTTACTAGGCTTACTGATTACCTTGTGTGTTAACCGTTTACCCTTTGTGCAGTAAGCCTTGGACAACACAGGTGGAAGGGGATGACCTTTCTTCTTCATTGCCGAGAGCAATCTTATGAGTTCTAACTGCCTATATACTTCTGACTTTTTGGAAGTGATTGTAGTCCTCCCTCAACCATAGATTCGGCCCTAACCCTTTTTGTTTGATTCTTGAATTACGTGATCCCCTTTAGTTGTTTAGGAATGATCTAATGTGAATTGGGAGATTTGTGTTTAGGGTTTTTGCAGATCTTATGATGTTGTGACCATACTGAGATTCTTGTAATCTCATACCATTGTTTTTACCTTTTTTCAGGCTTAGGTACATCCACTGTCCGTGGTACCAGTGTGTGAGATCAAGGCTGCATGACGGGGCGATATCGCATCACATTTGCATACTTGTTTACTTGCGTATATAACATGAATGATTGGGCTAATTTCTAGTTTATTTTAAGATCCCTCCTTTGCTTGCTATTTCCGAAATATGTTGGAGGATTTCTTGCTTGTTATGAACCCAATGATTTAATCTAAAGACTTCCGCTGATGTTTTATTTACTCCGTAGTTTACCAAAATATCTATCCAATATCATGCTCCAAATGTTGTTAAACATTAAAATAAACATGCTAAAATTCGAAAGTTAATGGTAAGCCTGGTGAGATTCAGATAGGTCCTAGGTGTCATTTGGGCTTATTTGGGTTTCACGGCGGTGATGACCTTAATCGGAGCAAATAGTAATAGTTAGGAATTGGGGTCGTCGCAGGTTTGGTAGCGGAGCATGGTTTAGGGAAAATATTTTGTTATATGCTAACTTATTTGTTGATTTTGGTGATTGTAGGTAAGAACATGCGCACACACTCACTCACTTAGGGGCTAATACCGAAAGTAAACTAATGCTAAAAGGAGGTTGATTTGTAAGATTTAAGTAATGAGATTGATAATCTGATTTGCTGTGTGTTTATGAATATTCTTATGCCTGGTATGCCTTGATGTGTTTCGGTGAGTGTTTGCTGTGTTTCTTATCATTGCTAAGAATGTGTGTGTTGATTTATGCATGCTGCCGAATGTCCCTGTTCGACTCCTATATTGCTGAATGTATATGTATGTGATTATTGGTGTGTATTGCCGAATATGGATGTTGTGTGAATCCATGCTTGCTTGATGTTTGATGATGATTTCCGAGAGTATATATATGAATGTTGATGGAATTGCCGAGAATACCTTTGCATGTGTGCATGTGATTTCCGAAAATTTGTATGTTGCTTTCTAGCCTATGCGTATCCTTCGGCGCATACCTCTCCACCAGGTACCACCTCTGTTTATCATATTTAGTTATATGTTGAATAATAATGGTGTATTCGTGTAGTATTGCATGCTCGAGGCTGCAAAGGGATCAACGGGGTAGCTTTGAGATTCAGACTGAATAGTAACCTATTGAGCAAGAGGAGCCGAATGCACAAAATCAGTAGGAAGGGCAAGTTAAGCCCGAAAACCAATCTGAGACACCAGCCGCACCAGTCATTGATCCTGTCATGGCAAAAATCTTAAATGCATTACAAGGAATTGTTGCAAATAAGCAGCGTGTGGAGGTGCAATTTCAGAATGCTCCTGCACCTGCACCAGTGGAAGAACCTATTCCTCAACTTCAACCTATACAGCCGGCACATCATAAGGAGGCTAAGAGACTTCCTGTCGTGATTACAAAATTGCTAAAGGATCGACAACTTGGATGTAAAGATTTTGATGGTTCATCTGGAGCCACATCCTCTCGTGAGTGGATAGACACCTTATGCCGAGTATCCTTGTTTCTGTGTATCTCGGATGATGACAAGGTTGCCATTGCTATGTTCCTAGTTGAGGGAGAAGCCCTCGCATGGTGGACATCTACTAGCTTGCGATTCGGCGATCGTTTGCCAACTTGGGAAGAATTCCGGTACAAATTTGACAAAAGATTTTATACGAGATTCCATAAAAGTGAGCAGCGACAAGCTTTTTACAAACTTCAACAAGCCACCTGTACGGTGCTGGAATATGAGAAAATGTTAAGGGAGTTGTCCCGATTTGCACCAGAAGAAGATCATACACCATACCAGCTTGCGAGACGATTTAAGGATGGGTTGAGTAACGAACTCAAAACCATTGTTGGTACGACACCGGTGCAGAATTTGCAAGAACTGATTGTTGCCGCGACTGAAAACGAAAAGATCGTGCAAACCAAGAAGCCATCCGCAGCCACTAGTGACGGATCCTATAGGCTAGATTCGAAGTTCAAATGATGAACGGGACCCTATCTTTTAAGGTCCTATCCTCCAAAAATTAGTGGCATTGGAAATACCAACAGAAAGAACTTTTCTGGTTCAAATTCCAATGGATCTGCGTGGATTTCTCAGCAACGTCGATGTTACAATTGTGGCAAGATGGGACATGTTCAGAGGGAATGCCCGAAACAAAGGCGAATCATAGTTGTACCAAATGCAGGCCGAGGTGGGAATGCCAACCCTGCCAGACCACCAATACGCACAGCAAGAGGACCACCCAACGGATCCACAAGCGAGACGCAACCAAGACCACCAAGGCTATTCACCCTAACTGATGCTGAGGCTAGTCCTGATGTGGTGACAGGTACTATTTCGGTCTTTTCTCAAAATGCTAAAGTATTATTAGATCCCAGAACAAATAGATCATTTGTAAGTCCAAGGATAGCACTTAGCACCGATCAGCCTCTATCTCTCTTAACTCCTCCTATAGAGGTTCTAACTCCATTGGGAGAGCAACTGATTTGTAATCTAGTCTACATCGGCTGTGCTGTACGTATGGGTTTGAATGTACTTAATGTGGATCTGATTCCATTAGACATCCGAGAGCTGGATGTGATCTTAGGCATGGACTATCTGGTGAAATATCAAGCCCGTATGGAGTGTTTCACTAAACGTGTGTGGTTTACTTTTCCTGATGGTGTCGAATACTGTTTTGAAGGTGATAGGCGAGTTGTTCCAACTTGCATGATTTCCTTGCTTAAGGCGAAACGATTAATTAACAAAGGATGTACAGCGTACCTCGCACATGTACATGATATTTCTAAAGAATCATCGGATCTGGATTCTGTTCCAGTGGTTCACGAATTTTCAGAAGTATTTCCAGAAGACATAGCCGGTCTACCACCAGCAAGGGAAGTGGAATTCGGTATTGAGCTAGTGCCTGGTACGAATCCGATTTCCATTCCTCCGTATCATATGGCTCCTGCAGAAATGAAGGAACTAAAAATGCAATTGGAAGATTTGCTGGATCGTGGTTTTATCCAACCTAGTGTGTCACCTTGAGGAGCACCTGTTCTGTTTGTGAAAAAGAAAGATGGTTCTCTGCGATTGTGCATCGATTATCAATAGCTGAATCGTGCGACTGTGAAAAACAAATACCTTTTGCCGCGCATCGACGATTTTTTCGACCAACTCCAGGGTGCAGCCGTATTGTCTAAGATCGATCTCAGATCTGGATACCATCAATTGAGAGTTCGTGATGCTGATATTCCGAAGACCGCGTTCAGATCGCGATACAGCCACTACAAATTTCTGATTATGCCATTCGGCTTGACCAATGCACCAGATGTGTTTATAGACCTGATGAATCATGTGTTCTGCGAATTCTTGGATAAATTTGTGATAGTCTTGATCGACGACATTCTGATTTACTCAAAATCGGAAGAGGATCATGCTATGCACTGGCGGATTGTGCTTAAAATCTTGAAGGATCGACGATTGTTCGCAAAGTACTCAAAATGAGAATTCTGGTTACGCGAAGTTAGTTTCCTTGGCCATATTGTTTCTGCCCAAGATGTGTTAGTTGATCCAAAGAAGACTGAAGCCGTGATTGCTTGGGAACCTCCGCGAAGTGTGTTCGAAGTTCGTAGTTTCCTTGGCGTAGCAAGATACTACCGTCGCTTTGTGGAGAATTTTTCATCGCTTGCCGGATCATTGACAAAACTGACACGCAAGGGTGAGCCGTTCATATGGAACGAGAAATTCCAGCAAAGTTTTGAAGAGCTAAAGAATCGGTTAGTTTCCGCACCTATCCTTACCCTACCTATTTGCAGAAAGGAGTATGTGGTTTACAGCAACGCATCAAAATCTGGACTTGGATGCATATTGATGCAAGATAGGAATGTCATTGCCTACGTTTCTCGGAAATTGCGACAGCACGAGAGCAATTACCCTACGTATGATTTGGAACTTGCAACAGTGGTGTTTGCCTTAAAAATATGGCGACATTACTTATACGGTGAGAAGTGCCGAATCTTCACTGACCACAAAAGCCTGAAGTACCTCCTCACGCAAAAAGAATTGAATATGAGACAACGAAGATGGGTGGAGCTGATTAAAGACTATGATTTTATCATCGAATATCATCCTGGAAAGGCGAATGTTGTTGCTGATGCCCTGAGCCGAAAGTTTGATCCTCCTTCCCCATCAGTTTTGGCCTACATGCACACCCATTACCTGCTGTTTATGTTGGAATTAAAGGCTAACCGTGTGCATCTTGGCACCGATTTTTCTGGTTCGTTGTTGGCACGAATTGAAGTCGCACCTACCTTAATTGAAGAAATCCGGAGTCAGCAATTAGAGGATCCGAAATTTACTGAAATTCGGAAGCAACTTGCTGATGGTGTTGATGCCATAGTTCGTGATTTCAGAATACGAGATGACGAAGTACTAGTCTTCAGAAACCGGGTATACGTTCCACAAGATATTGATATTCGTAACCTTATTCTATCAAAGGCGCATAGTTCGAAGTTCACTATTCATCCTGGAAGCACTAAGATGTACCGAGATTTGAAGGAGCAATATTGGTGGCCAAACATGAAACGTCACATTGCTAAATTCGTTGCCCGATGCCTCGTATGTCAACAAGTAAAGATCGAACATCAAAGACCCGCTGGTCTACTTCAGTCACTTCCGATTCCAGAATGGAAGTGGGAGCACGTCACAATGGATTTTGTGACCGGTTTGCCTAGATCCCAGCAAGGATACAATGCCATTTGGGTGATCGTGGATCGATTGACGAAACCTGCACACTTTCTTCCTATACGTGTGATAGATACACCAGAAAAATTGGCAGTTCGTTACTTGGACGAGATTGTTCGATTGTATGGAGTACCAGTTTCTATTGTTTCAGATCATGACCCTCGTTTCACCTCACGATTTTGAGTGAAATTCCAAAATGCACTGGGTTCAAGATTGAATTTTAGTACAGAATTTCATCCCTAGACCGATGGTCAATCAGAAAGGACGATTCAGACACTCGAAGACATGCTACGAGCGAGTGTGTTGGATCAGCAAACCGGTTGGGATCGATGCCTGTCGTTGGCAAAATTTGCTTACAATAATAGTTTTCATGTAAGCATCGGTATGACACCCTATGAAGCACTATATGGGAGATGTTGCAGAACTCCTATTTGCAGGAATGAAGCAGGCGAGAAACTCTTAGACAATCCGGAATTGATTGACCAAGCAACAAAACAATTAAGCTTGATCCAACAAAGGCTAAAAAGAACCCAGGATAGGCAGAAAAATTTTGCCGACAATTGACGAAGGGAGCTAGAATTTGCGGTAAGTGACAAAGTATTTTTGAAGGTCGCCCCATGGAAATGAGTCTTTTGTTTTCAGCAGCGAGATAAACTAGCACCTAGCTACATTGGTCCGTATGACATTGTCGAAAGAATCGACCCTGTTGTATACTGACTTGCCTTACCTCTAAATATGGAAAGAATTCACAACGTATTTCACATTTCAATGCTAAGAAAGTATATGCGAGAAAGAGCCTCCCCTCCCCAAGAAGCATCAGCTCTTACCCGAATGGCCATCAGAACAGGATCTTGACACACAAACATGTACAAGCACACACAGGCAAGCACAAGCACAATACCATAATAACGTATCCTCAATCATGTCAGAACATAATTAGCTTATTCAATTCACATATCATATGCAATTCAGGCACTCAAAACCTAACTTAAGGGTTCGGTATAGCCTATAAGATTCATATCTCAATCCGCAATTCTTGCACATATCCT
Organism: Passiflora organensis; assembly: GCA_019739055.1. Classification (NCBI taxonomy): domain Eukaryota; kingdom Viridiplantae; phylum Streptophyta; class Magnoliopsida; order Malpighiales; family Passifloraceae; genus Passiflora; species Passiflora organensis. The sequence goes on along the minus strand of JAEPBF010000069.1, from coordinate 134,617 downwards.
ACAATCAATTCACATGCAATAATAACAAGGGCATGCATTGAAAATAACAAATAAACAATAAGGATCTCTGGAGAAACCGATGAGGTGTAGATCCTACCTCTCTTATCTCTGAACAAGAAGCTATTCCTTTGCCTTTATTTAATAATTCTGAACCACTTATAGTATCATAAGGAAAAGACAAAACAGAATTAAGGATGCATACTCAATAACCAATTGAATACCCTATTTCCTTATCAATTACACTCACCAAACCTATCAGAAACCAATGGTCAGATGCTGCAGGTGCCTCCCCTATTGATGTGTGATGTGATAGCCAAGAACTTAACAAGATTCAACCTGAATTACCATCCAATTTAACTATGTATATTTTGACACTAAGTATGGGACACAAGATAGTTTGTGATTTCATGTTAACAAGGTGTAAGGTTTGCGATTTCATGCTAACAAAGAGGGATTAAGTGTTTATAACTTATACAATCAAAAGAAACAAGAACGGAATCCAATATGTTCATCAATTGATCAAGATAGGCAACAATAGGGAAAGGTTAGGGCATACTGATTTCATGTATAGAAAAGATTCAGAGGATGAATTCATGATTTTATAACATGAATAAATGCCAAACAATCATACAAACAAGAGGAACAACAACAGAAATCAAATGAAGACAGAATCGCACAATCTTGAACCCTAATCCCGTCGAAATTTGACTAATCTTATTAGGAAAAAATAAACTTTTGAAAAAAATGATTTCTGGAAAGAAGATGAAGATAGCTTTCCAACAAGCTATTATTCGCAAGAATCCGACAAAGGATGAGAGAGTTATGCTATTTTGAAGTTCTAGCAGATTTTGACAATTTTGCCGAAATTTGATTTAACTTTTAACAAAGAAACACTAATATCCAAACAAAAAACCAGATATGGTTGGAAAGAAGATAAACAGATCTGTCCAACAAGCTATTATTAACAGGAATCCAATAAACAACGAGAGAGTTATGCTTGTTTGAAGTTCCAGCGGATTTCAGCAGAAATTGAGAGGTGTAGGGTTTTTATGCCTTACGAATTTTGTGTGTTTTCTGTATAAGATTTTTGTGTGGATGACTTCCTATTTATATAAGGTGGTTATGGGATTAAAATCCCTACCTTAAAGGCTTAATTAAAGTAAGATAATTATCAGAATTAAATTCTGTAACTATCCCCACTTAAACTTAGGGTTTTTATTTCCTAAGGTAATTATCAACCAAGAAAGAATCAATTTAAAGGGAATTAATACCATAAATAATTACTAGACATCCCTTACTAATTTCGGTCATCAGAGATCTTTTTCTTCAGAGACAAAATGGTCTTTCTCACATGCATTGACTTCTGGACTTCTAGGACTCAAAATTCAGGGTCTCACACAAACATCTCCTAATAACCAAAAGATCAACACCTAAAACCAGCTAAGATATCGAATTAATACCACAAGCATCAATCACAAATAGTAGAGGGCAAAATCATCACAAGCACATATAATATAAGGATAGGCCTAATTTGGTAGAAAACAAGAGGAAGGACTGAAAACATTTCTAATTCAGAAGCCCATAGGTAGTCTATAACATAATCTGATCTTTAAAACAAAGATTTGTCCCCATCTACGCCTGTTCTCCAAGGCTATACCCTAAAAAGGGTAAAAAAGTTAGACAATAAATATTACAACAAGCCTTTTAGTTGTCTCCGACATCCTGACTTAACTAGCCTAGGAGCACTCTTCAAGCTGCACATACAAGTTATCCTGCCACTCAAAAACAAGGTATCTTAATGTCCAGACTCGAACTGACCTATAGGGAATCTTGATGCCCAAACTCAAACTGGCCTACAAGGATTCTTGACGTCCAGAGTTGAACTGGCCTACAAGGCATCTAGGGAGCTCTTATTGGGAATAACCACCCAAAAACCTCCCAGTTCGGGAAGCACCTCACCTCTCCCTTGGAGCAATAATACTTACCTCGCATAGCCAGCGGCAAAAGAATCTTTCATACAAAACACAAACAAGGCACATACATGCATACACAAATCACAAGAAAGGATCCTCATTCAAATCACAATACAACCACAAATCAGTAAGCATATCATAGCCGTGTGTATGCTCTTCTAATTTTTGAGATTATAACAAAGATAAATCACCCGATTGTGCAATCAATTCAAAGATAACTAAACCAAAATCAACAACAAATTAAATATACAATCAAAAGTAACTAAAGGAACCGATGAGGCATAGATCCTACCTCTCACGAGTCTGAATCAGATGCAATCCTCAGCCTATCTCATAAAATCAGAATCTCCTAAACAACCACAAGGAAAAGACCACACAATACCAGCCACAATATATTTAATTAAAAAACAAAGGCATTGGGAATCCTTACCAATTAACCTACCATAATCCAGCAATCCGGATGCAACAATATCTTCCCCCTGAATGCGTGATGTGATGGTAAAAAATTCAGCAATAAACAACCTGATTATTCACTCTAATTCATCATACAAATTTTGGTAACATCTTAAGGCTTAATAGGGTCAATTGCAATTTCATAATCCACATAAGAAGAAGCTTTGAGTTCATGTGAATAAGGAAGGAATAGGTGCCAAACACTCAAATGATTAAAAGGAATAAGATCTAAAACCAATAGACAAGTCAATTGATTAAATTTCGGCAAACATAGGATTAGGAATTGGGCATAACAATTTCATCTATAAGAAAGATTCAAAGGGTGATTCATCATTTTACAACATGAATGGATAACAAACAATCATACAAACAAAAAGAATAACAACAGAAATCAATTGAAGGAAGAATCACACATTCTTGGTACCATAACCGACTTATTACGACTTGAATTTCGATAAGAAAGAACTAACTTTCTGATGACCAACCAAAGATAGATAATTAGAGAATGGAAAGAACTTTCCAACAAGTTATTATTTTTAGAAATCCGATAAAGGATGAGAGTGCTATGGTAGGATTAAGATCAAAGAATTTCTTACACAAAATTGATGAATTACGGATTGAATTTTGACAAAGAAAAACTAACCTTCTGATTACCAACCCAATATAGTTAGATAGAAGATAGAAAGAGCTTTCCAACAAGCTATTATTTGCAGAAATTAGATTAAGGATGAGTGAGTTATGCTAAGGTGAAGTTCAAGGAATTTCAGTTAAGGTTTAGGCAAAAATCGAAAATTGAGAGAAAGGAGATAAATTTTGAAATTTTCAGGTGGGTTTTGGTATGTTTAGATAGAATAGGCTGACCACTCTTTTATAGGTGTCTAAAGAGATTTAGTTAAGAGATAGTTCCCTACTTTTAAGCTTAAAAGGATAATTCTTTTAGAAGGATAATTTTATTTAAAAGGATAATTATATTAAAAGAGATATTCTATTTAAAAAGAATAATTATCTGATATCTTGGATAATAAAGGATAAAACTAAGGATAATTAATATCATAATACCATAATTAAACTAAAAAATATCTGGTAGCAACCATTTTAGGCCATCACACATTCCTTTCTTCAAAGGCAAAATAATCATTTCATCTGCATCGACTCCTGAACTTTCCGGACATCTACACTACGAAGGATTGGGGTCTCACATCCTCCCCATACAAAAATTTTGTCCTCTAATTTTCTGAACAAGAGCTTTGGATTATGAACCTACCATGCTTTCACTGTGCTACTCCATTTCCTAGTCGACCTTGCCATACTAAACAAACACACATACAATATAACTTTCCAATATGAAACACAAAATTAGAAAAGAGTTGGTACCTTGGTAGAGAGGCGTACACCGGACGATATGCATATGCTGGAAATAAAACATAAATATGCATACAAAGCACAACAAGCATACACACAAAGCACACAACACTCAGCAAATCATACATATCAACATGCAATCAACATACAAAAACATGCAAATCTTATAGTCATGCTTTCAGCAAATCTTATAGTCATGCTTTCATACTTGTAAGTTATAATCAATTAAATTACCTATGAACATATGCGCATGCTTCTAAAATTGAGAACACAATATCATGCAAATCACACAATCTACTAAACCATACTCCACTACCAAATCTGTAAGAACCCAATCCCAACCTATTAGGATCCTTACCACTATGAAACCCAAATAAGCCCTCACAAGGTCCTATTTGATTCCCACAAGGCTCAAGTCACCTAATTGTCAATTTTTCAAGCTACACATGTAAGTCATCCTGCAGTAAAAAATAGGGCATCCTAATGTCCATACTTGAATTGGCCTATAGGGCATCTTGACGTCTAGACTCAAACTAGCTTATAAGGCTTCCTGAAGATCGGACATGAACCGGCCTACAAGGCATCCAGCGAGTTTTTGTTTGGAATAACCACCCATAAACCTCCCAGTTCGGTAAGTTCCTCTTCTCTCCCTAAAAGTAACAATACTTACCCACATGGCCAGTGACAAAAAAATCCTTCAAAGAAAGCACAAACAAGGCACATACACACATAGTACATGCTTACACAAATCACAACAAAGGATCCTCAATCAAATCACAATACAACTACAAAATTAGTAAGAATATCGTAGCCGTATGTATGACCTTCGAATTTTCTAGATTATCACAAAGATAAATCACCCAACTGCGCAATCAATTCAAAGATAACCAAACCAAAGTCAACAAAAAATCAAATATACAATCAAAGGTAACCAAAGGAACCGATGAGGCAAAGATCCTACCTCTCACGAGTTTGAATCAGATACAATCCTCTGTCTTTCAAATAAGATTAGAATCTCCTAAATAACCACAAGGAAAAGACCACACAATCCTAAGCCACTAGATAATTAAAAACCAAAGGCATTGGGAATCCTTACCAATTAACCTACCAAAATCCAATAATCTAGATGCAACAATATTTTTTCCCTAAATGCGTGATGTGATGGACAAAAATTCAGGAATAAACAACCTAATTATTGTAAGACCCCGAATTTTGAGTCCTAGAAGTCCAGAAGCCAGTGCAAGTGAAAAGACGATTTTGCCCCTGAAGAGAAGAATGTGTGATAGCCGAAATTGGTAAGATTGTTCAGTAAATTAATTTGCTTCTAATTCCTTTTGATTTAGGTCCTTGTAGATGGGTAATAGCTTTAGGAACCATCCTTTAAGGTAGATAGTTGCCTTAAAGATTAAGTCCCTAAAAATAGGGAAGGTAATTTAAGAGTTTTGGTTATTTAGTGAATTATATTGGATTGATAGATTGATTAAAAGTAGTAGACATAATTCTACACTCATTGAATATAAATAGGAAGCCAACCCCACAAAATTTGTCCCCTAAAACCTGACAAAAGTCGTATAGGCTTAAAACCCTATACCTCCCATTAGCCGTCAGAATTTGCAGAAACTTTAAACCAGTATAACTCCCTCATCGTTCATTGGATCTCTGCGAATAATAGGTTTTTGGAAAGCTCTCTTCATCCTCTTACCAACCATCTTTTGTTTTCCGTCAGGAGATTAGTATTTCTTTGTCTAATGTTACTTTGAAAAGCGGCGGCCGAATTAGGTTTTCGCCAAATCTTCTTGAACTTCAAAATAGCATAACTTTCTACTCGTTTGTTGAAATCTTGCAAATAATATCTCGTTGGAAAGATATTTTCATCCTCTTTCCAACCCTATATTAATCGCAGCTTGGATGTAAATACTTCGTTGTTTAGGTTAAGATGAAATCGTCCTATGCTCTACTTTTAGCAACAGGTTGTGCATAAGTAATTGGAATGGTAAATTCAGGTTGCATCTTGTTAAGTTTCCGGCTATCACATCACACATCAAAGGGGGAGGCACCTGCAACATCTGATCACTGGTTTTCTGATAGGTTTGGTGAGTGGTACTGGTAAGGAATAGGGTATACAATTGATTTTTGGGATATGCATGCTTAGATTGTTTTGTCTTTGTCTGGTGATGATTTAGGTGGTTAAGATTTACTTAATAAAGGAAAAGGAGTAGCTTCTTGTTCAGAGACAAGGGAGGTAGGATCTATGCCTCATCAGTTTCTCCAGAAACCCCCGCTCTTATCTGATGTTTTTGTTACCTGCCTTTGTTGTATTGTTTGTGATTGGATTATATGGTGAGAGTATGAAATCCGTAATGAGATATGAATCCCCTAGGCCGTATAGAACCCCTGAGTTAGGAATTGAGTGCCTGGGATGCTATTGTTATATGAATTGGATGTGTTGATTATTTCCTGACGTGACTGAGAATACTCTGTACGTGATCCTTTTAGTTGTTTAGGGAATGATCTTATGTGATTTGGGAGATTTGTGTTTAGGGATTCTGTAGATCTTATGATGCTGCGACCCTACTGAGATTCTTGTAATCTCATACCGTTGTTTTTACCATTTTTCAGGCTTAGGTACACCCTCTGTTCGTGGTACCAATGTGTGAGATCCAGGCTGCACGGCGGGGCGATGTCGCATCATAAATACTTACTTGTTTCATGCGCAAATAACTTGAAAGATTGGATAATATTCTGGTTTATTTTTAAGCATTCGTTTAGCTTGCTATTTCCGAAATTTGTTGATGAATTTCTTACTGGTTATTTGGATCCCTATGGGACTTGTGTGTTATGAACCCAATGGATAGATTTAAGACTTCCGCTGATGATTTTATTTACTCCGTATGTTACTAGAATATGTGTCCAGTATCATGCTCCAATTGATTGATAAGCAACAAAATAAACAAGATTAAAATCGGTATCATATGAGTAGCCTTGTGAAATTCTAATAGTTCTTAGGTGACATTGAGGCTTATTTGGGTTTCACGGCGGTAATGACCTTAATCGGAGCAATTAAGAATAGTTAGGAATTGGGGTTGTTACAATTATTCACCCTAATTCATCATATAAATTTTGGCAACATCTTAGGGCTTAATAGGGTAAATTGCAATTTCATCATACACATAAGAAGAAGCTGTGATTTTGTGTAAATAAGGAAGGAATAGGTGCTAGACACTCAAACGATTGAAAGAAACAAGATGTGAAACTAATAGACAAGTCAATTGATTAAATTTTGGCAAACATAGGGTTAGGAATAGAGCATGGCAATTTCATCTATAGGAAAGATTCAAAGGATGAATTCATAATTTTACAATATGAATGGATCACAAACAATCATACGAATAAAAAGAATAACAACAGAAATCAATTGAAGAAAGAATCACACAATCTTGGCACCAAAACCGACTTATTATGACTTCAATTTCGTTAAGGAAAAACTAACCTTATGATGACCAACCAAAGATAGATAACTAGAGAATGGAAAGAACTTTCCAACAAGCTATTATTTTTAGAAATCTGATAAAGGATGAGAGTGCTATGGTAGGATTAAGATCAAAGAATTTCTTACACAAAATCGATGAATTACGGATTGAATTTTGACAAAGAAAAACTAACCTTCTGATTATCAACCCAATATAGTTAGATAGAAGATAGAAAGAGCTTTCCAACAAGCTATTATTTTCAGAAATTGGATTAAGGATGAGTGAGTTATGCTAAGGTGAAGTTCAAGGAATTTCAGCTAAGGTTTAGGCAAAAATCGGAAATTGAGAAGAAAGGAGATAAACTTAGAAATTTTCTAGTGGGTTTTGGTATGTTTAGGTAGGATAAGCTGGCCACTCTTTAATAAATGTTTAAAGAGATTTAGTTAAGAGATAATTCCCTACTTTTAAGCTTAAAAGGATAATTAAAAGATAATTCTTTTAGAAGGATAATTCTATTTAAAAGGATAATTCTATCAAAAGAGATATTCTATTTAAAAGGAAGAATTATCTAATACCTTGGCTAATAAGGGATAAAACTAAGGATAATTAATATAAAAATATCAGAATTAAAATAGAAAATATCTAGCAGCAACCATTTTAGGCTATCACACATTCCTTTCTTCATGAGCAAAATAGTCATTTCATCTGTATCGGCTCCTGGACTTTTTAGACATCTACACTACGAAGGATCGGGGTCTCACATGACCGTTTTGTCCCTGAAGAAAAAGATGTGTGATGTATGAGATTGGTATTGAAGGTTTAGTATTCATTTCTGATTTCATTTTCTTTTGATATATTTCCTTATTGGTTCAGTCCTATCTTAAATAATAATTTCCTAAAATTAAATAGATAATTCCAGGAATTAATTATAATGATTATCTCCCCTTAACTAGTCCTAAAAGTAGGAAAATTGAATCCTATTACACCCAACATAAGGAGTAGCCGGCCATAATTAATCCCTACAACAGAAATACAAAAAATTATCAAGCAATCAAACCTTACACCCTATCCTTTTGCTGCCGAAATTTCCTTGCCTTCACCTTAGTCGAATTCTTTCATACTTTTTCAGATTTCTTCGATTAATAGCTTGTTGGAAAGCTCTTTCCATCCTCTATCAAGATATCTTGGTTTGATCTTCAAAAGGTCACTCTTTCATTGTTAAAATCTTTGTCGCAGATCCCTTAAAAAGTGTGCCAAAATTATGTGATTCTTCCATCAACTGGTTTTTATTTCTATTCCATTTGTTTGTATGATTGTTTTGGATTCCATTTATATTGTAACATCATGAATTCATCCTTTGAATCTTCCCTATACATGAAATTGGCATACCCTACACATTGCCCTATTGTTGCCGATTTTGATCAATTGACTAACCTATTGGTTTTGTTCTTGTTACTTTTAATTATATGTGTTATTAACACCTAATCCTTTCTTGTAAACATGAAATCGCAACCTTTACACCTTGTATGCTAGAAATCGCAATTGCCTTGTGCCCTATCTTAAATGCCAAAGATTTCATAGTTAATTGGGGTGGTAATTCAGGTTGAATCTTGTCAAATTCTTGGCTATCACATCACACATCCAAGGGGGAGGCACCTGTGGTATATGATCACTGGTTTCTGATAGGTTCGGTGAGTGGAATTGGTAAGGAAATAGGATATCTACTTGATTATTGAGTATGCATGCTTAGTATGGTTTTGTCTTTATCTTATGATGTTATAGGTGGTTCGGATTCCTTGAATAAAGGAAAAGGAATAGCTTCTTGTTCATAGACAAGAGAGCTAGGATCTATGCCTCATCGGCTTCTGCAGAGATTCTTGTTGATTTTGGTGCATGTGCTTGATGTTAGTATGTGCATATGTGAGATAGTGTCTGCATAAGTTACGAATTGATTTGAGGCTCACTTAGGTTATATCGAACCCTTGAGATAGGTTATAAGTGCCTAATTTGCATGTGTTGTATGCATTGAATATGCTGATTGTGTTCTTACATGATTAAGGATGCCCTGTTGTGGTATTGTGCCTTGTATTTGCTTGTGTGTCAGGATCCTTTTCCGGTGGTCATTTCGGGTAAGCGCTAATGCTCCTTAGGAGAGGAGAGGTTCTTACGAGTATGGGAGTTGTATGGATGCAATCCCTAGCAAGAGCTCACTGGATGCCTAGTCTTGTATGCTGGCTAGATGTCTTTTCCTGTGTGTTGGCAAGATGCCCTTATCCTTGTATGAGTTGGATGCTATAATCTTGTATGCTGGTTATGATGCATAGTCCTGTGTGATGGCTAGATGCTCTGTCCTGGCAGATCCTGTGGGCGAGATTCAAAGTTCAAATGATGAACGGGACCCTATCCTTTAAGGTCCTATCCTCTGAAAATTAGTGGCAATGAAAATACCAACAGAAAGAACTTTTCTGGTTCAAATTCCAATGGATCTTCGTGGAATTCTCAGCAATGTCGATGTTACAATTGTGGTGAGATGGGACATGTTTGGAGGGAATGCCCGAAACCAAGGCGAATCACAGGTGTACCAAACGCAGACCAAGGTGAGAATGCCAACCCTGCCAGATCACCAACATGTGCACCAGGAGTACCACCCAACGGATCCACAAACGAGACGCAACCAAGACCAACAAGGCTCTTCACCCTAACTGATGCCGAGGCTAGTCCTGATATGTTGACAGGTAGTATTTCGGTCTTTTCTCAAAATGCTAAAGTATTATTAGATCGTATTGATGCGCACCTATCCTTACCCTACCTATTTGTGAAAAGGAGTATGTGGTTTACAGCAACACGTCAAAATCTGAACTTGGATGCGTATTGATGCAAGATAGGAAAGTCATTGCCTACGCTTCCTAACAATTGGGACCGCACGAGAGAAACTACCCTACGTATGATTTGGAACTTGCAGCCGTGGTGTTTGCGTTGAAAATATGGTGACAGTTACGACCGTACGAAAGCAACTATCCTACATGTGCACCCTATTACATGCCTATGTTGTTGAATTTAAAAGTTACTCGTGTGCATCTTGGCAATAATTTTTCTGGATCATTATTGGCACGAATCAAAGTCACGCCGACCTTGATTGAGGAAATCTGGAATCAGCAATTAGAGGATCCAAAACTAATTGAAATTCGGAAGCAATTTTCTGATGGTGTTGATGCCATAATTCGTGATTTCAGAATACGAGATGATGAAGTGCTTGTCTTCAAAAACTAGGTATGTGTTCCACAAGATATTGATATTCGTAACCTTATTCTATCATAGGCGCATAGTTCGAAGTTCGCTATCCATCCCTTGAAGCACTAAGATGTACCGAGATTTAAAGAAGTAGTATTGGTGGCCAAAAATGAAACGCCACATTGCTGAGTTTGTTGCTCAATGCCTCGTATGTCAACAAGGAAAGATCGAACATTATCGGCCTGCTGGTCTATTCCAGTCACTTTCGATTATAGAATGGAAGTGGGAGCATGTCACAATGGATTTTGTGACCGGTTTGCCTAGATCACAGCAAGGATACGATGCCATTTGGGTAATCGTGGATCGATTGACGAAATCTGCACACTTCCTTCCTATACATGTGACAGATACACCTCAGAAATTGGCTGTTTGTTACTTGGACGAGATTGTTCGATTGCATGGAATGCCAGTTTCCATCGTTTCAGATCTTGACCCTCATTTCAACTCATAATTTTGGGAAAAATTCCAAAATGTGATGGGTTTGAGATTGAATTTCAGTACAGAATTTCATCCCCAGACCGATAGTCAATCATAAAGGATGATTCAGACACTTGAAGACATGCTATGTGCATGTGTGTTGGACAAGCATACCGGTTGGGATCGATGCCTACCGTTGGCAGAATTTGCTTACAACAATAGTTTTCATGTAAGCATCGGTATGGAACCTTATGATGCACTATAAGGAAGACATTGCAGAACTCTCATTTGCTGGAATGAAGTAGGCGAGAGATGCCTAGACAATCCAGAATTGATTGATCAAGCAATGGAGCAGTTGAACTTGATTCAACAACGACTAAAAACAGCCCAGGATCAGTAGAAAAACTATGCTGATAATCGACGAAGGGAGCTGGAATTTACGATAGGTGACAAAGTGTTTTTGAAGGTCGACCCATGGAAAAAAGTCCTTCATTTTCAGTAGCAAGGTAAGCTAGCACCTCATTACATTGGTCCGTAGGATGTTGTCGAGAGGATCGGCCCTGTTGCATACCAACTTGCCTTACCGCCAAATATGAAAAGAATTCACAATATGTTTCACGTTTCAATGTTGAGAAAATATGTGTGAGACCCTGCCTATGTGCTCGAAGAAGCCCCAGTCGAAGTTGCTAAAGACCTATCCTATCCCATACAGCCAGTTTCCATACTAGATAGATCAGTTCGACAGCTTCGCAGTCAAAGCATGACTATGGTACGAGTTTTTATTTTTTTATTTTTTTTTTTTGAGAATGAAAAGTATCCCAGTCGATAACCAGACTAATCTCTCCCGTGGCTCGACCACCCGACTCACTTCACAGGCATTTAGCCTGCAGCCATGAGTGGTACGGTACAGCATCCACCTCTTTGTGTGGGACCACTACCAACAGTGCACTTTCCATACCTCTCAGTTTTCCCGGATCGAACCAGGTACCTTGAGTTAAGGGAACGCAGTATGCTGTAGACCACTGCGCCAACACCTCGTTGGTAACTATGGTACGAGTTATTTGGCATAATGGCCAAATTGAGGAACAGTCTTGGGAGACTAGGGAATCTATGCATACGAAATTTCCTTCCTGATTTCTTAGGTACTTGTGCTAAAATTTCGAGGACGAAATTCTTATAAGGAGAGAAGGATGTGAGACCTCGAATTTTGAGTCATAGAAGTCTAGAAGCCAGTGCAGGTGAAAAGACCATTTCTCCCCTGAAGAAAAGGATGTGTAATGGCCGAAATTGGTAAGAAATGTCTAGTAATTAATTTTGATTTTAATTCCCTTTAATCTAGTTCTTTATATGTTGATAATTACTTTATAAATTAAAATCCCTAAAATTATGGGAGATAACTACAGAATTTAATTCTGATTATTATCTTACTTTAATCAAGCCTTTAAAATAGGCATTTTAACCCCATAAACACCTTATATAATTAGGAAGCCAGCCACACAAAAATCTTATACAGAAAACACACAAAATTCGTAAAACCTAAAAACCTTACACCTCCCAATTTCTGTCAAAATTTGCTTGAACTTCAAAATAGCATAACTCTCTAGTCCTTTGTCGGATTCCTATGAATAATATCTTGTTGGAAATATCTCTTCATCCTCTTTCTAACCATATTTGTTTTCCCATCTGAAGGTTAGTTTTTCTTTGTCGAAAGTTAAATCATATTTCGACGGAATTGCCAAAATCTGTTTGAACTTCAAAATAGCATAACTCGCTCGTCCTTTGTTGGATTCTTGCAAATAATAGCTTGTTGGAAATATTTTTTCATCCTCTTTCCATAAATCTTGGATTTCTTGTCTAAAGGTTAGTTTTTCTTTATCGAAAGTTAAATTGTATTTCGGAGGGATTAGGTTTCAAGATTGTGTGATTCTTTCTTCAATTGATTTTCCGTTGTTGTTCATCTTTTTCGTATGATTTTTTGGCATCCATTCAATTTATAAAATCATGAATTCATCCTTTGAATCTTTTCTATACATGAAATCAGTATGCCCTACCCTTGCCTTATTGTTGCCTAACTTTATCAATTGATTAACTTATTGGATTCCAATCTTGTTTCTTTTGATTGTAGAAGTTATAAACACTTAATTCTTCTTCATTAACATGAAATTGTAACCCTTACACCTTACTAACATGAAATCGAAAATTATTTTGTGTCCTATGCTTAGTGCCGATATATACACAGTTAAATTGGGGTGGTAATTCAGGTTGAATCTTGTTAAATTCTTGGCTACCACATCACACATCCAAAGGGGAGGCACCTGCGGCATCTGACCACTGGTTTTTGATAGGTTTGGTGAGTGAAATTGTTAAGGAAATAGGGTACTTACGTGGTTATTGAGTATGCATGCTTAGTTTGGTTTTTTCTTTGCCTTGTGATGCTATAGGTGGTTGGGAATTATTAAATAAGAGCAAAGGAATAGCTTCTTGTTCTGAGAGAAGAGAGGTAGGATCGATGCCTTATCAGTTTCTCCAGATATCCCTGTTGTTTGTTTGTTCTTTTCGATACCTGCCCTTGTTATTAATGCATTCGAATTGATTGTAGGATATGTGCATGAATCGCGGATTGAGATAAGAATCCTATAGGCCATACCGAACCCTTAAGTTAGGTTTTGAGTGCCTGAATTGCATATAATTGTGTTCTGACATGATTGAAGATACCCTGTTGTGGTATTATGCTTTGTACTTGCTTGTGTGTGCTTGTACATGTTTGTGTGTCAAGATCCTATTCCCATGGCCATTCAGGGTTAACGTTAATGCTTTTTGGGCGAGGGCAGGGTCTTACTGGTAAGGGAGTTATATGGGTGGTAATCCTCAGCTTGCAGGCGCTGGAAGCCTTGTCCTAGTGTGGCTTGGATGCCTGGTCCTTGTGTGGGTGGAAGCCTTGTCCTTGTGTGGCATGGATGCCTTGTCCTTGTGTGGCAGGATGAATAGGTTTGTTGATTAGCTTGTGTGCTAACCTTTTACCCTTTGTGCAGTAAACCTTGGACAACACAAGTGCAAGGAGATGACCTTTCTTTCTTTCTAGTGCCGAGAGTAATCTGATGAGTTTTACCTGCTTGTGTACTTCTGATTTTTTGAAGTGCTGTAGTCCACCTTTAGCCTTAGTTTTGGCCCTATCCCTTTGATTGATACTTGAATTGCATGATACCCATAGTTGTGTAGGGTTGATCTGATGTTGTTCAGGAGATATATATTTAAGATTTTTATAGATCTTACGATGTTGTGACCCTACTGAGATTCTTGTAATCTTATCCTGTTGTATTCACCATTTTTCAGGCTTAGGTACATCCACTATCCATGGTACTAGTGTGTGAGATCAAAGCTGCACAGCAGGGCGGTATTGCATCACATTTGCATACCTGTTCCTTGATTGCCTGCACATATAACATGAATTATGATTGGACTACTCTCTGGTTTTTCAAGATTCCTTCTTTACTTGTTGTGTCCGATTTATGTTGGGGGTTAACTTGCTGGATATTTGGATCCCTATGGTAGTTGTGTGTTGTGGATTCATTAATTTTATTTAAAAACTTCTGCTGATATGTCATTCACTCGGTATGATACCAGAATACTTGTCCAATATCATACTCCAATTGTTGATAAACATAAAGAATGTACATGCTAAAAATTGAGAATTTGAAGAGAAAGCCTTGTGGGATTCAAATAGGTATTGGTTCTTGGGCTTGTTTGGGTTTCACGTTGGTAAGGGCCATAATTGGAGCAATTAATAATAGATTAAGAGTTAGGTTTGTTGCAGTTTGAGTCCTTACACTTTGCCCTACTAATAACAAAATTTGTCAATTGATTTGCTTGTTGGTTTCTAATCTTGTTTCTTTTAATCGCTTGGGTAATTAACACTTAATCCTTCCTTGTTATCATGAAATCGCAACCTCTAATCTACTTATGCATGAAATTGAAATTTCCCTTGTACCCTAACTTGGTGCCAAAATTTTCATGGTGAATTGGGTTGAAAACTCTGGTTGATTCCTGTTGTGTTCTTGGCTATCACAGCACATATCCAAGGGGGTGGTTCTAACAGCATCTGATAGATGGTTTATGATAGGTTTGGTGAGTGGAGTTGGTAAGGAACTAGGATGTTTATTTTGTTTCTGAATCTGTATACTTACTGTGGTATTGTCTTTGCCTTATGATTGTATAGGTGGTTTTGATTCCATTAATAAAGGCAAAAGACTAGCTACTTGTGCAGAGACAAGAGAGGTAGGATCTATATGTCATCGCTTTCCCTAGAAATCCATTGTTTGCACATTGATTTGGTTTGTTCCTTGATCTATGCGCATGCTTAGGGTTTTGGTATGCATGATTGGGGATTGGTATGGTTCCCTAGGAAGTTATGAATCCCTATACTAGGATATGTGTGCCTATTTCAGTTATTCTATGTGCATTGGATTTGCTGCTTGTATTGTGATGTGATTGAGGATGTTCTGTTGTGGTGTTAAGCCTTGTTCTTGCTTGTGTTTGCTTATACTTGATTGTATGACAGGATCCTTTTTCGGCGGCCATTCAGGGTAGATGACTGATGGTCTTAGGGAGAGGAGAGGTACTTACTGGTATGGGTGTCACATGGGTGGCAATCCCCAACAAGAGCTCGCTGGATGCCTAGTCTTTGTGTGGCTAGAAGCCTAGTCCTTGTGTGGCCAGAAGCCTACTCCCCGTGTGGCTAGTTGCATTTTCCTTGTGTGGCAAGATGCCCTTATCATTGTGTCGTTTGGATTCCCTTATCCTTGTGTGGCTTGGATGCCTTGTCCTTCTGTGGCAAGATGGATAGGCTTGTTGTTTAGATTGTTTTCTAACCATTTACCCTTTGTGCAGCTAAGCCTTGGACAACACAGGTGGAAAGAGATAGCTTTTCAATTGGTCAGATCAAATGATGAATTACCTACCTGTGTACTTTTGGTTTCAAAAGTGTTCTTCGACCACCTGAAGCCTTGTTACTTTCGGTCCTACCCTTACTTTGCTTGATTGATGTTTGTTTGATACCTCTTTAGTAATATAAGCGGATCTGATGTTGGGAGATGCTTGTTTAGTTTTGTACAGATCTTATGATGTTGTGACTCTACTGAGATTCTTGTAATCTCACCCCATTGTTTTCCCCCTTTTCAGGCTTAGGTACATCTTCTGGTAGTGGTAATGAGGTGTGAGATCAAGGCTAAACGGCAGGACGATACTGCATCACATTCACATACTTTCTTCTTTTCTGATTATTTTTGCACATACCCTTGAACATGCAATTTGATTTGACTACTTTCTGGTTCTTTAGATCCCTCCTATTCCTACTTATTTCAGAAATGTAATTAAGGGCTACTTTCCAGATTTTGAGACACCTTTGGGACTTATGTGTTATGGTTCCTTCGATTAATTATAAATACTTCTATGATATTTTTATTCACTCTGTATGTTACCAGAATGTATGCCTAATATTAACATGCTCCAGCCTTTAAAAGCATAAGAATGAACTTTAAAATTCATAATTAGTTTGACTTGAGCCTTGTAGGATTTAGATAGGTCCTTGGAAGGGTTTGTTTGGGTTTCTCTGTGGTAAGGGTTAATAGGTTTGGTATCGGAGCATGGTTTAGGAAATATAATTGCATGAATTTGATCGATTAATGCTGATGTGTTTTCTGGTTTTGTGCTTGTAGGAATGTACATGCACACACACTACACCTTTAGATACTAATGGCAAGAGTGTTCCTGATCTTAAAATGCTTGGTTTGTAGTGTTTGATTGCCATGATTAATTGTATGATTTGCTGTATGTTTTTGTATGTTCTTACATATGAATATATGTTGTATGTGTTTTGATGAGTGTTTTGATAGGTTTCCTTGTCTTAAACTAAGTGATTGCCAAATGCATGTGTGTGTTTTGTATGAATGTCGAGTGTACCTTTAAGTGTATGTATGCATACCGAGACTTGTATGTACTTGTATGCATCACTTATGATTTGTTTCAGCAGATGCATATCGTTCAATGTACGCCTCTCCACCAGGTACCATTTCTTTCCTTAGTTTCATATTTAGATTATGTATTGAGTGACCTCATGTGTTTGTTTAGTATGGCAAGGTCTGTTTGGACGTGTAATCCTTCTAGGGCTCGTTGGGTAGGAAGGAAGCTCAAGCCAAATAGCAACCGAATGAGCAGAATGTGCCGATTTCACAGGATGAGCAAGAAGGGAAAGCTAAGCCCGAAAACTAAGTTGAACAGCCTGAAGCACCAGCTGCACCAGCCATGGATCCGGTGGTGGCACAGATACTGAATGTGTTGTAATGACTTGCTGCACACACGCAGTGAATGGAAGCCCAATTTCTGAATGTTCCTGCACCTGCACACACTTTTGAAGATCCTATGTCTCCACTTGAACCTATCTAGTCAGCTTATCCTAAAGAAGCTGAGAGACTTCCGGTTGTCATTACAAACTTTTTGAAGGAAGCCCATTAACTAAATGCAAAGATTTCAGCGGTTCAGGCGGTGCCGCCACAGCTTGTGAGTGGATTGATACCATATGCCATGCATCCTTATTCCTACATATTTCTGATGATGATAAAGTTCTCATTGCCACTTTCCTACTTGAGAGAGAAGCCCTCGCATGGTGGTCAGCTGTGAGTTTGTGATTTGGTTATTGTTTGCCTTCTTGGGACGAGTTCCTGTATGAATTTAAAGAAAGGTTCTACACTTCCATAAGAGTGAGCAGCAACAAGCTTTCTACAAACTTGAGCAAGGCACCCATTCCATGTTGGAGTATGAAAAACAATTGAGGGAGCTGTCCTGTTTTGCACCAGAAGAGGATCACACATCTTGTAACCTCGGAAGGCGATTCCAAGATAGGCTGAATACCAGGCTCAAAACTATTGTGGGAATGACAACTGTGTAGAATTTGCAAGAATTGATCGTTTCTACCAGGGAAGCTGTGAAGATTGTGCAGAGCAAGAAACCTCCTATATCAAGGAAAGGTGGTTCATTCCGATGTGGTTCCAAATTCAACCGTCGTGTGGGACCCTATCCTTTGAGGTCCTATCCTCCGAAGCACTATGTCAATGGAGTTAACTTTGGAAAGAATTTCTCTTGTTCCAGTCCTAAGTCTAATGGATCAACATGGAGTTCAAAGCCACAACGATGCTATAATTGTGGAGAAGTAGGCTATATTTAGAGGGAGTGCTCTAAACCAAGGAGTCTTAAAGGCGCACTAAATGCAAACTGAGGTGGATAATCCAATCCCACTAAACCACTAGCACATGCACCTGGAGGACCACCTAACGGATCTATAAGTGAGGCACAGCCCAAGCCTACGAGGCTGTTCATTTTGACAGATGCCGAAGTAAGCCCAGATGTGATGACAAGTACTCTTTCAGTCTTTTCTCAAAATGCTAAATTGTTATTAGATCCCGAAGGGAGTAGATCATTTATGAGTCCAAGGATAGCATTTAGCTCAGATCAGCCTCTATCTCCCCTATCTCCTCCTATGGCGGTTCTGACCCCATTGGAAAATGCTACCATATCCTATAGAATACAGCTGAAGATATTACATGTGTGACATGGATGATGGCTTAAGACAAAATCCTACCAATGTTGAATGCGGTTTGCACATCAATTCTAAAGGCTCAGCTTTGCTCATAACTATCGTTGTCTTCTCTGTCATGTCGATGTTCCTTTGATCGATTGTTTTCCATTCAAAGCATTGTGATATACGTATGGGTTTCTATTGTGCTTTAAGTGAACCCAACTCCATTGGACATCCGAGAGCTAGATGTGATATTAGACATGGATTGTCTGGCCAAATATCAAGCCTGAATGGAGTGTTTCACCAAGCTTGTGTGGTTCAGCCTTCGAGATGGTTCCGAATTCTATGTTGAAGGTGATAGGCAAGTTGTTTCAACTTGCATGATTTCTTGGCTGGATGCAAGGCGATTGATTAGCAAAGGATGTACTACGTACCTCGCACATGTGCATGACATTTCCAAAGAGTCTTCAGATCGGAATTTGGTTCTTGTGGTTCATGAGTTCCCAGATGTGTTTTCAGAAAACGTAGCCAGTTTTCTACTGGCAAGAGAAGTAGAATTCCACAATGAATTAGTGCCACATATGAATCCAATTTGCATTCCTCCTTATTGTATGGCTCTTGCGGAAATGAAGGAATTGAAGATGCAATTGGAAGATTTGCTGGATCGTAGTTTCATCTGACCCAGTGTGTCACCTTGGGGAGAACCTGTCTTGTTTGTAAAGAAGAAAGATAGATTGCTGCAATTGTGCATCGACTACCGGGAGCTGAATTGTGTGACCGTTCATCCTCGGATAGAGCAGCTGACAGGTCATTCGACTGAGCCATCTTCAACCTCCAACCGAAACCCTAAATCTGCAATTTCGATTTTCCAAGTTTTGCCCACCACAAATACATCTCATCTCCCATTAAAGCCTCAACAAGCAGAAAGATCACGTGATTGCGACTCTAACCGAACAACTTTCAATTGATTCTACAAACTAAAAGGAGCGAATTGTAGAACGAAAAATAATTGGATTTTGGGTGAAAAATTACCTATTTCCGGCCATGAAAAGGTTGATTTTAGGCACAAAACTAATTGGGACACACTTGAAAGCAGGTGAGGGAAATTTTGGGAGTGAAACGAAAGCTTGTATTCAACTGGGGAGACAATCATTAGAATGGGGTCTTATCCCGTTGATTGATCGGAAACAGGAGAAATAAAAATTAATTATAATAATTTTCATAGTGATTTTCAATTGTTAATGATTAATTAGAATAATTTCCAATAATTAATAATTATTTCCCAAAATCATATAGACTGAACTATAAGCCCATAAATAGTTTTAAATGACGGGCTAAGTCCTATAAACCTCGATGATCTTCCCTTGGGCTTCTCATCCCAAATAGGTCAAAAATTCCCAATTCTTACATATTGCCATTTACTTTTTTGAGTGACAAGAGGTGGGAGTTTACATTTCATTTGCTTACACAAAATTTTTTTTGCTTTGATGAGTTAAAATGAGAATTGTGATTGAATAAGTGTGTCATGTTTTTTAGCAGCAAAAGAAAGTGTTTACGTAAGAAAAAAACATCAAAACATCAAAATTGAAGTTGGCAATTATAAGATGAACCGTTCAGTCGGATCATTTACACCAACCGGTCGGTACAAAAAAGATTCTAGCCGAAGATGTTCCCATCGGTCAGGTCATGAGCACCAATCGGTCAGACAATCAAAAAAGAAAATTAAACAGGCCTGCCGAAGATACACCAACCAGTCAGTTCAACCTGAAATATCAACAGACCGGTCGGTTCACATTCACCGACCGATTGGTCATACGAGATCATCACCAAAGATATCAGATAAAGACTATCTTCGTAGGGATAAAGGTTATTGTATAAATTTTTAGTATAAAATAGACATTAGGGCTGTATAATTTTTCTTCAAACACCATATACTGTCAAGCTTTATTTTCAGAGCATGTCCTCGATTTGTCAGAGATCAAGACTTGGGTATGTTTGTTTGAGTTTTAATTAATACCAAGACTATTTATGTTAATTCTTTCTCTCTATCTTTTGCAATCTTGATTTACTAAAATAAAACTGGGATTCTAATTCACAATGTTCTTATTACAAGTTCTTGACTTTATTTTTAAATCTTGATTAATAAGCAAACTTGGCTAGTTTATCTAGAGGTGAGTCTTAACTTGTTAAACTTCAACACCAGATTAGAAGTCCAAGGACTATTACGGGAACTTGGTAGAATAGGAATATATCAACGAACCTAGGGTTCATATTAATTGTGGAAAATCGTTTATAAATTTAACTAACATAGGAATATAGTTAGTTGGGAATCTGGATTGGTTCTTAATTATTTGGGAGGATATTAGGAGATTGAAAGATAATCAAGAACATACTACAGAATATTTAAATTGAACAATAGTAGGATTGGTTTCCAAAACATCTAACAACCCTAACCCTAACATCTAACTAGTTAACTTAGATTTTAGATTTAGTTTAATTATAACTCTCCTTATACGATTCATTTAACTAGAATAGTGGCTTAGGCAAACTTATTAGTTTTAAATAGCTTTCACTATGGGATAAATACTTGTTCTTTTGAACAGTATTACTTGTTGACAATCATGCATTTGTGATTAAAGATAAATTCAATTTTACACCAACACGTGTTGGTTGTGTGTTTATGCATGTTTAGTGAGCATGTGATCTGATGTTTGAAATCGTTCAATTGTTTGTGTTTGTACCCATGCGAGTGATTGTGTTGGACCATTTTGATTTGACTGTTTTGTAGTTTGGAGATGCGTTTTATTATCGAGAAACCTTGGTAAGTGTTCCCGAGGGTTCGAACAAGTTTGGGGAGCGTTTTTGAGTCTTTTCTAAGGAGCAGAACACATCCAGAACGAGTATACATTTGTGTACCCTCCCAGGAGCCCAGGTACTATTATGGACAGAATGAGTACACGATCGTGCACTCAGACCTTGTATATGTACACGGCCTGCACAGACGAGTACGCGTCCTTGTACTCAGGCCATGCACAAGTACACGGTCGTGTACTACAGGCCATATACTGCCCTTACACCCCTCTTTTCAAATCTAAACACCCACATACCTATTCTAGCAGCCCCTGCATCCTTCCTACAACCCGTGTACCTCATTTTGAGACCTCCAAACCTGCCCTAAACCTATCCAACACCAAATCAACACCAAGCCATACGCTAAACAACCCCTTATAAATGCCTTTGGTGATTGCTTGCATTTCATACATTAAGGGTTTTCAAAGTAAAAGCTATGTAAATGTGTTCTTAGAAGAGATTTGGAACTGATGGTTATGTTTGGACAAGCAAGGTAAGTAGATGGACTCCCAACAGAGGGGAATATTGCTTATATATTGTTGTTGTATGGATAGATTATTTGGCTGCCTAAATTTTTTATGACTTAATAGGCTATATGTTTATATATGTGTGGATTGTGATTGCTTGAATTTGCTGTGACTTAGCAGGCTATATGTTTCTATACATGTGGATTGTGATTGCCTGAATTTGATGTGACTGAGCAGGCTTCCTGAATTTGTTCTGACTTAACAAGATATGTGTTTATGTGGATTGTGATTGCTTGAATTTGCTGTGACTTAGTAGGCGACCTGAATTTGCTGTGACGTTGAAAGCTATGTGTTTATATATATGTGAATTGTGATTGGGTGTGGTAGTGAGATTCCTTCACTCTGTTTCAGATAACATTGGCAGTAGGGAATTTACATGTATTTTGTAAACAAAATATTAAATGTCTGTTGGTTTTCAGTTTCCCTTTAGCAGGAGTTACTTGAAAAGGCTTTGTGATTCACCCCGATAGGTTTTTAAGGCATAGTAGCCCATTTCACAATGTTGCGTGATGTGAGTTTATAAAACCTTTTAGGTTGGTCTTTACTACATTGTGTTTTACAAATCCTGCTTTATGCTTACTTGCTTTTGAAACACATTGAGTCCATACTTAGTATGCATGGATACTAACATTGTTTAAAGTAACTATTTTATACTAGATTTTCCATATGCCTCTATTCCACTGGATATGTTTATGAGGCTATAACTTCCTCTGAGGTGTTTGATCTCAACCCATTTTGTTGATTTTTTCAGGGCTAGTTCGTCAAATCTATCCATTCGTCTTTGAGGTCATGTTTTCCTGTTATTTTAAGGCTAGATTATTGCACTAGCATGTCTTGGAAGCATGGCTTATTTTTGTTTTAATATTTTCATACTCTATCGATATACATACTTTTTTAAAACTATATTTGTTGTTATGAACCCGATAAGGGTTTGTTTTTCCCGATTTGGTATTTACTCTTATTTATGAGTCGTACTATTGTTTAGAATTTGAAATGCATGTCTTGGTTATTTTTTGTGTGGATCCATATGTGCTTGTAAGTATGGTCTCTTATGTATCATGTTTGGGGCCATATGGCATGTTGTATATGATTTAAAGATTTTCTCTATATGTGTGTGCATACTCCGTTGATTGTTTTTTTCCGGGTATGTTTTGTAGCATGCCATGCTCCTTCTTTTTAAAAGGAAAAATTCAAATTGGTATATATTTTTGGGGATTTGGAGTAATAAGTTAACGTGAGCCTTGTGTGGTTTTGATTTATTTATGTGTTGGGATGATCAGGACTATACGACGGTGAGGATCCCATGTACCAGGAGTGAGTCCTCACAGGGTTGGTAGCAAAGCATGGTTGTTTATGTGTGCTATGAGTGAAAAAATGTATTAAAATATCATGTTTTACAAGTGCATCACGCTCATTGAACATGCATAGTCTAGCACAGAGTTGTTTAGAGGCCTAGTTGTCTTTAGGATTATATCTATGACTGTGTGTCTAGTTAGTAGAGATGGCCCATAATAGAGGTCGCAATGCTTCCAAAGGTCGTAGTGCTCGAGGAAGACGAGTTTAGATCAGAGAGTTAGATTAGAGCTCAAATGGCCAAGGGCCAGTAGGGCCAGCTACAGGTGTGGGTCAGCCACAAGGTACAGTAGAGGCATTGTCAACTCAGGCAGCACCAACAGTCAAGGACCAGGCATTACTAGAGGTGTTAGCTGCAATACAGACTACTTTGGGTCAAATGTAGCAGATGATGCAAGCTGCAACGGTTCAATAGCCACAAATACAGGCACTGCTGTCATCGGCTCAACCATAGGTTGTAGTATCTGCAAAGAAGATTCTCTAGGGACAGCTAGGCCAAAATCTGAAATGCAAGGGCAATTCTACTAGCAAAGGTCCAATCAAGAGCAGATTCCGATTTGAGAAGAAGTTAAAGAGTAGGACAACTAGTTCGTACTCTTTAGTAAAACCATCTCAGTGACTATACACTCACAGCCCGTTCGATCCTTTCAGAGTGTGAGTGGGCTGTCTGGGCCACCCAGGTGAGGGAATTGTAGATAGTTCCACCCACCTCCTTGCCAGTAGCCACCCAAATGCTATCATTGTGATCAGTTTGGGCATATGGCCAGAGAGTGTCCTGGAGTTGAATATTTCTAGCACTTCCAGTAGCTCAGAGGTCCAGGGTCAGTCATATGGGTTCACAGTGCTCTACTAGAGCACTCCAGAGGACACAGACAGGCAGGACTTCTGGTTGTCAGACCATAGGCCAACAGAAACAGTAGTCAAAGTAGCAACAACAATCACAGCAGCAAAGGCAATAGACACCTCTCCTCACCTTGGCCATAGCTAATCCGGACGTTGTGATCGGTATTGTTGATGTTTTATCCTCTTGTGCTAGAGTCTTGTTAAACCTATAGCAAATAGGTCAATTATTGGTCCTAGGATAGCCTCATTGTTAAGCTGAAACGATCAAGTAAACCAGGAAGCCATTCGCATAAACTAGTGGTGGATTCTTTATGCGAGATTTGAAGTTCAATCGGCGTACGAGACCCTATCCTTTGAGGTCCTACCCTCAAAAAGTAACGGCAATGGAGGTAATAACAGGAAGAAATTTCTTGGTTCGATTTCTAATAGGTCTATGTCGAATTCGCAACCATGTTGATGTTATAATTGTTGCAAGATGGGCCATGTTCAGAGGGATTGTCCCAAACCAAGACGTATCATAGGCGCACCAAATACCAATAAAGGTGGGTATGCCAATCCCACCAAACCACCAGCACGTGCACCCGGAGGACCACCTAACGAATCCACAAGTGAGGCATAACTCAAACCAATGAGGCTATTCACCTTAACTAATGCCAAAGCTAGCCCTGATGTGGAGAAAGGTACTGTTTCAGTCTTTTCTCAAAATGTTAAAGTGTTATTTGATCCTGGTGAAAACAGGTCATTTGTAAGTCCAAGGATAGCACTTAGCACGGATTGTGTCTGTCTCCCTTGTCTCCTCCTACTGCAGTTCTGACCCCTTTAGGAGAACAACTAACTTGTGATCTAGTCTACATTGGTTGTTCTGTAAGTATGGGTCCGAATGTACTTGAAGTGGATCTAATTTCATTGGATATCCGAGAGCTAGATGTGATCTTAGGCATGGACTATTTGGCGAAGTATCAAGCCCGAATGGAGTGTTTGGCTCCGAGTACTGCTTTGAAGGTGATAGGCAAGTTGTTACAACTTTCATGATTTCCTGGCTCGATGCGAAGCGATCGATTAGTAAAGGATGTACTGCATACCTCACGCATGTACATGATGTTTCTAAAGAATCCTCGAATCTTGATTATGTTCTAGTAGTTTGTGAGTTTCCAGATGTGTTTCCAGAAGACATAATTGGTTTGTCCCAGCAAGAGAAGTAGAATTCGGCATTGAGCTTTTGAGACCCCGTCCCTTCATAGTTTAGATCTCCAGGAAGGCCAGGAGCCGATGCAGCTGAAATGACTATTTTGCCTCTGAAGAAATGGATGCGTGATGGCCTAAAATGGTTGCTGCCAAATATTTCCTATTTTAGTTCTGGTATTTTTATATTAATTATCCTTAGTTTTATCCCTTATTATCTAAGGTATTATATAATTCTTCCGTTTAAATAGAATATCTCTTTTAATAGATTTATCCTTTTAAATATAATTATCCTATAATTATCTTTTTCAGCTTAAAAGTAAGGATTCATCTCTTAGCTAAACCTCCTTAGTGTAAGGACCCAAACCCAACTTATTAGGACCCTTACCGCCGTAAAACCCAAATAAGCCCTCACAAGATCCTATTTGAATACCACAAGGCTCAAGTCACCTAATTGTCAATTTTATTGGTTTATTTATATGCTATTTAAAGGTTCAAGCATATTCATACATTAATGAATTTCTGGTTTATACGGACTAAAAGAAAACATCAGCAGAAAATTTATATTAATACTCAAAACATGTGGAAATATAACACACAAGTCTCATAGGAATCTCAAAACATTAACCGATAGTGCCATGCATATTTCAGAAGCAACAAAAAGAGAAAGATGGAATGGAAAGCCATAATGCAAATCCATACAAGTTCAAAGACATGGCATGTGCATTCAATAGAAAAGGGGTGCAAATTCGTCCAGCCATGCAACCTTGATCTCACACCTTCGGTACCAGCAACAAAGTACACACCTAAGCCTACAAAGGGGGAGAAAAGAAGGGATGAGATTACAAGAATCTCAGTAGGGTCACAACATCATAAGTCCTAGGGATTCCAAATCAAACATCTCCCAAACAACATCAGATCATCCATACTCATCTAAGGGTATCACGCAATTCATTAATCAATCAAAAGGGTTAGAGCCAAAACTAAGGCTAAGGGTGGACTACAAACACTTTTGAAAATCAGAAGTACATAGGCAGGAAAACAACGGAATGAGATTACAAGAATCTCAGTAGGGTCACAACATCATAAGATGTAAGACCCTGAATTTTGAGTCCTAGAAGTCCAGAAGTCAGTGCAGGTGAAAAGACGACTTTGCCCCTGAAGGAAAGGATGTGTGATGGCCGAAATTGGTAAGGTTGTTTAGTAGTTAACTTTTTTTTAAATTCCCTTTGATCTAAGTTCTTATAGATGGATAATTGCCTTAGAGATTGTCCTTATAGAGGGATAATTGCCTTAGAGATTAAATACCCTTAAAATAGGGAAGATAATTTAGAGTTTAATTATCTGGTAGATTATCTTATTATGATAAAATGATTAAAAGTAATAATCATAATTCTATACCCATTCATTATAAATAGGAAGCCAACCCCAAAAAAATCATTCATAGAAAACTTACAAATTCATATGAGCCTAAAACCCTATACCTCCCTATAGCCACCATAATTCGCAGAAACTTCAAACCAGCATAACTCACTCATTGTTCGTCGTATCTCTGAAAATAATAGGTTTTTGGAAATCTCTCTTAATCCTCTTTCCAACCATTTTTGATTTTTTTTCAGGAGGTTAGTATTTCTTTATCTAAGGTTAATTTGAAAATCAACGGCGGAATTAGATTTTTGCCAAATCTTCTTGAACTAAAAAATAGCATAACTTTCTAATCATTTGTCAGATCCTTACAAATAATAGCTCGTTGAAAAGCTCTTTTTATCCTCTTTTCATCAATATATAAGTCGTAGCTTAGATGTAAATATTTTCTTGTTTAAGGTTAAGACGAAATCGTCCTATGTCTTACTTTTAGCGACAAGATTTGCATAGTTAATTGGAATGGTAAATTCAGGTTGAATCTTGTTAAGTTCCTGGCTATCACATCACACATCCAAGGAGGAGGCACCTGAAATGTCTGATCACTGGTTTTCAGATAGGTTTGGTGAGTGGTATTGGTAAGGAAATAGGGTATTCAATTGACTATTGAATATGCATGCTTAGTTTGCTTTTGTCTTTGCCTGGTGATAATTTAGGTGGTTCGGATTTACTTAATAAAGGAAAAGGAGTAGCTTCTTGTTCAGAGACAAGAGAGGTAGGATCTATGCCTCATCGGTTTCTCTAGAGACCCTTGTTATTTTCTTGATATTTTTGTTACCTGCCCTTGTTGTATTGTTTGTGATTGGATTATAGGGTGAGAATATGAAATGCGGAATGAGATATGAATCTCCTAGGCTATATCGAACCCCTGAGTTAGGAATTGAGTGCCTGGGATGCAATTGTTATGTGAATTGGATATGTTGATTGTGTTCTGACATGATTGAGGATACCCTGTTGTGGTATTATGCTTTGTACTTGCCTGTGTGTGCTTGTACGTGTCTATGTGTCAGAATCCTGTTCCGGTGGCCATTTAGGGTAAGCGATGATGCTCCTAGGGAGAGGAGAGGTTCTTACTGGTATGGGAGTTGTATGGGCGGCAAATCCCAGCAAGAGCTCGCTGGAGGTGTGGTCCTTGTGTGGCCAGAACCCTGTCTTTGTGTGGCAGGAAGTCCTGGTAGGTATGTGACCTTTCAGAAGTGTTTGCAGTCCTCCCTCAGCCATAGATTCGGCCCTAACCTCTTTTGATTGATTTTTGAATTGCGTGACCCCCTTTAGCTGTTTAGGAATGATCTTATGTGAGATGGGAGATTTGTGTTTAGGAATTCTGTAGATCTTATGATGCTGTGACCCTACTGAGATTCTTGTAATCTCATACCGTTGTTTTTATCATTTTTCAGGCTTAGGTACATCCACTGTTCATGGTACCAGTGTGTGAGATCAAGGCTGCACGGCAGGGCGATATCGCACACATTTGCATACTTGTTACTTGCGCATATAACATGAATGATTGGGCAACTTTCTGGTTTATTTTAAGCACTCTTCTTTACTTGCTATTTCCGAACCTTGATGAAGAATTTCTAGCTGGTTATGTGGATCCCTATGGGACTTGTGTGTTATGAACCCAAAGATTTAATTTAAGACTTCCGCTGATGTTTTATTTACTCCGTATGATACCAGAACATGTGTCCAATATCATGCTTCAATTGTTGATAAGCAATAAGATTAACAAGCTTAAATCGGAAATTTATTGATTAGCCTGGTGAGATTCAAATTGGTCTTAGGTGTCATTTAGGCTTATTTGAGTTTAACAGCGGTAATGACCTTAATCAGACCAATTATTAATGGTTAGGAATTGGGGTCGTTATATAAGATCTGCAGAAACTATAAACACAAATCTCCCGAACAACATCTGATCATTCCTATGCAACTAAAGAGATTCATGCAATTCAAAGATTAAATCAAAAAAGAGTAGGGTCGAATCTAAGACTGACGGAGACTACAAACATTTCTAAAAAGTATCAGAAGTACACAGGCAGGCAAAACTCATCAGATTATTCTTGGCCATGAAGAAGAAAAGGCCAACCCCTTCCACCTGTGTTGTCCAAGGCTTACTGCACGATAGGTAAATGGTTAACATACAAGCTAATCAACAAGCCTATTCATCTTGCCACACAAGGACAAAACATCCCAAGCCACACAAGGAGAAGGTCATCCCAAACCACACAAGGATAAGGGCTTCCCAAACCACACAAGGATAAGGGGTTCCTGCCACACAAGGACAGGGCTTCTGGCCAAACAAGGACCAGACATCCAACAAGCTCTTGCTGGGATTTGCCACCCAAACGACTCCCATACCAGTAAGAACCTCCCCTCTCACTAGGAGAATCAGCACTTACCCTGAATGGCCACCGAAAAAGGATCCTGATACACAAACACGTACAAGCACACACAGGCAAGCACAAAGCAGAAAACCACAACATGGTATTCTCAATTCTGTCAGATCACATTCAGCATGTTCAATATACATCACACATGCAAGATAGGCACTCCTAACCTACCTTAAAGGATTCGGTATAGCCTAGAAATTCCTCAATTCAATCCGCAACTCAAGTATGCATTATTTAATTTGAATGAGTATATAGTTTCACAATCTTAGGTACTGAAATCAATTAAGCAAACAACGAGGTCTCTGGAGAAACCGATGAGACATAGATCCTATCTCTCTTGTCTCTGAACAAGAAGCTATTCCCTTGTCTTTATTCAATAATTCTGCACTACCTATAGCATCACAAGGCAAAGCCAAAACCAAACTGAGTAGGCATAACTAATATCCAATTATTTACCCTATTTCCTTACCAATTTCACTCACCAAACCTATCAAAAACCAGTGATCAGATGCCGCAGGTACCTCCCCCTTGGATGTGTGATGTGATAGCCAAGAACTTAACAAGAAACAACCTGAATTACCATCCCTAATTATCATACAATTTTCGGCATTAAGAATAGGACAATAGGGAAAGTTGCAATTTCTTGTTAACAAGTTGTAGAAGTTTCAATCTCATGTTAACAAGGAAGGATTAAAGGTTTATAACATGTATAAACAAAAGAAACAAGATCAGAATCCAATAGGTTAATCAATTGATCAAGATAGGGAACAATAGGGCAGTAGGGCAAAGGTAGGGCATATTAATTTCATGTATAGAAAAAATTCAAAGGATGAATTCATTATTGTTCACTATGAATGGATATTAAACAATCATATGAATAAAGGTAACAATATCAGAGATCAATCAAAGGCAAAATTATAAAAATCTTAAAACCTAATTACACCATCGATTTTCAACTTACCTTTTGACAAAGAAATAATAACATCCAAAAAAAAAAATATGGTTGGAAAGAGGATAAAGAGAGATTTCTAACAAGCTATTATTTTCAGGAATCCGACAAATGATGATAGAGTTATGCTACATTGAAGTTTGAAAAGATTTTGGCAGTTCCGCCGAGTTTCGACTTATCTTACTAGAAAAAATACTAACCTCCTAACAAAAAATGATGGTTAGAAAGAGGATGAAGAGAAATTTCCAAAAAGAAATTAGTTTCAGGAATCCGACAAACGATGAGAGAGTTACGCTGGTTTGAAGTTTCAGCGAATTTTAGCAGATATAAGGAGGTGTAAAGGTTTTAGACTATACGAGATTTGTGTTTTTTCTATGAATGATTTTTGTGGGGTTGGCTTCCTATTTTTAATGGATGGGTATGGAATTAAGATTATTATTTAAAGGCTTTATTAAAGTAAGATAACTACCAGATTTAAATTCTATAACTATCCCCTTTTAATTTTAGAAATTTTAATTCCTAAGGTGATTATCAACAAATTAAGAACCAAATTGAAGATAATTAATACTAGAAATAATTACCAAACATTCCTTACCAATTTCGGCCATTACACATCCTTTTCTTCAGGAGCAAAATCGTCTTTTCACCTGCACTGACTTCTGTACTTCTAGGACTCAAAATTCGGGGTCTCACACACATCCATTCCTTTAGGAGAAAAACGGTCTTTTCATCTGTATTGGCTTCTAGACCTCTAGGACTCAAAATTCAGGGTCTCACATACTTCCGTCCTTGCAAGAATTTCATCCTCAAAATTTCTGCACAAGTATCTAAACAAACAGGTAAGGAAATTTTTCATGCATAGATTCCTTAATCTCCCAAGACTATTCCTCGATTTGGCCATTATGCCAAACAACTCATACCATAGACACGTTTCGACTGTGAATTTGACAAACTGACCGATCTACTATGGCAACTGGCTGTACGGGATATGATATGTCTTCAGCAATCTTGATTGGTGGTTCTTAAAGCACATGAGCAGGGTCTCACACATGTTTTCTCAACATTGAATTGTGAAACATGTTGTGAATTCTTTCCATATTTTGAGGTAAGGCAAGTCGGTATGCAACAGGGCCAATCCTCTCGACAATGTTATATGGACCAATGTAACGAGGTGCTAACTTACCTCGCTATTGGAAATGAAGGACACCTTTCCACGGGGTGACCTTAAAAAAACTTTGTCACCTACCACAAATTCCAGCTCTCTTCATCAATTATCGACGTAGTTTTTCTGCTGATCCTGGGTTGTCTTTAGCCGTTGTCGAAACAAGTTCAACTACTTCGTTGCTTGATCAATCAATTTCGGATTGTCTAGGCATCTCTCGCCTACTTCATTCCAACAAATAAGTGTTCTGGAGCATCTCCCATATAGTATATAATAAGGTGTCATACCGATGCTTGCATGAAAGCTATTATTGTAAACAAATTCTGCCAACGATAGGCTTTGATCCCAACCGGAATGCTGGTCTAGTACACTCGCACGTAACATGTCTTCGAGTGTCTAAATCGTCCTCTCTGATTGACCATCAGTCTTGGGATGAAACGATGTACTGAAGGTTAGTCTCGATTCTAATGCATTCTAGAATTTCTCCCAAAATCTTGATATGAAATGATGGAAACTGGCACTCCAAGCAATCGAACAATCTCATCCAAGTAACAAACAGAAAATTTCTCAGGTGTATCTATCACACGTATGGGAAGAAAGTGTGCAGATTTCATCAATCGATCCACGATCACCTCACTGAGATCTGGGCAATGCGGTCACAAAATCCATCGTGACATGCTCCCACTTCCATTATTGAATTGAAAGTGACTGAAGTAGACCTTCGAGTCTTTGATAGTCGATCTTTATTTGTTGACATATGAGGCATCGGGAAACAAACTCAGCAATGTGGCGCTTCATGCTCGGCCACCAATACTGCTGCTTTAAATCTTGGTACATCTTTGTACTACCAGGATGGATAGCGAACTTCGAACTATGCGCCTCAGATAAGTAAGATTACGAATATGAACATCTGTGGAACACATACCCGATTTCTGAAGATAAGGATGTCATCATCTCATACTTTGAATTCGCGAGCTATGGCATCAACACCATCAGATAATTGCTTCCAAATTTCAACAAATTTTGGATCTTTTTTATTGCTGATTTCGGATCTCCTCAATCAAGATAGGCATGACTTCGATTCTCGCTGATAATCAACCAGAAAAATTAGTGCCAAGATGCACATGGGTAGCTTTCAAATCCAGCAACATAGGCATGTAATGGGTACGCATGTAAACCAAAACTTATGAAGAAGGAGGATGAAATTTTCATCTTAAGGCATCAGCAACTACATTTTCTTTTCCAAGATGATATTCGATGATCAGGTCGAAGTCCTTAATCAGCTCCACCCATCTTCGTTGTCTCATATTCAACTCTTTCTGCGTAAGGAGATACTTTAGACTTTTTTGATCTGTGAAGACTCGGCATGTCTCGCCGTAAAAGTAATGTCGTCATATCTTCAACGCAAACATCATGGCTGCAAGCTCCAAATCATGCGTAGGATAGTTGCTTTCGTGTGGTCGCAATTGTCGGGAAGCATAGGCAACAACTTCCCTGTCTTGCATCAATACACATCCAAGTCCGGATTTTGATGCATCGCTGTAAACCACATACTTCTTTCCACCAATAGGTAAGGAAAGGATAGGTGTGGAAACTAATCAGTTCTTCAGTTCTTCAAAACTTCGCTGGCACTTCTCGGTAAACACAAATAGCTCTCCTTTGCACGTCAATTTCGTCAATGGTCCAGCAAGCAATGAAAAATTTTCCACAAAGCGATGGTAATATCCAGTTAAGCCAAGGAAACAACGGACTTCAAATACAATTCGCGAGGGTTCCCAAGCAACTACGGCTTCAATTTTCTTCGGATAAACTAAAACACCCTGGGCAGAAACAATATGGCCAAGGAAACCTACATCGTGTAACCAGAATTCGCATTTTGAGTGCTTTGCGAACAACCGCCGATCCCTTAAAACATTCAGCACAATCCACAAGAGCTCAGCATGCTCCTCTTCTGATATTGAATAAATCAGAATGTCGTCGATGAAGACTATCATAAATTTGTCTAGGAACTCATGGATCACATGATTCATCAGATCCATGAAAATGGCTGGTGCGTTGGTCAAACCAAATGGTATAACTAGAAATTCGTAGTGGCCGTATCGCAATCTGAACTTGGTCTTCAGAATATCAGCATCACAAACTCACAATTAATGGTATCCAGATCTAAGATCGATATTGGAGAATACAGCTGCACCCTGGAGTTGGTTGAATAAATTGTCAATGCGCAGAAAAGGGTACCTGTTCTTCATGGTCACATGATTCAACTACTGATAGTTGATGTATAGTCACATTAAACCATCTTTCTTCTTTACGAATAAGATAGGTTCTCCCCATGGTGACACACTGGGTCGGTTAAAATTACGATCAAACAAATCTTCCAATTGCGTTTTCAATTCCTTCATTTTTGCAAGAGCCATACGATACAGTGGAATGGAAATCGGATTCGTACTAGGCACTATCTCAATGCTGAATTCCAATTCCCTTGCTTGTGGCAAACAGGCTATGTCTTCTGGAAATACATCTGGAAATTTGCAAACCATTGGTATAGAATCTAGATCCGAGGATTCTTTAGAAACATCTTGTACATGTACAAGGTACATTGTACATCCATTGCTACTTAATCGCTTCGCATCAAGCCAAGAAATTATGTAGGTTGGAACAACTTGCCTATCACCTTCAAAGCAGTACTCGGCACCTTCAAGAAAAGTGAACCACATACGCTTGGTGAAAAACTCCATATGAGCTTGATAGTTCGCTAAAAAATCCATGCCTAAGATCACATCCAGCTCTCGGGTGTCCAAAGGGATCAGATCCACCTCAACTACATTTGGAACCACATATATAGCACAGCCGATGTAATCTAGATCACAAATTAGTTGCTCTCCCAGAGGAGTTTGTCCCGTAATAGGAGGAGACAAGGGAGACAGAGGCTGATCAGTGCTAAGTGCTATCCTTGGACTTATAAATGACCTGTTTGCTTCGGGATCTAACAACATTTTAGCATTTTAAGAAAAGATTGAAATAGTACCTGCCACCACATCAGGGCTAGCCTCAACATCAGTGAGGGTGAATAGCCTCGTTGGTCTTGATTGCACCTCACTTGTGGATCCATCTGGTGGTCTTCCTGGTGCGCATGCTGGTGGTTTGGTGGGATTGGCATACCCACCTCAGCCTGCATTCAGTGTGCCTGTGATACGCCTAGGTTACAGGCATTCCCTCTAAATATGCTCCATCTCATCACAATTGTAACATGGACATTGCTGAGAATTCCATGTAGATCCATTAGAATTCGAACCAGAAAAGTTCTTTTTGTTCTTACCTCCATTGCCATTATTGTTTGAAGGATAAGACCTCAAAGGATAGGGTCCCGTATGCCAATTTAACTATGTATATTTCGACACTAAGCATAAAACACAAGATAATTTGCGATTTCATGTTAACAAGGTGTAAAGGTTGCGATTTCATGTTAACAAAGAAGGATTAAGTGTTTATAACTTATATAATCAAAAGAAAAAAAATCGGAATCCAATAGGTTAATCAATTGATCAAGATAGGCAACAATAAGGCAAGGGTAGGGCATACTGATTTCATGTATAGAAAAGATTCAAAAGATAAATTCATGATTTTACAGCATGAATGGATCCAAAACAATCATACGAACAAGACGAACAACAACAGAAATCAATTGAAGACAGAATCACACAATCTTGAAGCCTAATACCGCCGAAATAAAATTCAACTTTTGACAAAGGAAATCTAACCTTCAGACAAAAAAATAAATATTTTTGGAAAGAGGATGAAGAGATCTTTCCAACAAGCTATTATTTGCAAGAATCCGATAAAAGGACGAGAGAGTTATGCTGATTTGAAGTTCAGGCAGATTTTGGCAATTCTGTCAAAATACGATTTAACTTTCGACAAAGGAAAACTAACTTCCAGATGATAAACCAAAGATTTTTTGAAAGACGATGAACAGAGCTTTCCAAAAAGCTTTTATTTGCATGAATCCGACAAAGGATGAGAGAGTTAGGAGATTTAAGATTTTTAGGTTTTACGAATTTTGTGTGTTTTCTGTATAAGATTTTTGTATGGCTGGCTTCCTATTTATATAAGATGGTTATGGGATTAAAATCCCTATTTTAAAGGCTTGAGTAAAGTAAGATAATTATCAGAATTAAATTCGTAACTATCCCCTCTTAATTTTAGGGATTTTAATTTCTAAGGTAATTATCAACCTATAAAGAACTAGATTGAATTGAATTAAAACCAAAATTAATTATTGGATATTTTTTATCAATTTTGGCCATCAAACATCCTTTTTCTTTAGGGGAAAAATAGTCTTTTCACCTGCACTGGCTTCTGGATTTCTAGGACACAAAATTCGGGGTCTCATTTCCTCCCCTCTTTATAAAAGTTTCGTCCTCGAAATTTTAGCACAAGTACCTAAACAAACAGGTATGGAAATTTCGCACACATAGATTCCATAGTCTCCCAAGATTGTTCCTCAATTTTCCTATTACACCAACAACTCGTAACAAAAACACGCTTCGATTACAAAGCCGTCGAAAAGACTTATCTAGTATGGCAACTGGCTGTACGACATAGTATAGGTCTTCAGCAACTTCGACTGGGGGTTCTTCGAGCACATGGGTAGGGTCTCGCACATATTTTCTCAACATTGAAATGTGAAACACGTTGTGAATTCTTTCCATATTTGGAGGTAAGGCAAGTTGGTATGCAACAGGGTCGATCCTCTCGACAACGTCATACAGACCAATGTAACGAGGTGCTAGCTTTCCTCGCTGCTGAAAATAAAGGACTCCTTTCCATGGGGCTACCTTCAAAAACACTTTGTCACCTTCCGCAAATTCCAGCTCCCTTCGTCGATTATCAGTATAGTTTTTCTACTGATCTTAGGCTTCTTTTAGCCGTTGTTGAATCAAGTTGAACTGCTAAATTGCTTGATCAATCAATTCCGGATTGTCTACGCGTCTCTCGCCGATTTGATTCTAGCAAATGGGAGTTCTGCAATGTCTCCCATATAGTGTTTTCATAAGGTGCCATACCAATGCTTACATGAAAACTATTGTTGTAAGAAAATTCTGCCAACAACAAGCATTGATCCCAACCGATATGCTGGTCCAACACACTCACACGCATGTCTTCGAGTGTCTGAATTGTCCTTTTTGATTGACCATCAGTCTGGGGATGAAATGCTATATTGAAATTCAATCTCGAACCCAGCACATTCTGGAATTTCTCCCAAAATCGTGAGGTGAAACGAGGGTCACAATCTGAACGATGGAAACTGGCACTCCATACAGTCGAACAATCTCGTCCAAGTAATGAACAACCGATTTCTCAGGTGTATCCATCACACGTATAGGAAAAAAGTATGCAGATTTCGTCAATCGATCCACGATTACCCAAATGGCAACATATCCTTGCTTCGATCTAGGCAAACCGGTCACAAAATCCATTGTGACATGCTCCCACTTCCATTCGGGAATCGGAAGTGACTGCAGTAGACCAACGGGTCATTGATGTTCGATCTTTACTTGTTCACATATGAGGCATCGGGCAATGAACTCAGCAATGTGGCGTTTCATGTTTGGCCACCAATACTGCTCCTTTAAATCTCGGTACATCTTAGTGCTTCCGAGATGGACAGTGAACTTCGAACTATACGCCTCCGATAGAATAAGGTTACGAATATCAACATCTTGTGGAACACATACCCGATTTTTTAAGACAAGCACTTCATTATCTTGTATTCTGAAATCACGAACTATGGCATCAACATCATCAGAAAGTTGCTTCTGAATTTCAAGTAGTTTTGGATCCTCTAATTTCTGATTCCAGATTTCCTCAATCAAGGTCGGCGTGACTTTGATTCATGCCAATAACGATCTAGAAAAATCAGTGCAAAGATGCACATTGTTAGCTTTTAAATTCAACAACATTGGCATGTAATGGGTGCGCATGTAAGCCAAAACCGATGGGGAAGGAGGATTAAACTTTCAACTCAAGGCATCAGCAACAATATTCGCCTTTCCAGGATGATATTCGATGATCAAGTCGTAGTCTTTAATCAGCTCCACCCATCTTCGTTGTCTCATATTCAATTCTTTTTGCATGAGGGGGTACTTCAGGTTTTTGTGGTCGGTGAAGATTTGGCACGTCTTGCCATATAAGTAATGTCGCCATATTTTCAACGCAAACACCACGGCTGCAGGCTCCAAATCATGCGTAGAATAGTTGCTTTCGTGCAGTCTTAACTGTCAGAAAGCATAAGCAACGACTTTCCCATCTTGCATCAATACGCATCCATGTCCGGATTTCGATGCATCGCTGTAAACCACATACTCCTTTCCGCAAATAGGTAAGGTAAGGATAGGTGTGGAAACTAAACGGTTTTTCAGTTCTTCGAAACTTTACTGGCATTTCTCATTCAATACAAACGGCTCACCCTTGTGCGTAAGTTTTGTCAATGGTCTGGCAAGCGATGAAAAATTCTCCACAAAGTGACGGTAGTATCCTGTTAAGCCAAGGAAAGTACGAACTTCAAATACAGTTTGCGGGGGTTCCCAAGCATTTAGAGCTTCTATCTTCTTCGGATCAACTAACACACCTTGGACAGAAACAACATGGCCAAGGAAACCAACTTTGGGTAACCAGAATTTGCATTTGGAGTACTTTGCGAACAACCGCCGATCCTTCAAAACATTCAGCCCAATCCGCAAATGCTTAGCATGTTCCTCTTTTGATTTTGAATAAATCAGAATGTTGTCAATGAAGACTATCACAAATTTATCCAGGAACTCATGGAACACACGATTCATCAGGTCTATGAACACAGCTGGTGCATTGGTCAAACCGAATGGCATAACCAGAAATTCATAGTGGCCACACGATTCAACTGCCGATAGTCAATGCATAATCACAGCGATCTATCTTTCTTCTTTATCAACAAGACAGGTGCTCCCCAAGGTGACACACTAGGTTAGATGAAACCACGATCCATCAAATCTTACAATTGTGTTTTTAGTTCCTTCATTTCCATAGGAGCCATACGATATGGAGGAATAAAAATCGGATTCATACCAGGCACTAACTCAATGTCGAATTCCACTTCCCTTGCTTGCGGTAAACCAGCTATGTCTTCTGGAAATTAGCAAACCACTGGAACAGAATCCAGCTTTTAGGATTATTTAGAAATATCATGTACGTACGCGAGGTACGTTGTACATCCTTTGTTGATCAACCGTTTTTCTTCAAGCCAAGAAATCATGCAAGTTGGAACAACTCGCCTATCACCTTAAAAACAGTACTCGGCACCATCAGGAAAAATGAACCACACATGTTTGGTGAAACACTCCATACGGGCTTGATATTTCGCCAGACAGTCCATACCTAAGATTACATCCAGCTCTCGAATGTCTAATGGAATTAGATCCACTTCAAGTACATTTGGACCCATACGTACAACACAACCGATGTAGACTAGATCACAAATTAGTTACTCCCAAAGGAATCAGAACCGCAATCGAAGGAGTCAAGGGAGATAGAGGCCAATCCGTGCTAAGTGCTATCCTTGGACTTACAAATGATCTATTTACTCCAGGATCTAATAATATTTTAGCATTTTGAGAAAATACTGAAAAAGTACCTATCACCACATCAGGACTAGCCTCAGCACCAATTAGGATAAATAGCCTTGTTCGTCTTGGTTGCGCCTCACTTGTGGATCCGTTGGATGGTCCTCCTGGTGCGCGCATTGGCGGTTTGGTGGGGTTACCATACCCACCTCGGTCTGCACTACGTACATCTATGATACATCTCGGCTTCTAGCATTCCCACTGAATGTGCCCCATTTCGCCACAATTGTAACATCAACATTACTGAGAATTCCACGTAGACCAATTGGAATTCAAACCAGAAAAGTTTTTGTTGTTACTTCCATTGCTATTAATTTTCTGAGGATAGGACCTTAAAGGATAGGGTCCTGTACACCGATTAAATTTCGAATCTCGCCTGAAGGATCCGCCACTACTGGCTGTGGATAGCTTCTTGGTTTGCACGAACTTTTCGGCTTCAGTCGCGGCAATAATTAGTTCTTGCAAATTCTGTACCGGTGTCGTACCAACGATGGTTTTGAGTTCGGTACTCAGCCCATCCTGAAACCGTTTTGCAAGCTGGTACAGTGAGCAATCCTCTTTAGGTGCAGATCGAGACAACTCTATTAATGCCTTCTCCTATTCCAGCACTGAACGGGTGCCATGTTCAAGCTTGTAGAAAGCTCGTTGCTGCTCGTTTTTATGGAATCTCGTATAGAACCTTTCATCAAATTCATACCGAAATCCCTCCCATGTAGGCAGACAATCGCCAAATTGCAAGCTCACAACTGTCCACATGCAAGGGCTTCTCCCTCAAGTAGGAAAGTGGCGATGGCAACCCTGTCATCATCCGAGATACGTAAGAACAAGGACACTCGACATAAGGTGTCGATCCATTCACAAGCAGCAGTAGCTCCAGCTGAACAATTGAAAGCTTTACATCCTAACTGTCGAGCTTCCTTCAATATTTTTGTAATCACGATGGGAAGTCTCTCAGCTTCCTTAGGATGCACCGGCTATACAGGTTCAAGTAGAGGAATAGGTTCTTCCATGGGTGCGGGTGAAGGATCATTCTGAAATTGCACCTCCATACGTTGCTGATTCGCAGCAAGTCCTTGAAAAATGTTTATGATTTGGGCCATCACATGATCGATGGCTGGTGCAGTTGGTGCCTCGGGTTGGTTTTCAGGCTCAGCTTGCCATCCCTTCTCAGTTTGTGCATTTGGCTTCTCTTGCTCAACAGGATGCTGTTCAGCCTGAACCTCATACCTACCCCGTCGATCCTTTATAGCGTTCGACCTTGCCATCCTATACAAGAATACGATTTTTACTTAATACATAACTAAATACGATACTAGGAAAAGAAATGGTACCTGGTGAAGAGGCGTGTAGTGGACGATACACATATGTTGGAAAACAATATACAAATTTTGGAAATCGTAAGCACACATGTAAATCCATACTCGTCACTCATATCATCACACATATGTACTCTCAGAAATCATCATCAAGCATTAAGCAAGTATGGATTCACACAACACATATTCGGCAATCATGCAAACTCACACCCCATGCATTCGGCAATACACATCCGCAATCACACGCTTATACATTCGGCAACATAAATATCACATTGGGACATTTGGTAATATGCCCCAACAACATACACATTCTCGGCAATAACAAAAAACACAGCAAACATTCACTGAAACACATTAAGACATACCAAGCATAAGAACATACATAAACACACAGCAAATCAAATTATTATTCTCATCATTTAAATCAATCCCTTTTAAGCATTAGCTCCTAAGTGAGTGAGTGTGTGCGCATGTTCTTTCCTACAAACACAAAATCAACAACCAAGTTAGCATATAACCAATTATATTTCTTAAACTAGGCTCCACTACCAAAACTTGTAACGACCCTAACTCCTAACCTATTACTAAATGCTCTGATTAGGGCCCTTACCGCCGTGAAACCCAAACAAGCCCAAAAACTAAGACCTATCTGAATCCCACAAGGCTTACTTATCAAATTCTCGATTTTTAGCATGTACATTCTTTATGTTTATCAACAATTGGAGCATGATATTGGACAAGTAAAGGAGGAATCTTGAAAAACCAGAAAGTAGTCCAATCATAGTTCATGTTATATGCGCAGGCAATCTAGGAACAGGTATGCAAATGTGATGCGATATCGCCCCGCTGTGCAGCCTTGATCTCACACACTGGTACCACGGACAGTGGATGTACCTAAGCCTGAAAAATGGTGAATACAAGAGGATGTGATTACAAGAATCTCAGTAGGGTCACAACATCATAAGATCTACAGAAATCTTAAACAAAAATCTCCTGAACAACATCAGATCATCCCTACAAAACTATGGGTATCACGCAATTTAAGAATCAATCAAAGGGATAGGACCGAAACTAAGGCTGAGGTTAGACTACAACAGTTCCGAAAATCAGAAGTACACAGGTAGGTAAACCTCATCAGATTACTCTCGGCACTAGAAAGAAAGAAAGGTCATCCCTTTCCACCTGTGTTGTCCAAGGTTTACTGCACAAAGGGTAAAAGGTTAGAACACAAGCTAATCAGCAAACCTATTCATCCTGCCACACAAGGACAGGACATCCTAGCCACACAAGAATAAAGGCTTCCTGCCACACAAGGACAAAGGCTTCCATCCACACAAGGACCAAGCATCCAAGCCACACAAGGATATGCTTCCAGGGCGCATATGCTAGGGATTGCCACCCATACAACTCCCATACCTGTAAGAGCCTCCCCTCTCTCAAGGAGCATCAGCATTTCCCTGAATAGCCATTGGAACGGGATCCTGACACTCAAACACGTACAAGCACACACAAGCAAGTATAAAGCATAATACGACAATACGGTATCTTCAATCATGTCAGAACATAATTATATGCAATTCAGGCACTCAAAACCTAAATCAAGGGTTCGGTATGGCCTATAGGATTGATATCTCAATCCGCGATTCATGCACATATCCTATAATCAATTCGTATGCAATAATAACAAGGGCAGGTATCGAAAAAAAAAAAAAACAAACAGCAGGGATTTCTGTAGAAACCAATGAGGCATAGATCCTACCTCTCTTGTCTCAGAGCAAGAAGCTATTCCTTTGCTCTTATTTAATAATTCCGAACCACCTATAGCATCACAAGGCAAAGAAAAAACCAAACTAAGCATGCATACTCAATAACCAAATAAGTACCCTATTTCCTTACCAAGTTCACTCACCAAACCTATCAGAAACCAGTGGTCAGATGCCGCAGGTGCCTCCCCTTTGGATGTGTGATGTGATAGCCAAGAACTTAACAAGATTCAACATGAATTACCACCCCAATTTAACTATGTATATTTTGGCACTAAGCATAGGACACAAGATAATTTTCGATTTCATCTTAACAAGGTGTAAAGGTTGCGATTTCATGTTAACAAATAAAGATTAAGTGTTTATAACTTATACAATCAAAAGAAACAAGATCAGAATCCAATAGGTTAATCAATTGATCAATAGGGGCTACAATAGGGCAAGGGTAGGGCATACTGATTTCATGTATAGAAAAGATTCAATGGATGAATTTGTGATTTTATAACACGAATGGATGCCAAACAATCATACGAACAAGAGTAACAACAATAGAAATCAATTGAAGACAGAATCACACAATCTTGAAACTTAATCCCGCCGAAATACGATTTAACTTTCGACAAAGAAAAATTAACCTTCAGAAAAAAAATTCAATATGGTTGGAAAGAGGATGAATATAACTTTCCAATGAGCTATTATTTGCAAGAATTTGACAAAGGACGAGAGAGTTATACTGATTTGAAATTCAAGCAAATTTTGGCAATTTCGGCGAAATACGATTTAACTTTCGATAAAGAAAAAATAGCCTCCAGATAATAAAACATATATTTTTGGAAAGAGAATGAAAAGAATTTTCCAACAAGCTATTATTTGCGAGAATTCGACAAAGAATGAGAGAGTTATGCTGATTTGAAATTCCAGCTAATTTCTGCAATAATTATGAGATGTAATTTGCCACCCATATGACTCCTATACCAGTAAGAACCTCCCCTCTCACTAGGAGTATCAGCACTTACCCTGAATGGCCACCGGAAAAGGATCCTGATGCACAAACACGTATAAGAACACTTAGGCAAGCACAAACCACAAAACCACAACAAGGTATTCTCAATTCTGTCAGATCACATTCAGCATGTTCAATACACATCACACATGCAAGCTAGGCATTCCTAACCTACCTTAAGCAATTCAGTATAGCTTAAAAACTCCTCAATTCAATCCGCAACTCAAGCATGCATTATTTAATATGAATGCGCATATAGTTTCACAATCATAGGTACCGAAATCAATTAAGCAAACAACGAGGTCTCTGGAGAAACCGATGAGGCATAGATCCTACCTCTCTTGCTCTGAACAAGAAGCTATTCTTTTGCCCTGACTAGATACTTCTGAACCACCTAAGTCATCAATATGCAAAGACAAAAAAACAAACTAAATGTGCATACGCAATAACAAAGTAAATACCCTATCTCCTTACCAATTCCACTCACCAAACCTATCAGAAACCAGTGATCGGATGCCGCAGGTGCCTCCCCCTTGGATGTGTGA
The DNA here is from genome assembly GCA_019739055.1 of Passiflora organensis. Classification (NCBI taxonomy): domain Eukaryota; kingdom Viridiplantae; phylum Streptophyta; class Magnoliopsida; order Malpighiales; family Passifloraceae; genus Passiflora; species Passiflora organensis. Next base: position 91,118 of record JAEPBF010000069.1, on the reverse strand, counting down.
TGTGATAGACAGAAACTTAACGATTCAACCTGATTTACCATCCCAATTAACTAAGCAAAGTTTCGCCGCCGATTTTCAACTTATCTTTTGAAAAGAAATACGAACGTCCAAACAACAAAAAAAACTGTGGTTGGAAAGAGGATGAAGAGAGCTTTCCAACAAGCTATTATTTACAGGAATCTGACAAACTATGAAAGAGTTATGCTATATTGAAGTTCAAGAAGATTTTGACAGTTTTGCCGAGTTTCAACTTTTATTTTGACAAAGAATTACGAACTTCAAAAAAAATATATATGGTTGGAAGAAAAATGAAGAGAACTTTCCAACAAGCTATTATTTTCAGGAATCCGACAAACGATGAAAAAGTTATGCTACATTGAAATTCAAGAAGATTTTGGCAGTTCCGCCGAGTTTCTACTTATCTTACGAGAAAGAAATACTAACCTCCTGAAACAAAACCAGAGATGATTGGAAAGAGGATGAAAAGTGCTTTCCAATAAGATATTATTTTCAGAAATCCGAGAAACGATGAGAGACTTATGGTGGTTTAAAATTTCAGCGAATTTTGGCAGATATAGGGAGTTGTAAGGGTTTTAGGCTATACGAGTTTTGTATGTTTTCTATGAATGATTTTTGTGGGGTTAGCTTCCTGTTTATATAAGATGGTTATGAGATTATAATCCTTATCTTCAAGGCTTAATTAAAGTAAGATAATTATCAGAATTAAATTCTGTAATTATCCCCTTTTATTTTTAGGGATTTTAATTCCTAAAGTGATTATCAACAAATTAAGAACCAAATTAAAGGGAATTAATACCAGAAATAATTACCAAACATTCCTTACCAATTTCGGCCATCACACATCCTTTTCTTCAGAGGAAAAATGGTCTTTTCACCTGCACTGGCTTCTAGAATTCTAGGACTCAAAATTCGGGGTCTCACATCCTATCCTTCGAAGAACAATGGCAATAGAGGTAATTTCAGGAAGAATTTCTCTGGTTCTAATCCTAATCCTAATGGATCCACATGGACTTCACAGCTACGACGATGCTATAATTGTGGAGAAATGGGCCATATTCAGAGGAAATGCCCTAAATTAAGGCGTATTACAGGTGCAGCAAATGCAAACTGAGGTGGGTATGCCAATTTCACTAAACCTCCAGGATGTGCGCAGCCTAGGCCCATGAGACTGTTCACACTGACTGATGCCAAAATAAGTCCAGATGTAGTGACAGTCTACATAGGCTGTTCTGTACATATGGGTTCTATTGTGCTTGAAATGGACCATAATCCATTAGACATCCGAGAGTTGGATGTGATCTTAGGCATGGCTATCTGGCCAAATATCAAGCCTGAATGGAGTATTTCACCAAGCATGTGGGGTTTAGCTTTCCAGATGGTTCCGAATTCTGTTTTGAATATGATAGACAAGTTGTTCCAACATGTATGATTTCTTGGCTCAATGCGAGGCGATTGATCAGCAAAGGATGTACTGCTATAAAGAAGCAAACCCAACCTATTAGGACCCTTACTGCTGTGAAACTCAAATAAACCCTCGCAAGGTCCTATTCGAATCCCACAAGGCTCAACTCACCTAAATGTCAATTTTATTAGTTGATTTATATGCTATTTAAAGGTTGGAGCATGTTTATGTATTATTGAATTTCTGGATAATACGGAGTGAAAGAAAATATCTGCAGAAGACTTATATTAACGCTCAAAACACATGGAAACATAGCACACAAGTCCCATAGGAATCTCAAAACATCAACCAATAGTATCATGCTTATTTCAGAAGCAATAAGAAAGAGAAAGAGGGATTGGAAAGCCAGAATACAAATCCACACAAGTTAAAACACATGGCATTCACATTCAATAGGAAAGGGGTGTATAAGATGTGCAAATTCATCCAGTCGTGAAGCCTTGATCTCACACCTTTGGTACTAGTAACAAAGTACATACCTAAGCCTGCAAAAAGGGAAGAAATGAAGGGAAGAAAAGAAGGGATGAGATTAAAAGAATCTCAGTAGGGTCACAGCATCATAAGTCCTCGGGATTCCCAATCAAACATCTCTCAATAACCAAACGACCAACACCTAAAACCAGCTAAGATATCTAATTAAAACCGCAAGCATCAAACACACATAATAGGGGCCGAAATCATCACAAGCACACACAATACAAGGGTAGGCCGAATTTGGTAGAAAGCAAGGGGAATGATTGAAAATATTTCTTATTCAGAAGTACATAGGCAACCTATACATAATCTGATTTTCAAAACCAAGGTTTGTCCCCATCTGTCCATGTTTTCCAAGGCTCTGCTGCAAAAAAGTTAAAATGGTTAGACAATCAATATTGTGGCAAGCCTTTTAGTTGTCTTCGACATCCATACTTTACCTAGCCTAGGAGTACTCTTGCAGCTATGCATACAAGTCATCCTGTCATACCAAAACAGAGCATCCTAATGTCAAGGCTCAAACTGGTCTATAGGGCATCTTGACATCCAGACTCAAACTGGCCTACAAGGAATCCAGTGAGCTCTTGCTGGGAATAACCACCCATAAACTACCCGGTTTAGTAAGCATCTCTCTTCTCCCTAGGAGTAACAATACTTACCTCGCATGGCCAGTGACAAAAGAATCCTTCAAACAAAGCACAAACAAGACACATACACATATATACATATAGTACACGCATATACAAATCACCGCAAAGGATCCTCAATCAAATCACAATACAAATCAAAGATCAATCCTCAAAGTCATAACCTAATTAGGCAACCTGTTGCCCTAGTAATTTCCAAGACTAGCCCATAGGTATACCAATCAATTACGCACTCAATCGAAAGTTTAATCATACCAAAATTAACAATTAAAACAAGCATGCAATCAAACGGTAACCAAATGAACTGATAAGGCATATCCTACCTCTCACATTTTTGAATCAGATGCAATCCTTCACCTTTCCAATAAAATTAGAATCTCCTAAACCATCACAAGGCAAAGATCACATAATACTAAGCCACAAGATAATTAAAAACCAAAGGCATTGGGAATCCTTATCAATTAACCTACCAAAATCCAGCAATCCAGATGCAGCAATATCCTCCTCCTGAATGCGTGATGTGATGGCCAAAAACTCAGCAAGAAACAACCTAATTTTTCACCTTAATTCATCATACAAATTTCAGCAACACCTTTGGGTTTATAGGGAGAATTGCGATTTCATCATACACATAAAAAAAGGCTGCGATTTCATGTGAATAAGAAAGGAATAGGTGCCAGACACTCAAACGATTAAAAGGAACAAGAACTAAAACCAATAGATAAGGAAATCAACTAAAGTTTTGGCACACTTAGGGTATGAACTAGGGTAGGCCGATTTCACTATGCAAGAGGAACAAAAACAGAAACATAAACAAGGATAGATGCCAAACATCCAAACAATGAAGAGGAACAGAAACAGAAACCAACAAGGGGTTGAATAAGAACAAATTCGGCTAAGAACCTTAGAAATTACGGCAACAGAATTAAAAGGGAAACCCTAATCTTTTGTTTGTGAAACCAAGATAATAAGATGCACATTGAAGAGAGGGTTTGAACAAGCCAACACTCACAAGAAACTGATTGAAGGAGACAAATTTCAGCACTTAGGGTTTAGGGACAAAAGTCAGCTTTGACAGAGAGAGAAGGGAGGAAATAATTTCAGAATTCTTTAGGAGGTTTTAGGTATGATTTATCAGGGTAGGTCGGCCTCTTTTTCTATAGGTGTCTAAGGAGGTTTAGCTAAGCTAATTCCCTACTTTTAAATTTAGAAGGATAAGATATGATTAAAGGATAATTCTATTAAAATAAAAACTCTATTTAGAAGGAAAAATTATCTAATACTTTGGATAATAAGGAATAAAACTAAGGATAATTAACACAAAAATATTAGAATTTTTTTAAAAAATAGTCATTTTTTTTAGGTCATTATGCATTCTTTTCCTCAAGAGCAAAATAGTCATTTCAGCTGCACCAATACCTGAGTTTTATTTCTGACCTGTGGACTTCTAGGACATCTACCCTATGGAGGATTAAGGTCTCATACCCTCCCCTCCTTATAAAATTTTTGTCCTCAAAATTTCTACACAAGAACTGGGGCTTACAGACTTACCATGTTTTCATTGTACCACTCCGTTTCTTCCTCGACATTGCCATACTAAACAAACACACATGTTGTAACTTTCCAATATGAAACACAAAACCAAACAAGAGATGGTACCTTGGTGGAAAGGCGTACACTGGACGATATGCATATGCTGGAAATAAAACACAAACATACACACAAAACACAACAAGCATACACAGTTATTTTGGCATACACATAAAGTACACAACACTCAGCAAATCATACATATCAACATGCAATCAAGATACAAAAACATGAAAATCTTATAATCATACTTTCATACTTGTAAGTTATAATCAATCAAAGTACATATAGACAAATGCACATGCCTCTAAAATTGAGAACACAATATCATGCAAATCACACAATCTACTAAACCATGCTCCATTACCAAACTTGTAAGGACCCAAACCCAACCTGTTAGGACTCTTACCGCCGTCAAATCCAAATAAGCCCTCACAAGATCCTATTCAAATCCTACAAGGCTCAAGTCACCTAATTGTCAATTTTATTGGTTGATTTATATGCTATTTAAAGATTAGAGCATCGTTATGCATTATTGAATTTCTGGCTTATACGGAGTGAAAGAAAACATCAGTGGAAGACTTATATTAACACTCAAATTAAGTGAAAATATAAAATACAAGTCCCATAGAAATCTCAAAACATCAACCAATAGTATCATGCTTATTTCGGAAGCAATAAGAAAGAGGAAGAGAGATTGGAAAGCCAGAATGCAAATCCACAAAAGTTAAAACATGTGCATTCAATAAGAGGGGGGTGCATATGATGTGCAACTTCATTCAGCCGTGCAATCTTGATCTCACACCTTTGGTACTAGCAACAAAGCACACACACATTTGGTACTAGCAACAAAGCACACACACCTTTGGTTCCAGCAACAAAGCACACACTTAAGCTTGTAAAAAGAGGAGAAAAGAAGGGATGAGATTACAAGAATCTCAATAGGGTCACAGCATCATAAGTTGTAGAGATTCCAAATCAAACATCTTCCAAAAACCAAAAGACCAACACCAAAAACCAGCTAAGATATCTAATTAAAACCACAAGCATCAAACACACATAATAGGGGATGAAATCATCAGAAGCATAAACAATATAAGGGTAGGAAAATTTTGGTAGAAAATAAGGGGAAAGACTGAAAAAATTTCTTATTCAGAAGCACACAGGTAACCTATACTTAATTTGATTTTCAAAACCAAGGTTTGTCCCCATCTGCCTATGTTGTCCAAAGCTATGTTCCAAAAAGGGTAAAACGGTTAGACAATCAATATTATGGTAAGCCTTTTAGTTGTCTCCAACATTCAGACTTACTGGCCTAGGAGTACTCTTGCAGTTACGTATACAAGTCATCCTGTCACATAAAACAGGGCATCCTAATGTCCAGACTTGAATTGGCTTATAGGGCATCTTGACATCTAGACTTGAACTGGCCTACAAGGCATCCTGACATCCAAAATTGAACCGGCCTACAAGGCATCCATAGAGCTCTTTCTGGGAATAACCACCCATAAACCTCCTGGTTTATTAAGCATCTCTCCTCTCCCTAAAAGCAATAATACTTACCTCGCATAGCAAGCAAAAAAAGGATCCTTCAAACAAAGCACAAAAAAGGCACATACATGCATACACATATAGTACATGCATATACAAATCACAGCCAAGGATCCTCAATCAAATCACAATACAAATCAAAGATCAATCCTCAAAGTCATAACCTAGTAAGGAAACCTATTGCCTAGTAATTTCCAAGACTAACCCATAGGTATACTGTAACGACCTTAACTCCTAACCTATTATTAATTGCTCCGATTAGGGCCCTTACCGCCGTGAAACCCAAACAAGCTCAAGAACCAATACCTATCTGAATCCCACAAGGCTTACTCATTAAATTCTCGATTTTTAGCATGTACACTCTTTATGTTTATCGACAATTGAAGCATGATATTGGACAAGTATTCTAGTATCATACGGAGTGAATGAATTATCAATGGAAGTTTTAAATAAAATCAATTAATCCACAACACACAAGTCCCATAGGGATCTAAATATCCAGCAAGTTAACCCCAACATAAATCGGAAACAACAAGTAAATGAGGAATCTTGAAAAAAACTAGAAAGTAGTCCAATTATAATTCATGTTATATGTGCAGGCAATTAAGGAACAGGTATGCAAATGTGATGCGATATAGCCACGCCGTTCAGCCTTGACCTCACACACTGGTACCATGGACAGTGGATATACCTAAGCCTGAAAAATGGTGAATACAATAGGATGAGATTACAATAATCTCATTAGGGTCACAACATCATAAGATTTATAGAAATATTAAACACAAATCTTCAAAACAACATCAGATCATCCCTACACAACTATGGGTATCACGCAATTCAAGAATCACTTAAAGAGATAGGGCTGAAACTAAGGCTGAGGGTGGACTACAACACTTCCGAAAATCAGAAGTACACAGGCAAGTAAAACTCATCAGATTACTCTCAGCACTAGAAAGAAAGAAAGGTCATCCCCTTCCACCTGTGTTATCTAAGGTTTACTGCACAAAGGATAAAAGGTTAGAACACAAAGCAATCAGAAAACCTATTAATCCTGCCACACAAGGACAAGACATCCAAGCCAGACAAGGACAAGGCTTCCAGCCAGACAAGGACCAGACATCCAAGCCACACAAGAACAAGGCTTCCAGCCACACAAGGACCAGGCATCCAAACATCACAAAGACAAGGCTTCCAGCACGCACATGTTGGGGATTGCTACCCATACAACATCCATACCAGTAAAAGCCTCCCCTCTCCCAAGGATCATCAGTGCTTACCCTGAATGGCCATCAGAATAGGATCCTGACACACAAACACGTACAAGCACACACCAGCAAGTACAAAGCATAATACCACAACAAGGTATCTTCAATCATGTCAGAACGCAATTATATGCAATTCAGGCACTCAAAACCTAACTCAAGGGTTCGGTATGGCCTATAGGATTCATATCTCAATCCATGATTCATGCACATATCCTACAATCAATTCGCAAGCAATAATAACAACGGCAGGTATCGAAAATAACAGACAAACAACAGGGATCTCTAGAGAAATTGATGAGGCATAGATCCTACCACTCTTGTCTCAGAATAAGAAGCTATTCCTTGCCTTTATTTAATAATTCCAAACCACCTATAGCATCGCAAGGCAAAGACAAAACCAAGCTAAGCATGCATACTCAATAACCAAGTAAGTACCCTATTTCCATACCAATTCCACTCACCAAATCTATCAAACATTAGTGGTTGAATGACGCAGCTGCTTCCCCTTTGGATGTGTAATATGATAGCCAAGAACTTAAGAAGATTCAACCTGAATTACCAACCCAATTTAACTATGTATATTTCGGCACTAAGCATATGATAGAAGATAATTTACGATTTCATGTTAGCAAGGTGTAAGGGTTGCGATTTCATGTTAACGAAGAAAATTCTGTCAATCAAAAGAAACAAGATCGGAACCCAATAGGTTAATCAATTGATCAAGATAGGCAACAATAGGGCAAGGGTAGGGCATACTGATTTCATGTATAGAAAAGATTCAAAGGATGAATTCATGATTTTATAACATGAATGGATGCCAAAAAATCATACGAACAAGAGGATCAACAACAAAAATCAATTGAAGATAAAATCACACAATTTTGAAACCTAATCCCGCTGAAATACGATTTAACTTTCGAAAAAGAAAAACTGACCTTCAGACAACAAAATCAATATTTTAGAAAGAGGATGAAGAGATCTTTCCAACAAGTTATTATTTGCAATAATCCGACAAAGGACGAGAGAGTTATGTTATTTTGAAGTTCAAGCAGATTTTGGCAATTCTGTCGAAATACGATTTAACTTTGGACAAATAAAAACTAATCTCCAGATGATAAACCAAAGATTATTGGAAAGAGAATGAAGAGATTTTTTTAACAAGCTATTATTTTCAAGAATCCGACAAAGGATGAGAGAGTTATGCTATTTTCAAGTTCCAGCTGATTTCAGAAAAAATTGGGAGATATATGGTTTTAGGTTTTACGAATTTTGTATATTTTCTGTATAAGATTTTTGTGTGGCTGGCTTCCTATTTATATAAGGTGGTTATAGGATTAAAATCTCTATTTTAAAGGCTTGATTAAAGTAAAATAATTATCAAAATTAAATTCTGTAATTATCCCTCTTAATTTTAGGGATTTTAATTTCTAAGGTAATTATCAACCTATAAAGAACTAGATTAAAGGGAATTAAAACTAAAATTAATTACTGGACATTTCTTACCAATTTCGGTCATCACACATCTTTTTCTTCAGGGGAAAAATAGTTTTTTTACCTGTACTGGCTTTTGGACTTCTAGGACTCAAAATTCGGGGTCTCACATATACCAATCAATTGCGCAATAAATCCAAAGTTTAATCAAACTGAAATTAATAATTAAAACGAGCATGGAATCAAATGGTATCCAAAGGAACCGATAAGGCATATCCTACCTCTCATGTTTCTGAATCAGATGCAATCCTTCACCTTTCCAATAAAATTAGAATCTCCTAAACCATCACAAGGCAAAGACCACACAATACTAAGCCACAAGATAATTAAAAACCAAAGGCATTGGGAATCCTTATCAACTAACCTACCATAATCCAGCAATTCAGATACAGCAATATCCTCCCCCTGAATTCATGATGTGATGGTCAAAAACTCAGCAAGAAACAACCTGATTATTCACCTTAATTCATCATATAAACTTCAGCAACACCTTAGGGTTTATAGAGCGAATTGTGATTTCATCATACACATAAGAAGAGGCTGTGATCTCATGTGAATAAGAAAGGAATAGGTGTCAAACACTCAAACGATTAAAAGGAACAGAAACAAGAGTAGATATCAAACATCCAAACAATGAAGAAGAACAAAAACAGAAACCAACAAGGGGTTGAATAAGAACAAATTTGGTTAAGAACCCTAGAAATTATGGCAATAAAATTAAAAGGGAAACCCTAACCTTTTGCTTGTGAAACCAAGATAATAAGATGCACATTAAAGAGAGGATTTGAACAAGCCAACACTCATAAGAATCTGATTGAAGGAGACAAATTTCAGCACTTAGGGTTTAGGGACAAAAGTCGGCTTTGAGAGGGAAATAGGGGACGGAATACTTTCAGAATTATTTAATAGGTTTTGGGTTTGATTTATCAGGGTAGGTCAGCCTCTCTTTTTATAGGTGTCTAAGGAGATTTAGCTAAGTTAACTCCCTACTTTTAAGCTTAGAAGGATAAGATATGATTAAAGGATAATTCTATTAAAATAGTAATGCTATTTAGAAGAAAGAATTATCTAATACTTTGGATAATAAGGGATAAAACTAAGGATAATTAACACAAAAATATCAGAATTAAAAAAGGAAATATCAACAACCATTTTAGCCCGTCATGCATTCATTTCTTTAGGGGCAAAATAGTCATTTCAGCTGTATCGATACCTGAGTTTCATTTCTGATCTATGGACTTCTAGGACTTCTACCCTATGAAGGATCAGGGCCTCATAACTATGTACCTCGCACATTTGCATGACATCTCTAAAGAGTCCTCAGATTTAAATTCTGTCCCCGTACATCATGTATTTCCTAAAGATGTGACCGGTTTGCCACCAGCAAGAGAAGTGGAATTTAGCACTGAATTAGTACTAGGTACAAATTCGATTTCATTTCCTTCTTAACGTATAGGTCCTTCGGAAATAAAGGAATTGAAGAAGAAATTGGAAGATTTGCTAGATCGTGGTTTCATTCGACCCAATGTGTCAGTTTAGGGAGCACTTGTCTTGTTCGTGAAGTAGAAAGACAGTTGGCTGTGATTGTGCATCGACTACCGACAGCTGAACCGTATAACTATGAAGAACAAGTATCCTCTGCCATGAATTGATAACTTGTTCAACCAGCTCCAAGGTGCAGCCGTATTTGTGAGGACTCCCTCCCTGGAGGAACAAACACACACACTGACATATCAGGTATTGTCTAGTAATGGAACACTTTTAATCCCTTGGTAAGCTGCTAATGGGATTCGAACCACTATCCACTACCTTTCGTTCCTTCTAGGCATCCTACCCAACACACAGGATTAGGGAATTCAAACCACACAAGGATAAGGGCATCTTTCCAGCACATAGGACTAGGCATCCTGCGCATGCAAGCTAGGAATTGCCACTCATACAACTCCCATACCAATAAGAACCTCTTCTCTCCCAATGAGCATCAGCGCTTACCCTGAATGGTCATCATAAGTACAAGGCACAATACCATAACAAGGTATCATCAATAATGTGAGAAGACAACCATCATGTTCAATGCACATAACACATGCTATGAGACCCAGAATTTTGAGTCTTGGAGGTCCAGAAGCCAATGCTGGTGAAAAGACCGTTTTTCCCTTGAAAGAATGGATGTGTGATGGCCAAAATGGTATGGAATGTCTAGTAATTATTTCTGGTATTAATTCCCTTTGATTTGGTTGTTTATTGGTTGATAATTACCTTAGAAAATAAAATCCCTAATATTAAGGGAGGATAATTATAAAATTTAATTCTGATAATTATCTTACTTTAATTCACCCCTTAAAGTAGGTAAATTAATCCCATAACCACTCTATATTAAGAGGAAGCCAGCCACACTTAAACCTTACACAGAAAATACACAAAATTCGTCCACCCTAAAACCCAACACCTCCTTATTGCTACCGAAATCTGATTGAACTTCAAAATAGCATAATTCTCTCATCGTTTATCATATTATTGCAAACAATAGCTTGTTGGAAATCTTTTTCCATCCTCTTTCCAACCATCTTGAGTTTTTTTCTGGAGGTTAGTATTTCCTTGTCACAATTTAGGTCATAATTTGACAGTATTGGTTGTAAAATTGTGTGATTCTGCCTTTAATTGATTTCTGTTGTTGTTCCTCTTCTTCGTATGATTGTTTAGCATCCATTCATGTTGTAAAATCATGAATTCCTCCTTTCAATCTTCTCTATAAATGAAATTGGTATGCTCTACCCTTGCCCTACTGTTGCCTATCTTAATCAATTAATTAACCTATTATATTCTGATCTTGTTTCTTCTGATTGTGCATATTATAAACACCTAATCCTTCCTTGTTAACATGAAATCGAAACCCTTATAACTTGTTAACATGAAATCGCAACTTGCCCTATTTTGTTATTCTTAGTGCTGAAAATTATATGTTGACTAGGGATGATAATTCAGTGAAAACGCAATTGGAAGATTTGTTGGATTGTGGTTTCATCTGACCTAGTGTGTCACCATAAGGAGCACCTGTCTTGTTCGTAAAGAAGAAAGATAGTTCATTGCGACTTTGCATCGACTATCAATAGTTGAATCGTGTGACTGTGAAGAACAAGTACCCTTTACCATGCATTGACGAATTGTTCGACCAGCTCCAGGGTGTTGCCATGTTTTCCAAAATTGTCCTCAGATCTGGATACCATCAATTGCGAGTTCGTGATGCTGATATCCTGAAGACTGCATTCTGATCGCGATACGGCCACTACGAATTTCTGGTTATGCCATTCGGTTTGACCAATGCACCAGCCATGTTCATGGACCTGATGAATCATGTGTTCTATGAGTTCCTGGACAGATTCGTGATAGTCTTCATCGACGACATTTTGATTTATTCAAAATCGGAGGAGGAGCATGCTAAGCACGTGCGAATTGTGCTGAATCATACGAATGCGAATTCTAGTTAAACGAAGTTGGTTTCCTTGGCCATATTGTTTCCGCCCAAGGTGTTTTAGTTAATCCGAAGAAAATTGAAGCTGTAGTTGCTTAGGAACCCTCGTGAACTAAGGAAATTACGAATTTCAAACATAGTTTAAGTGTGGAAAATATTTCTTCGCTTGCTGGACCATTGACGAAATTGACGTGCAAAGGAGAGCCATTCGTGTTGAACAAGAAGTGCCAGCGAAGTTTCGAAAAACTGAAAAACTTGTTAGTTTTTGCACCTATTCTCACCTTACCTATTGGCGGAAAGGAGTATGTGGTTTACAGCAATGCGTCGAAACCTAGACTTGGATGCGTATTGATGCAAGATGGGAAAGTCGTTGCCTATGCTTCCTGAGAATTACAACCGCACGAAAGCAACTATCTTACGCATGATTTGGAGCTTGCAGCCGTGGTGTTTGCATTGAAAATATGATGCCACTATTTGAACAGCGAGACTTGCAGAATCTTCACCAACCACAAAAGCTTGAAATACCTCGTTACGCAGAAAGAATTGAATATGAGACAACGAAGATGGGTGAAGCTGATTAAGGGCTACGATCTGATCATCAAATATCATCCTGGAAAAACGAATGTAGTTGCTAATGCCTTAAACTGAAAGTTTCATTCCCCTTCTTCAACAATTTTAGCTTACATGTGCACCCATTACATGCCTATGTTGCTGGATTTGGAAGCTACCCGTGTGCATCTTGGCACTGATTTTTCTAGTTTGTTGTTGGCACGAATCGATGTCATGCCTACCTTAATTGAGGAAATCCATAATAAGCAATTAGAGGATCCAAAACTGGTTTAAATTCAGAAGCAACTATCTGATGGTGTTGATTCCATAGCTCACGATTTCAGAATAAGAGATGACAAAGTTCTTGTCTTCAGAAATCAGGTATGTGTTCCACAAGATGTTGATATTCATAATCTTATTTTATCTGAGGCGCATAGTTCGAAGTTCATTATCCATCATGGTAGTACAAAGATGTACCAATATTTAAAGGAGCAGTACTGGTGGTTGAACATGAAGCGTAACATTTCTGAGTTCGTTTCCCGTCTCATTTGTCAACAAGTAAATATCTAGCATCAAAGACCCACAGGTCTACTTCAGTCACTTCCGATTCCAAAATGGAAGTGGGAGCATGTCACGATGGATTTTGTGACAGGATTGCCTAGATCTCAGCAAGGATATGATGCCATTTGGGTAAACATGGATCGATTGACAAAATCTATACACTTTCTTCCTATACATGTGACAAATACACCTGAAAAATTGATTGTTTGTTACTGGGACGAGATTGTTTGATTGCATAGAGTGCCAGTTTCCATTGTTTCAGATTGTGATCCTCGTTTCACATCATAATTTTGGGAGAAATTCCAGAGTGTGCTGAGTTCGAGACTAAACTTCAGTACAGTGTTTCATCCCCAGACTGATGGTCAATCAAAGAGAATGATTCAGACACTAGAAGACATGTTACGTGCAAGTGTACTAGACCAGCATATCGATGCCTGCCAATGATGGAATTCGCTTACAATAATAGTTTTCATGTAAGCATCGGTATGGCATCTTATGAAGCACTATATGGGAGATACTGCAGAACACCTATTTGCTGGAATAAAGTAGGCGAGTGACGCCTAGAAAAGATGGAATTGATTGATCAAGCAACGGAGCAGTTGAACTTGGTTCAACAATGGCTAAAGACAACCCAGGATCGGTAGAAAAACTACGCTGATAATCCACGAAGGGAGATGGAATTTATGGTAGGTGACAAAGTGTTTTTAAAGGTTGCCCCATGGAAAGGTGTCCTTCATTTTCAGCAGTGAGGTAAGTTAACGCCTTATTACATTGGTCCGTATGACATTGTCGAGAGGACCGGCTCTGCTGCATACCGACTTGCCTTACCTCCAAATATGGAAAGAATTCAAAACGTATTTCACATTTCAATGTTGAGAAAGTATGTGTGAGACCCTTCTCATGTGCTTGAAGAACCACCAGTCGAGATTGTTGAACACCTATCCTATCCCATACAGCCAGTTTCCATACTAGATCGGTCAGTTCATCAACTTCGCAATCGAAGCATGCCTACGGTACAAATTGTTTGGTGTAATGGCCAAATTGAGGAATAGTCTTGGGAGACTGAGGAATCTATGCATGCAAAATTTCCTTACTTGTTTGTTTAGGTACTTCTGTTGGAATTTAGAGGACAAAATTCTTTTAAGGAGGGGAGGATGTGAGACCCAAAATTTTGAGTCCTACTGATCCAGAAGTCAATATAGGTGAAAAGACCATTTTTTTCTGAATGAATGGATGTGTGATGGCCAAAAATGGATTGTCTAGTAATTATTTCTGGTATTAAATCTCTTTGATTTGGTTCTTTATTAGTTGATAATTACCTTAGAAAATAAAATCTCTAAAATTAAGGGAGGATAATCATATAATTTAATTCTGATAATTATCTTACTTTAATCTAACCCTTAAAGTATGGAAATTAATCCCATAACTATCCTATATAAAGAGGAATCCAGCCACACTTAAACCTTACCAAGAAAATACACAAAATTCGTCCAACCTAAAACCTTACACCTCCCTATTACTGCCTAAATCTGTTTGAACTTCAAAATAGCATAACTCTCTCATCGTTTGTCGAATTCTTGCAAATAATATCTAGTTGAAAAGATCTTTCCATCCTCTATCCAACTTTCCTGATTTTTTTTTCTGTATGTTAGTATTTCCTTGTCGTAATTTAGGTCATAATTTGGCGGGATTAGTTGCTAAATTGTGTGATTTTGCCTTCAATTGATTTCGGTTGTTGTTCCACTTCTTCATATTATTTTTAAGCATCCATTCATGTTGTAAAATCATGAATTCCTCCTTTCAATCTTCTCTATAAATGAAATTAGTATGCCCTACCTTTGCCCTATTGGTGCCTATCTTGATCAATTGATTAACCTTTTGGATTCTGATCTTATTTCTTTTGATTATGCATGTTATAAACACCTAATCCTTCCTTTTTAATATGAAATCGCAACCCCTATAACTTGTTAACATGAAATCGCAACATGACCTATGGCCCTATTTTTAGTGCCGAAAATTGTATGCTCATTAGGGATGGTAATTCAGGTTGTTTCTTGTTAAATTCTTTGCTACACATCACATATCCAAAGAGGAGGCACCTGTGGCATCTGATCATTGGTTTTTGATAGGTTTGGTGAGTGGAATTGATAAGGAAATAGGGTATTTACTTGGTTATTGGGTATGCATGCTTAGTTTGGTTTTGTCTTTTCCTTATGATGCTATAGGTGGTTCGGAATTATTAAGTAAAAACAAAGGAATAGCTTCTTGTTCAGGACAAGAGAGGTAGGATCTATGCCTTACCAGTTTCTTCAGAGATCCTTTTATTTGTTGATTTCAGTACCTATCCTTGTGTTAATATATGCGCATATGTGTGAGAAAGTATATGCATGAGTTGCAGATTTATTTGAGGCTTATCTAGGCTATACCGAATCCCTTAAGATAGGTTATGAGTGCCTAGTTTGCATATGTTGTATGTATTGAACATGCTGATTGTGTTCTGACATGATTAAGAATACCCTATTGTGGTATTGTGCTATGTGCTTGCCTGTGTGTGCTTATATGTGTTTGTGTGTTAAGATCTTTTTTCGGTGGCCATTCAGGGTAAGCGCTAATGCTCCTGGGGAGAGGAGAGGTTCTTACTGGTATGGGAGTCATATGGGTGGCAATACCCAGCCTGTGCGCAATGGATGCCTAGTCCTTGTGTGGCTAGACGCCTTGTCCTTTTGTAGCTAGACGCCTTGTCCTTGTGTGGTAAGGTTCCCTTATCCTTGTGTGGTTTGGATGTCCTTATCCTTGTGTGGCTTGGATGCCTTTGTCCTTGTGCGGCTTGGATGCGCTTGTCCTTGTGTGGCAGGATAAATAGGCCTGCTGATTAGCTTGTGTGCTAACCTTTTTATCCTTTGTGCAGTGAAGCCTTGGACAACACAGGTGGAAGGAGATGGCCTTTTCTATTGATGAGATTGATTGATGATTTACCTGCCTGTGTACTTCTGATTTTTGGATATGTTTGTAGTCCACCCTAAGCCTTAGCTTTTGGCCTTAACCTTATTGTTCGATTCTTGAATTGCATGATCCCTCTTTAGTTATATAGGCTGATCTGATATTTTTTAGGAGCTATTTATTTAAGATTTCTGTAGATCTTACAATGTTGTGACCCTACTGAGATTCTTGTAATCTCATCCTGTTGTTTTCACCATTTTTCAAGCTTAGGTACATTCGATGTTCGTGGTACCAGTGTGTGAGATCAAGGCTGCATGGCAGGGCGATATTGCATCATATTTACATTTCTATTTCCTTGGTTGCTTACGCATAAAACAAAAAATTTGATTGGATTATTTTCTGGTTTTTCAGGTCCCTCGTTTGCTTTTTTGTTTTTTGGATTATGTTGGAGGTTTACTTGTTGGATTTTTAGATTCTTATGGGACTTGTGTGTTGTGGTTCTAATTGTAACGACCCCAATTACTAACTATTACAATTTTCTCCTAGTAAGGTCATCACCGCCGTGAAACTCAAATAAGCCTAAATGACACCTAGGACCTATCTGAATCTCATCAGGCTTACCATTAACTTCCGACTTTTATCATGTTTATTTTAAAGCATAACAACAATTGGAGCCTGATGTTGGACACACATTCTGGTAACATACAGAGTGAAAAAAATATCAGCGGAAGTCTTTAAATTAAATCACTGGGTTCATAACACACAAGTCCCATAGGGATCCAAACAATCAGCAAGAAATCCT
This sequence comes from Passiflora organensis, assembly GCA_019739055.1. Classification (NCBI taxonomy): domain Eukaryota; kingdom Viridiplantae; phylum Streptophyta; class Magnoliopsida; order Malpighiales; family Passifloraceae; genus Passiflora; species Passiflora organensis. The sequence continues at coordinate 74,293 of JAEPBF010000069.1, read as the reverse complement.
CCAACATATTTTGGAAATAGCAAGCAAAGGAGGGATTTGAAAATAAACCAGAAAGTAACCCAAACATTCATGTTATATGCGCAAGTAAACAAGGATCTAGTATGCAAATGTGATGCGATATCGCCCCGACATGCAGCCTTGATCTCACACACTGGTACCACGGACAGTGGATGTACCTACGCATGAAAAATGGTAAAACACAACGGTATAAGATTACAAGAATCTCAATAGGGTCGCAGCATCATAAGATCTTCTTCTGGTGCAAATCGGGACAACTCCCTTAACACTTTCTCATATTCCAGCACCGACCTGATTCAAGTTTGTAAAATGTTTGTCGCTGCTCAATTTTATGGAATCTAGTGTAAAATCTTTCGTCGAATTCATACCGGAATTCCTCCCAAGTTGGCAAACGATCACCGAATCGCAAGCTAACAAATGTTCACCATGCGAGGGCTTCTCCCTCAAGTAAGAATGTAGCAATGGAAACCTTGTCGTCATCCGAGATACGCAAGAACAAGGATACTCGGCATAAGGTGTCTATCCACTCACGAGCGGATGCGGCTCCGGCTGAACCACCAAAATCTTTACATCCAAGTTGTCGAGCTTCCTTCAGAAATTTTGTAATCACAACGGGAAGTCTCTCTGCCTCCTTATGTTATGCCGGCTGTACAGGTTCAAGTGGAGGAATAGGTTCTTCCACTGGTGCAGGTGCAGGTGCAGGAGCATTCTGAAATTGCGCCTCCATACGCTGCTGATTTGCAGCAATTCCTTGTAATACGTTTAAGATTTGTGCCATGACAGGATCAATGACTGGTGCGGCTGGTGCCTCAGATTGGTTTTCGGGCTCAGCTTGCCCTTCCTGCTCATTTTGTGCATTCGGCTCCTCTTGCTCAACAGGTTGCTGTTCAGCCTGAATCTCAAACCTACCCCGTTGATCCCTTTGTAGCCTCGAGCGTGCCATACTACACGAATACACCTTTATTACTCAACATATAACTAAATATGATAAACAGAAGTGGTACCTGGTGGAGAGGCATGCACCGGACGATATGCATATGCTGGAAAGCAACATACAAATTTTTAGAAATCTCATGCACACATGCAAAGGTATTCTCGGCAATTACATCAATACTCATATATACTCTCGGAAATCATCATCAAACATTAAGCAAGCATGGTTTCACACAACATCCATATTCGGCAATACACACCAGCAGTCACATACATATACATTCAGCAATACAGGAGTCAAATAGGGACACTCGGCAACATGCATAAATCAACACACATTCTCAGCAATGATAAGAAACACAGAAAAAACTCACCGAAACATATCATGGCATACCAAGCATAAGAATATACATGAACAGACATCACATCAGAATATCATTCTCATCATTTAAATCTTACAAATCAACCTCCTTTTAGCATTAGTTTACTTTCGGTATTAGTCCCTAAGTGAGTGAGTATGTGCGCATGTCCTTACCTACAAACACCAAAATCAACAAATAAGTTAGCATATAACAAATTATTTTCCCTAACCATGCTCCGCTACCAAACCTGTGACGACCCCAATTCCTAACTATTACAATTTGCTCCTAGTAAGGTCATCACCGCCGTGAAACCCAAATAAGCCTAAATGACACCTAGGACCTATCTGAATCTCACCAGGTTTACCATTAACTTCCGATTTTTAGCATGTTTATTTTAAAGTTTTAACAACAATTGGAGCATGATATTGGACACACATTCTGGTAACATACGAAGTGAATAAAACATCAGCGGAAGTTTTTAGTTTGAATCACTGGGTTCATAACACACAAGTCCCATAGGGATCCAAACAATCATGAAGAAATCCTCCAACATATTTCGGAAATAGCAAGCAAAGGAGGGATCTGAAAATAAACCAGAAAGTAGCCTAAACATTCATGTTATATGCGCAAGTAAACAAGGATCAAGTATGCAAATGTGATGCAATAATCGCCCCGACATGCAGCCTTGATCTCACACACTGGTACCACGGACAGTGGATGGATCTCCGTCTGAAAAATGGTAAAAAACAATGGTATGAGATTACAAGAACCTCAGTAGGGTCGTAGTATCATAAGATCTGCAGAAATCCTAAACACAAATCTCCTAATTCACATTAGATCATTCCTAAACAACTAAAGGGGATCACGCAATTCAAGAATCAATTAAAAAGAGGTTAAGGCCGAATCTATGGTTGAGGGAGGACTACAAATACTTCCGAAAAATCAGAAGTACACAGGAAGGTAGAACTCATTAGATTACTCTCAGCAACGAAGAAGAAAGGTCATCCCCTTCCACCTATGTTGTCCAAGGCTTACTGCACAAAGGGTAGATGGTTAACACACAAACTAATCAGTAAGCCTATTCATCTTGCCTTGCAAGGACAAGTCGTCTTGCCACACACGAACAAATCTTCCCAAGCCACACACGGACTAGGGCATCCGAAACCTCGCAAGGATAAGGGCTTCCTGCCTCGCAAGGACAGGGTTCCGGGATCGCAAGGACAGATATCCAGTGCGCATGCTAGAGTTTGCCACCCATACAACTCCCATACTAGTAAGAACCTCTCCTCTCCCTAGGAGCATCAGCGCTTACCCCGAATAGCCACCGAAAAAGGATCCTGACACACAAATACGTACAAGCACACACAGGCAAGTACAAAGCATAATACCACAACGGGGTATCCTCAATCATGTCAGAACACAATTAGCATATTCAAATCATATAACATATGCAACCCAGGCACTCAATACCTAACTCAGGGAGTCATTATAGCATATGAGATCCATATCTCACTCCGAATTTTATACTCTCACCCTATAATCCAATCACATGCAATACAACAAGGGCAGGTAACAAAAACATCAAGAAAATAATAGGGGTCTCTGGAGAAACTGATGAGGCGTAGATGCTACCTCTCTTGTCTCTGAACAGGAAGCTACTCCTTTACCTTTATTAGGTAATTTCGAACCACCTATATTATCACCAGGCAAAGACAAAAACAAACTAAGCATGCATATTCAATAATCAATTGAATACCCTATTTCCTTACCAATTCCACTCACCAAACCTATCAGAAACCAGTGATCAGATGCTGCAGGTGCCTCCCCCTTGGATGTGTGATTTGATAGCCTGGAACTTAATAAGATTCAACCTGAATTACCATTCCAATTAACTCTGCAAATTTCGTCGCTAAAAGTAGGACATAGGATAATTTCGACTTTAAGCATATAGAAGTTTAAAAGAAAAAAATTCATGATCATACATCATAAATAGATGTTAAGCAATCATAAGAATATGCAAAACGACAACAGAAATCAACCAAAGACAAAAACTATAAAAATCTAAAAGAAAACCTAATTCCGTCGCCAATTTTCGACTTAACCTTAGACAAGGAATTATTTATGTTAAAACAACAAAGCTTATGTGGTTGGAAAGAGGATGAAAATATTTTTCCAAAAAGCTATTATTTGTTGGTTGGAAATACTAACCTCCTGATGAAAAACCAAGAATGGTTGGAAATAGGATGAAGAGAGCTTTCTAACAAGCTATTATTTTCAGGGCTCTGATGAATGATAAGAAAGTTATGCTGGTTTAAAGTTTCAATGAATTTTGGCAGCTGTAGGGAGGTGTAGGGTTTTAGGTTTATACGAATTTTGTATGTTTTCTATGAATGATTTTTTTGTGAGGTTGGCTTCCTATTTATAATGAATGGTTATTAAATTATGATTACTACTTTTAAGATTTTATTAAAAATAAGATAATTATCAGATAATTAAATTCTTTAATTATCTTCCCCTATTCTTAGGGATTTTAATCTCTAAGGCAATTATTTATCCGTAGGGACTTAGATTAAAGGGAATTTATACCAGAATTAACTACCATACCACTCTTACCAATTTCAGCCATCACACATCCTTTCCTTCAGGGACAAAATTATCTTTTCACCTGCACTAGTTTCTGGATTTCTAGAACTCAAAATTTGGGGTCTCACACTAATGATTCAATTTAAAGACTTTCGCTGATGTTTTATTCACTCCTTATGATGCCAGAAAATTTTTCCAATATCATACTCCAATTATTATAAGTACAAAGAATAAATATGCTAAAATTGGGAATTTAGATGGGTAAGCCTTGTGGGATTCAAATAGTTCCTTGTTTTTGGGTTTGTTTGGGTTTCACAACGGTAAGGGTCCTAAAAGGAGTAAATCTTAATAGATTAGGATTTGAGGTCCTTACAAAGGCCGTCCCCTTCCACCTGTGTTGTCCAACGCTTTGCTGCACAAAGGTTAAAGGTTAGCACACTAGCTAATCAGCAAGCCTATTCATCTTGTCACACAAGGACAAGGCATTCAAGCCATACAAGAACAAGGGCAACCAAACCATACAAGGATAAGGGTATCTTGCCACACGAGGACAAGGTGTCTAGCCACAGAAGGACTAGGCATCCAGAGCACACAAGCTTGGGATTGCCACCCATATGACTCCTATACCAGTAAGAACCTCTCCTCTCCTCAAGAGCATTAGGACTTACCTCGAATGGCCATCTAAAAAGGATCCTAACAAACAAACACGTACAAGCACACACAAGTACGTACAAGGCACAATACCATAATAGGGTATCCTCAATCATGTCAAATCACAATCAGCATGTTCGATGCACACAACACATGCAAATTTGGCACATATATCCTATCTCAAGGGTTCAACAATGCCTAAAGGATCATATCTCAATCCGCAACTGATGCATATACCATACAAGATATATACATTCACATATCATCAAGAACATGCACCAAAACCAACAACTAAACAACAAGGATTTCTGAAGAAACCGATGAGGTATAAATCCTACCTCTCTTGTCTCTGAACAATAAGCTATTCCTTTGTTTTTATTCAAGGGATCCGAACCATCTATAACATTATAAGGCAAAGACAAAACCATACTAAGCATGCATACTCATTAATCAAGTAAACATCCTATTTCCTTATCAATTCCACTCACCAAACCTATCAGAAACCAGTGATCAGAAGTCGTAGCTTCCTCTCCCTCGAATGTGTGATGTGATAGCCAAGAACTTAACAAGATTTAACCTGAATTACCACCCCAATCAACTATACAAGTTTCAGCACTAAGATAGGGTTCACAAGGCAATTTTGATTTCATGATTACAAGATATATAGTGTAACGACCCCAATTCCTAACTATTCTTAATTGCTCCGATTAAGGTCATTACCGCCGTGAAACCCAAATAAGCCTCAACGACACCAAAGACCTATTAGAATTCCACAAGGCTACTCATAAGATACCGATTTTAAACTTATTTATTTTGTTGCTTATCAATCAATTGGAGCATGATATTGGACACATATTCTGGTAACATACGGAGTAAATAAAAACATCAGCGGAAGTCTTAAATTAATCCTTTGGGTTCATAACACACAAGTCCCATAGGGATCCAAATAACCAGCAAGAAATTCTTCACAAGTTTCGGAAATAGCAAGCAAAGAAGAGTGCTTAAAATAAACCAGAAAATTTCCCAATCATTCATATTATATGCGCAAGTAACAAGTATGCAAATGTGATGCGATATCGTCCCGCCGTGCAGCCTTGATCTCACACACTAGTAACACGAACAGTGAATGTACCTAAGCCTGAAAAATGGTAAAAACAACGGTTTGAGTTTACAAGAATCTCAGTAGGGTCACAGCATCATAAGATCTACAGAATCCCTAAACACAAATCTCCCAATTCATATAAGATCATTCCTAAACAACTAAAAGGGATCACGCAATTCACAAATCATTCAAAAGGGGTTAAGGTCGAATCAATGGCTAAGGGAGGACCACACTTTCGAAAGTTCAGAAGTACACAGGCAGGTGAAATACAACAAAATCGCTCTCAATGTAGAAGAAAGGCCATCCCCTTCCACCTGTGTTGTCCAAGACTTACTGCACAAAGGGTAGATGGTTAACACACAAGCTAATCAGTAAGTCTTTCACCTTATCCTCGCAAGGATAAGTCGACTAGCCCCACATGGACAAGTCTTCCCTAGTCACATACCTACTAGGGCATCCCAAATCCCGCAAGATAAGGGCTTCCTGTCCCGCAAGACAGGGATCCGGCCTCGCAAGGACAGATATCCAGCGCTAGCTTGCTGGTTCACCTCCCATACAACTCCCACAAATCGGTAAGTACCTCTCCTCTCACTAGGAGCATCAGTGCTTACCCTGCCTGGCCAGAGGAACAGGATCCTGACACACAAACATGTACAAGCACACACAAGCAAGTACAAAGCATAATACCACAACAGGGTATCCTCAATCATGTCAGGAAACAATCAACACATCCAATTCATATAACAATAGCATCCCTAGGCACTCAATTCTTAACTCAGGGGTTCGATATAGCCTACGAGATTCATATCTCATTCCGGATTTCAAATTCACACCCTACAATCCAATCACAAACAAATACAACAAGGGCAGGTAAATAAAACATCAGATAAGAGCAGGGGTTTCTGGAGAAACCGATGAGACATAGATCCTACCTCTCTTGTCACTGAACAATAAACTAATCCTTTGCCTTTATTAAGTAAATCCGAACCACCTAAATTATCACCAGGCAAAGACAAAACAAACTAAGCATGCATATTCAATAATCAATTGAATACCTTATTTCCTTACCAATACCACTCACCAAACCTATTAGAAAACCAGTGATCAGAAGTTGCAGGTGTCTCCCCCTTGGATGTGTGATGTGATAGCCAGGAACTTATCAAGATTCAACCTGAATTTACCATTCCAATTAACTATGCAAAACCTATTGCTAAAAGTAGAGCATAAGACGATTTTGTCTTGACTTACAACGAAATATTTATATAAAAGCTACGATTTATATATGGTTGGAAAGAGAATGAAAATATCTTTCCAATGAGATATTATTTGTAAGATTCTGACAAACGACCAGAAAGTTATGCTACCTTGAAGTTCAAGAAGATTTGGCGGAAACCTAATTCCGCCACCGATTTTCAAAGTACCTTTAGACAAAGAAATACTACTCTCCTGAAAACAAACAAAATATGGTTGGAAAGACGATGAAGAGAGATTTCCAACAAGCTATTACTCGCAGAGATCCAACGAACAATGAGTGAGTTATGCTGGTTTTAAGTTTCTGAAAATTATGGTGGCTATAGGGAGGTATAGAGTTTTAAGCCTATACGAAATTTGTAGGTTTTCTATGAACAATTCTTTGTGAGGTTGGCTTCCTATTTATAATTAATGGGTATAGAATTATGATTATTACTTTTAATCACTTTATCTAAATAGAATAATTTACTAGATAACTAAACTCTAAACTCTTTAATTATCTTTCCCTATTTTTAGGGACTTTAATCTCTAAGGCAACTATCTATCTTTAAGGATGATTTCTAAGGAAATTACCCATCTACAAGGACTTAGATCTGAAGGAATTTAAAACAAAATTAACTACTAAATAATCTTACCAATTTCGGCCATCACACATCCTTTCCTTCAGGGGCAAAATCATCTTTTCACCTGCACTGGCTTCTGGACTTCTAGGACTCAAAATTCGGGGTCTTACATATAGGGGTTGCAATTTGATGATTATGAAGAAGGATTAGGTGTTAATAACACATACAATCAAAAGGAATAAGATCAGAAACCAATAGGTTAGTCAATTGATCAAAACTGACAACAATAGGGCATGCCGATTTCATGCGTAGGGAAGATTCAAAGGATCAATTCATGATATTACAACATGAATTAATACCAAACAATCATACGATAAGAGGAACAACAACATAAATCAATTGGAGGAAGAATCTGTGAGACCTCGAATTTTGAGTCCTAGAAGTTCAGAAGCCAGTGTAGGTGAAAAGACTATTTTACCCCTAAAGAAAAGGATATATGATGGCCAAAATTAGTGAGTAATGTCCAGTAATTAATTCTGGTATTTATTCCCTTTAATTTGAATCTTTATTGGTTGATAATTACCTTAGAAAATAAAATCCCTACAATTAAGGAAGGATAATTACAGAATTTAATTCTAATAATTATCTTAATTTAATCTAATCTTTAAAGTAGATAAATTAATCTCATAACCACCCTATATAAATAGGAAGCCGGCCACACTTAAACCTCACACAGAAAATATACAAAATTCGTCCAATCAAAAACCCTATACCTACCTATTTCTACTGAAATCTACTTGAACTTCAAATAGTCATAACTTTCTCATCCTTTGTCTGATTCTTGTGAATAATAGCTTGTTGGAAAAAAGTTTCTGTCCTCTTTCCAACCATCTTGGTTTTTTATCTGGAGGTTATTTTTTCTATGTTAAAAGTTAAATCGTAATTCGGTGGAATTGCCAAAATCTGCTTGAAATTTCAAACAGGCATAACTCTCTCATCCTTTGTCAGATTCTTGCAGATAATAGCTTGTTGGAAATCTCTCTTCATCCTCTTTCCAACCATTTTGGTTTTTTATTCTGGAGTTTAGTTTTCTTTATCGTAAGTTATGTCATATTTTGGCAGGATTAGGTTTTAAAATTATGTGATTCTGCCTTCGATTGATTTCTGTTGTTGTTTCTCTTGTTTGTATGATTGTTTAGCATCCATTCATGTTGTAAAATCATGAATTCATCCTTTGAATCTTCTCTATAAATGAAATCAGTATGCTCTATTGTTACTTATCTTGATCAATTAATTAACCTATTGGATACTGATCTTGTTTCTTTTGATTGTACAAGTTATAAACACCTAATCCTCCTTTTTTAACATGAAATCGCAACCCTTGCACCTTGTATGCATGAAATCGCAATTTGTCTTGTGCCTTATGCTTAGTGCCGAAATTTGCATAGTTAATTAGGAAAGTAATTCAGGTTGAAGCTTGTTAAGTTCTTGGCTATCACATCACACATCAAAGGAGGAGGCACCTGCGACATCTAATCACTGGTTTCTGATAGGTTTGGTGAGTGGAATTGGTAACGAAATAGGGTATTTAATTGGTTATTGAGTATGCATGCTTAGTTTGGTTTTGCATTTTCCTTATGATGCTATAGGTGGTTCAGAACCATTAAATAAAGGCAAAGAAATAACTTCTTGTTCAGAGACAAGAGAGGTAGGATCTATGCCTCATTGGTTTCTTCAGAAATCCTTGTTGCTTGTTGGTCATTTTTTATTCTTGCCCTTGATAATATTGTATGCGAATTGATTATATGGTATATGCATGAATTGCAGATTAAGATCTGATTACTTAGACTATACTGAACCTTTGAGTTAGGTTATGAGTGCCTCATTTTCATGTGTTGTGTGCTTTGAACATATTGAATGTTTTTTGACATGATTGAGAATACCTTGTCGTGGTATTATGGTTTGTGCTTGCCTGTGTGTGTTTGTTTGTGTGTCAGGATCCTGTTCTGATGGTCATTCAAGGTAAGTGTTGATGCCCCTTGAAGAGGGGAGGCTCTTACTGGTATGGGAGTTATATGGGTGGCAATCCCCAGCTTGCGCGCACTAGATGCCTAGTCCTTTGTGCTGGCTAAATGCCTTGTCCTATGTGCTGGCAAAATCCCTTAATCCTGTGTGCTGGTTAGGATGCCTAGTCCTGTGTGTTGGCTAAATGCCTTGTCCTGTGTGCTAGTAAGATGAATAGGCTTGCTAATTAGCTTGTGTGTTAACCTTTTACCCTTTGTGAAGCATAGTCTTGGACAACACAGGTTTAAGGGGATCGCCTTTCTTTTTCCTACTGCCGAGAGTAACTTGATGAGTTTTCTTGCCTGTGTACTTCTGATTTTCAGAAGTGTCTGTAGTCCACCCGCAGCCTTAGTTTCGGCTCTATCCTTTTGATTGATTCTTGAATTGCGTGATAGCCATAGTTGTGTAGGGTTGATCTGATGTTGTTTGGGAGATGTTTGTTTAAGATTACTGTAGATCTTATGATGTTGTGACCCTACTAAAATTCTTCTAATCTCATCCTATTATTTTCACCATTTTTCAGGCTTAGGTACATTTTTCACCATTTTTCAGGCTTAGGTACATTTTTCACCATTTTTCAGGCTTAAGTACATTCTCTGTTCGTAGTATCAGTGAGTGAGATAAAGGTTGCATGGCGGGGCAATATCGCATCATATTTGCATACCTGTTCCTTGATTGATTGCGCATATAACATAAACCTTGATTTGGACTATTTTTTGGTTATTTAATTCCCTCCTTTGATGGTTTGTTTCTGGATTTTTTTAGGAGGTTTACATTGAATTTTTAAATCTTTATGGGACTTGTGTGTTATGGTTCCAATGACTCAATTTAAAGACTTCTGCTGATATTTTATTCACTCCGTATGATACCAGAATGCTTGTCCGATATTATACTCCAATTGTAAAGAATATAAAGAATATATTAAAAATCAAAAATTAGATGAGTAAGCCATGTGGGATTCAGATAGGTCTTAATTTTTGGGCTTATTTGGGTTTCATGGCGGTAAGGGCCCTTGTCGGAGAAATTTTTAATAGGTTAGGATTTGGGGTCATTACAGAATCATAAAATTTTGAATCTAAACTCTCTAAATTACGATTAGGTTTTTGATAGGTAAGAACTAACCTTCTGATGATAAAATCAAGATAGCTAGATAAAGGATGGAAAGAACTTTCTAAAAAGCTATTATTTGCAAAAATTCGACAAATGATAAAAGAGTTATGCTAGGATGAAGATCAAGGAATTTCGGCAACAATAGGGTATGGTGTAGGGTTTGATCACTTGATAATTTTGTGTATTTTTTATATAGGGTGTTTATGGGATTAAGTTCCCTACTTTAAAGGCTAGATAAGGGAAGATAATCATTAGAATTAAATTCTGGAATTAATCTTCCTTAATTTTAGGAATTTTATCACCTAAGGTAAAATTGAACCAATAAGGAAATAAATCAAAGGGAAATGAAACCAGAAATGAATAATAGACCTTCTTTACCAATTTTGGCCATCACACATTCTTTCCCTCAGGGGAAAAACAATCATTTCACCTATACTGGCTTCTGGACTTCTAGGACTCAAATTTCGAGGTCTCACATCCTCCCCTCCTTATAAGAATTTCGTCCTCGAAATTTCAGCACAAGTACCTAAGCAAACAGGTAAGGAAATTTTGCATACATAGATTCCTCAGTCTCCCAAGACTATTCCTTAATTTGGCCATTACGTCAAACAACTCATACCATAGGCACGTTTCCACTGCAAAGCTGATGAACTAACTGATCCAATATGGCAACTGGCTCTATGGGATAGGATAGGTCATTTGCAACCTCAACTAGTGGTTCTTTGAGCACATGAGCAGGGTCTCGCACATACTTTCTCAACATTGAAACATAAAACACATTGTGGATTCTCTCCATATTCGGAGGCAATGCAAGTCGGTATGCAATAGGGCCGATCCTTTCCACAATGTCATAAGGACTAATGTAACGAGGTGCTAGTTTACCTCGCTGCTGAAAATGAAGGTAACCTTTCCATGGGGAGACCTTCAGAAACACTTTGTCACCTACAGCAAATTCCAGCTCCCTTTGTCGACGGCATAATTTTTCTGCCAATCTTACATTGTCTTTAGCCTTTAACGAATCAAATTCAGCTGCTTCATTGCTTGATCAAACAGTTCTGGATCAACTAAGCATCTTTCGCCAACTTTATTCCAGCAAATGGGAGTTCTGCAACAACTCTCATATAGTGTTCCATAAGGAGCCATACCAATTCTTGCATGGAAACTATTTGTCATAACCCGGCCACTGGACCCTCGACCCAGTGAGCCCGGACATGTATGTGTGCGTGATGGATCACAACTTTGGTACCAGCAACAAAGTACACGCCTAAGCCTTCAAAGGGGGAGAAAAGAAGGGATGAGATTACAAGAATCTCACTAGGGTCACAAGGCTTCCTGACGTCCGGACTTGAACCGGCCTACAAGGCATCCAGCGAGCTCTTGCTGGGAATAACCACCCATAAACCTCCCGGTTCGATAAGCATCTCTCCTCTCCCTAGGAGTAACAATACTTACCTTGCATGGCCAGAGACAAAAGGATCCTTTAAACAAAGCACAAACAGGGCACATACACGCATACACAAATCACAACAAAGGATCCTCAATCAAATCACAATACAAATCAAAGATCAATCCTCAAAGTCATAACCGAATCAGACAACCTATTTTCCTATTAACTTCCGAGAATCCCTATCATCATAATCACACATTCCGTAAGCATATAACCAAGATAGGCAATCGAATTCACTCGTATTCAAACAATCAAACAATAGAGTAACCAAAGGAACCAATGAGGCATAGATCCTACCTCTCACGTGTCTGAATTAGATGCAATCTTTTTCCTTTTTAATAAGATCAGAATCTCCTTAACAATTACAAGGCGAAGACCACACAATACTAGGCCACAAAACTACTTAATTAAAAACTAAAGGCATTAAGAATCCTTACCAATTAACTTACCCAAATCCAGCAATTCGGATGCAGCAATATCTTTCCCATGAATGCGTGATATGATGGCCAATAACCGAGTAAGAATCTACTTAATATTTTACCCTAATTCAATATACAAATTTCGGCAACACCTTAAGGTTTATAAGGCAACTTGCGATTTCAAAATTAGAGAGGTTAGGGGTTGTGATTTCATGAAGTTAAGAAAGGAATGGGTGTTTATAACATGTACAATCAAAAGAAACAAGGTTAGAATCCAATAGGTTAATCAGTTGATCAAGACAGGCATTAGTAGGGAAAATGTATGGCATAATGATTTCATGAATATGGAAGATTCAAATGATGAATTCATGATTTTAAAATCATGAATGGATGCTAAAAAATCATACGAACAAGAGGAACAATAACATAAATCAAATGAAGGCAGAATCACATAATTTTGAAACCTAATCCCGTCAAATTTTGACCTAAATTATGACAAAGAAAAACTAACCTCCAGAAGAAAAACCCAATATTTCTGGATATATAACATAATGAGCTTTCCAACAAGCTATTATTCACAAGAATTCGATAAAGGATGAGAGAGTTATGCTATTTTGAAGTTCAAGCAGATTTTAGCAATTCCTTCGAAATACAATTTAACTTTTAACAAAGAAAACCTAATCTTCAGATGAAAAACCTAAGATGGTTGGAAATACGATGAAGAGATCTTTCCAACAAGCTATTATTTGCAAGAATCCGACAAAGGATGAGAGAGTTATGCTATTTTGAAGTTCAAGCAGATTTTGGCAATTCCGTCGAAATACGATTTAACTTTTAACAAAAAAAAACTAATCTCCAAATGAAAAACCCAAAATGGTTGGAAATAGGATGAAGAGAGCATTCAATCAAGCTATTATTTGCAAGAATCCGATAAAGGTTGAGAGAGTTATGCCAAAATTAAGATCAAGGACTTTTGGCTAGAGTTTAGGCAAAAATCAGAAATTGAGAAGAATGGGATAAATTACAAAATTTCTATATGGGTTTTGATATGATTAGGTGGGATAGGCTGGCCACTCTTTTATAAGTGTCTAAGGAGGTTTAGCTAAGAGATAAATCCCTACTTTTAAGCTTAAAAAGATAATTAAAAGATAATTCTATTAGATGGATAATTCAATTTAAAAGGATAAATCTATGAAAAGAGATATCTTATTTAAAAGGAATAATTATCTAATACCTTAGATAATAAGGGATAAATCTAATGATAATTAATATAAAAATACCAGAATTAAAATAAAAAATATTTGGCAGCAATCATTTTAGGTCATCACGCATCCATTTCTTCAGGGGAAAAATAGTCATTTCAGCTGCATCGGCTCCTGGACTTCCTGGACATCTAAACTAGGAAGGGTCGGAGTCTCACATTCTACCCTCCTTATAAAAATTTCGTCCTCAAAATTTCTGCTCAAGAACTATGGGTTATTAACCTACCATGCTTTTGCTGCGCCACTCCGCTTCCTAATCGACCTTGTCATACTAAACAAACACACATGATTTAATTATCCAAAACAAAACATGAAACCAAGACAGAGATGGTACCTTAGTAGAGAGGCGTACACCGGACGATATGCATATGCTAGAAATAAAACACAAACATGTACACAAAACACAGGAAACAAACACATATATTTCAGCATAAACACAAAGCACACAACACTCAGCAAATCATACATAACAACATGCAATCAACTTACAAAAACATGCAAATCTAATAATCATGCTTTCATATTTGTAAGTTATAATCAATTAATGTATATATAGACATATGCCCATGCTTCTAAAATTGAGAATACAATATCATGCAAATCACACAATCAACTAAACCATGCTCCGCTACCAAATCTGTAAGGACCCAAACCCAACCTATTAGGACCCTTACCGCCGTGAAACCCAATAAGCCCTCGCAAGGTCCTATTTGAATCCCACAAGGCTCAAGTCACCTAATTGTCAATTTTATTGGTTGATTTAAATGTTATTTAAAGGTTGGAGCATATTCATACATTAATGAATTTCTGGCATATATAGAGTGAAAGAAAACATCAGTGGAAGATTTATATAATACTCAAAATAAGTGGAAACATAACATGCAAGTCCAATAGGAATCTCAAAAAATCAACCAATAGTATCATGCATATTTTGGAAGCAACAAAAAGAGAAAGAGGGATTGGAAAGCCAGAATGCAAATCCAAACAAGTTCAAAGACATGGCATGCGCATTCAATAGAAAAGGGGTGCAAATTTGTCCAGCCGTGCAGCTTTGATCTCACACCTTTGGTACCAGCAACAAAGTACACACCTAAGCCTGCAAAGGGGGAGAAAAGAAGGAATGAGATTACAAGAATCTCAGTAGGGTCACAACATCATAAGTCCTAAGGATTCCCAATCAAACATTTTCCAAACAACATCAGTCATCCCTACTCATCTAACGATATCACGCAATTCAAGAATCAATCAAAAAGATTAAGGCCAAAACTAAGGCTAAAGGTGGACTACAAACAATTCTAAAAATCTGAAGTACACAAGCAGGAAAACTCATCAGGTTACTCTTGGCAGTAGGAAAAGAAAAGGCCATCACCTTCCACCTGTGTTGTCCAAGGCTTTGCTCCACAAAGAGTAAATGGTTAGATAATCAATATTGCAACAAGCCTTTTAGCTGTCTCCGATATCCAGAATTGAACTGGCCTAGGAGCACTGTTGCAACAGTGCATACAAGTTATCCTGTCACTCTCAAACAACGCAACCTAACGTCCAAACTCGAACGAGACTATAGGGAATCTTGACGTCCAGACTCGAACTGGTCTACAAGGCTTCATGACGTCCGGACTTGAACCAGCCTACAAGGCATCCAGCGAGCTCTTCCTTGGAATAACTACCCATAAACTTCCCGGTTCGGTAAGCATCTCTCCTCTCCCTAGGTGAAACAATACTTACCTCGCATGGCCAGCAACAAAAGGATCTATCAAACAAAGCACAAACAGGGCACATACATGCATACACACATAGTACACGCATACACAAATCACAACAAAAGATCCTAAATCAAATCACTATACAAATCAAAGATCAATCCTCAAAGTCACAACCGAATTAGGCAACCTATTTTCCTATTAACTTCCGAGATTCCCTATCATCATAATTACACATTCCGCAAGTATATAACCAAGATAGGCAATCGAATTCACTCATATTCAAACAATCAAAACAATAGGGTAAATAAAGGAACTGATGAGGCATAGATCCTACCTCTCATGTGTCTGAATCAGATGCAATCCTTTGCCTTTGTAATAAAATCAGAATCTCCTAAACAATTACAAGGCAAAGACCACACAATACTAAGGTATAAGACTACTAAATTAAAAACCAAAGACATTGGGAATCCTTACCAATTATCCTACCCAAATCCAGCGATCTGGATGCAGCAATATCTTTCCCCTGAATGCTTGATGTGATGGCCAATAACTGAGAAAGAATCTACTTGATATTTCACTCTAATTCAATATACAAATTTTGGCAACACCTTAAGGTTTATAAGGAAACTTGAAATTTTAACATTAGAGAGGTTAGAAGCTGTGATTTCATGAAGTTAAGAAAGGAATAGGTGTTTATAACATTTACAATTAAAAGAAACAAGGTCAAAATCCAATAGGTTAATCAATTAATCAAGATAGGCATCAATAGGGCAAAGGTAGGGCATGCTGATTTCATTAATAGGGAAGATTCAAAGGATGAATTCATGATTTTAAAATTATGAATGGATGTTAAACAATCATATGAACAAAAGAAACAATAACAAAAATCAATTTAAGGTAGAATTAAAAAATTTTGAAACCTAATCCCGCCAAATTTTGACTTAAATTACAGCAGAGAAAAAATAACCTCCAGAAGATTCACCCATTATTTCTGGATAAATAAGGGAAAGATCTTTCCAAAAAGCTATTATTCATAAGAATCCGACAAAGGATGAGAGAGTTATGCTATTTTGAAGTTCAAGCAGATTTTGGCGATTCCTTCGAAATATGATTTAACTTTTAACAAAGAAAAACTAACCTTCAGATCAAAAACCTAATATGGTTGGAAATAGTATGAAGATATCTTTCCAACAAGCTATTATTCACAAGAATTTGACAAAGGATGAGAGAGTTATGCTATTTTGAAGTTCAAGTAGATTTTTGCAATTCTGCCAAAATACGATTAACTTTTAGTATAGTAAAACTAACCTCCAGATGGAAAACCAAGGATGATCGGAAAGATAATGAAGAGAGTTTTCCACCAAGCTATTATTCGCAAGAATCCGATAAAGGATGAGAGAGTTATGCCAAGATGAATATCAAGGAGGTTCGACTAGGGTTTAGGCAAAAATCAAAAATTTAGAAGAAAGGGATAAATTACGAAATTTCTATGTGGATTTTGGTATGTTTAGGTGGGATAGGCTAGTCACTCTTTTATAGGTGTCTAAGGAGAATTAGCTAAGAGATAAATCCCTACTTTTAAGCTTAGAAAGATAATTCTATTAGATGGATAATTCTATTTAAAATGATAAATCTATTAAAAGAGATATTCTATTTAAAAGAAAAAATTATCTAATACCTTAGATAATAAGGGATAAAACTAAGGATAGTTAATATAAAAATACTAGAATTAAAATAGGAAATATCTAGCAGCAACCATTTTATGTCATCACGCATCCATTTATTCTGGGCAAAATAGTCATTTCAGCTGCATCGACTCCTGGACTTCCCGGACATCTACACTACGAAGGATCGGGGTCTCACATCCTTCCTTCCTTACAAAAATTTCATCCTCAAAATTTTCATGCGAGCTTAAAAGAAATGTCCGCATAGGATAGGATAGGTCTTCAGAATCTTTAAGACTGTGATCCAGGCTTTGAACAATCCTTGGTTGTTTTGTTGGGATTTGCACAAGTTTCGATTTCTATCAAAGTGAAGAGTCTTGCTGGTATGGCTTATGAACCTGATGTTGCTCCACTAGGATCCAAGTTGTTAGTATACCCTCCACTTGTATTGGTTGTTCCGAATGTGTTCCTATTATCTCGTCTTGGTTTGGTGCAATTTCTTTGGTAATGGCCAATTTCTCCGCAATTAAAACACTTCCAGGGTTGAGGGCAAGGAGGATTGTGATGTCCTCTGCAATTTGGACACCATGGAGGTCGATTCCCACTAGAATTAGGTCCCGTTGAGTTCACCTTTGATCCACCAGTGCTGCCACCTTTTGGGTATGGTTCTACACGCCGATCAGATTTTGAATTATGACGAACTGGTCCACCACTGTGTGAATTTTCAAAGCGCACTGGATTTGCAGGTTTTTATTTCTAAACTATCTTTTCAGCATCATAGGCTGCCACAATCAGCTGCTGGAAATCTTCTACGGGAGTGGTGCCAACAATGGATTTGATTTCAAAGTTCAAACCGTCCTAGAATCATCACGCAAGTTGGCTTGGAGCGCGGTCATCTTCTGGTGCAAATCAGGACAGCTCCCTTAACTCCTTTTCATAATCCAAAATAGAACAAGTACCTTGCTCAATTTTGTAGAAAGCTTGTCGTTGTTCATTCTTGTGGAATTTGGTGTAGAACCTGTGAGACCCGACCCCTTCCTAGTTCAGATGTCCAGGAAGTCCGAGAGCCGATGTAGCTTAAATGACTATTTTACCTCTGAAGAAATGGATCCGTGATGGCCTAAAATGCTTGCTGCCAGATATTTTCTATTTTAATTCTGATATTTTTATATTAATTATCCTTAGTTTTATTCCTTATTATCTAAGGTATTAGATAATTCTTCCTTTTAAATAGAATATTTCTTTTAATAGAATTATCTTTTTAAATAGAATTATCATTCTAATAGAATTATCCTTTAATTATCCTCTTAAACTTAAAAGTAAGGAATTATCTCTTAGCTCCTGCCTCTGAGGGTACACACTGTCCTCCTCTGTCAAGTCGAGCCTCTACCCCGGGTCAGGATGATTCAGCCTCTTTTATCCTTAGACACCTATAAAATAGCGGTCAGCCTATCCCACCTAAACATACCATAACCCACTTAGAAATTTCGAAATTTATCCTCTTCCTCTCAAATTCTGATTTTTGCCTAAATCCTAGCCGAAACTCCTTGATCTTCATCTTGGCATAACTCTGTCATCTTTTATCAGATTTCTGAAAATAATAGCTTGTTGGAAATCTTTTTCTGTCCTATTTCCAACCATCTTGGGATTTTCATCTGAAGGTTAGTTTTTCTTTTTCAAAAGTTAAGTCACAATTCGGAGGAATTGCCAAAATCTGTTTGAACTTCAAAATAGCATAACTTTTTAATCGTTTTTCGGATTCTTGCAAATAATAGCTTGTTTAAAAGCTCTTTCTCTTCTCTATCCAGAAATCTTGGTTTTATTTTCTTGAGGTTAATTTTTCTTTGTAATAATTTAGGTCGTAATTTTGCGGGATTAGGTTTCAAGATTGTGTGATTCTACCATCAATTGATTTATGTTATTGTTTCTCTTGTTCGTATGATTGTTTAGCATCCATTCATGATGTAAAATCATGAATTTATCCTTTGAATCTTCCCTATTCATGAAATCAGCATTCCCTACCTTTGCCCTATTGATGCCTATCTTGATTAATTGCTTAACCTATTGGATTTTGACCTTGTTTCTTTTAATTGTAAATGTTATAAACACCTATTCCTTTCTTAACTTCATGAAATCACAGCTTCTAACCTCTCTAATGTTAAAATTGCAAGTTGCCCTATAAACCTTAAGGTGTTGCCGAAATTTGTATATTGAATTAGGGTGAAATATCAAGTAGATTCTTTCTCAATTATTGTCCATCACATCACGCATTCAGGGGAAAGATATTGCTGCATCCAGATCGCTGGATTTTGGTAGGTTAATTAGTAAGGATTCCCAATGTCTTTGGTTTTTAATTAAGTAGTCTTGTGGCTCATTATTGTGTGATCTTTATCATGTAATTATTTAGGAGATTCTGATCTTATTGGAAAGGCAAAGGATTGCATCTGATTCAGACACGTGAGAGGTAGGATCTATGCCTCATCAGTTCTTTTGGTTAACCTATTGTTTGATTGTTTGAATAGGATTGAATTCGATTGCCTATCTTTGTTATATGATTACGGAATGTGTGGTCATGATGATAAGGAATCTCAGAAGTTAATAGGGCAATAGGTTGCCTAATTTGGTTATGACTTTGAGGATTAATCTTTCATTTGTATTAAGATTTGACTGAGGATCTTTTGTTGTGATTTTTTTATGCATGTACTATGTGTGTATACTTGTATGTGCCTTGTTTGTGAGGATCCTTTGTTGTGATTTATGTATGCATGTACTATGTGTGTATGCGTGTATGTGCCTTGTTTGTGCTTTGTTTGAAGGATCCTTTTGTCACTGGCCATGCGAGGTAAGTATTGTTGCTCCTAGGGAGAGGGGAGATGCTTACCGAACCTGGAAGTTTATGGGTGGTTATTCCTAGCAAGAGCTCGCTGGATGCCTTGTAGGCTGGTTCACGTCCAGATGTCAGGAAGCCTTGTAGGACAGTTCGAGTCTGGACTTCAAGATGCTCTATAGGCCAATTCGAGTCTAGCCATTAGGATGCCCTGTTTGAGAGTGACAGGATGACTTGTATGCGCTGCTACAAGAGTGCTCCTAGGCCAATTCGAGTCTGGATGTCGGAGAAAACTAAAAGGATTACTGTAATATTGATTGTCTAACCACTTTACCCTTTTTGCAGCATAGCATTAGACAACATGGGCACATGGGGACAAACCTTGGGTTTGAAAATCAGATTATGTTATAGGCTACCTGTATGCTTCTGAATAAGAAGTGTTTTCAGTCTTTCCCTTTGTTTTCTACCAATTTTAGCCTACCCTTATATTGCGTGTGCTTGTGATGATTTCAGCCCCTAATATGTGCGTTTGATGCTTGCAGTTTTAATTAGATATCTTAGATAGTTTTAGGTGTTGATCTTTTGGTTATTAGGAGATGTTTGATTAGGAATCTCTAGGACTTATGATGCTGTGACCCTACTGAGATTCTTGTAATCTCATCCCTTCTTTTCTCCCCCTTTGCAGGCATAGGTATGTGCTTTGTTACTGGTACCAAAGGTGTGAGATCAAGGCTGCATGGCTGGACAAATTTTCACCCCTTTTCTATTGAATGTGCATGCCATGTCTTTGCACTTGTGTAAATTTGCATTCTGGCTTTTCAATCCCTCTTTCTCTTTTTGTTGCTTCCAAAATATACATGATACTATTGGTTGATGTTTTGAAGATTCCTATAGGATTTGTGTGTTATGTTTCCACTTATTTTCAGTATTAATATAAGTCTGTCGTTGATGTTTTCTTTCACTCCGAATAAGCCAGAAATTCATTAATGTATAAACTTGCTCTAATCTTTAAATAGCATATAAATCAACCAATAAAATTAACAATTTGGTGACTTGAGCCTTGTGGGATTCAAATAGGACCTTGCAAGGGCTTATTTGGGTTTCACGGAGGTAAAGGTCCTAATAGGTTGGGTTTGGGTCCTTACAAAACCGATTATTGAATTCATATAGAAACTCCTCCCAGGTTGGCAATTGATCTCCGAATCACAAGCTAATAGCAGTCACCAAGACAAAGCTTCTCCCTCAAGCAAGAAAGTGGCAATGGAAACTTTGTCATTATCTGAAATTCGCAAGAACAAAGCAATTTGGCTTGGGGTATCAATCCACTCACATGCAACTATTGCACCTATGGTTCCATTGAAGTCCTCGCATCCCAATTGGTGGGCTTCTTTCAGTAATTTTGTGATCACAATTGGCAATCTTTCAGCTTCCTTTGGTACAGCCAGTTGAACTGGTTCAAGAGGAGGGACTGGTTTAGGTTCGACTGGTGCTAGTGCATTCTGAATTGGTGCATCAAGTCGCTGCTGGATTCCTTGCAACACATTCAGAATTTGAGCGAGTGTAGGTTCCAAAGCTGGTGCGGCTGGTTCATTCTAAGCTCCAGGCTGGGCCTACTCAGCTTGTACATTCTGATCCACTTGTTCACCTTGGTCATTTTGATCCCTATCCCTATCCTATAGGAGAAACCTTGAAGCACTACGCGTCCTATTCGACCTTGCCATACTGAAAAAAATACACACGCAATTTAATTATCCAAAACCAGAAAAGAAAGGTTCCTAGTGGAGAGGCGTGCACCGAATGATTTGCATTTTGCTGGAAATAAAACATAGTAGTGCACCGAACGATTTTCATTCTACTGGAAATAAAACATAGTAGTTCACCTTACTCAGCATGTACTCACAAATACCCATAGCGTACTCGGCATCACACACAAATTAATCCAGCAAAACACACAATCACACACACACAAGTTTAGGCATGCACACACAAGTCATACAAAACACAGCAAACATACAAGCTAATTTCGGCATACTCTTAAAGGCACACTCAAAAACTTTCAGCATTACATATTAATTCACTGAATGAGGCATGCAAACACACATATTATCACTCAGTATATTCCAGCAATAAATCCCAAGGATATGCTCACACAACAAGCATGTCAAGCAAATCAATTCAAACATTTTCTAACTAAGTGTGTTATGTTTTGAGATTCCAAGGATGTTTTGAGATTCCTATGGGACTTGTGTGTTATGTTTCCATTTATTTTTAGTGTTAATATATGTCTTCCACTGATGTTTTGTTTCACTCCATATAAGCCAAACATTCATTAATGTATGAACATGCTCCAACCTTTAAATGTCATATGAATCAATCAATAAAATTGACAATTAAGTGATTGAGCCTTGTGGGATTCAAATAGGATCTTGCGAGGACTTACTTGGGTTTCACGATAGTAAGGGTCCTAATAGGTTGGGTTTGGGTCCTTACAAGTACATTGTTAGGACAAGCCATGTACAGGTACATGGCCTAGTACATGAGCGTGTACCCTGCCTGTACCCAGCTATGTACCTTTCCACATAGGTCGTGTACTGTTTTGTCCAGAACAATACACGGGCGTGAACCCCTTCCAGACGGGGTACGCACCTTGAAACGGACCCGAAACGCTCCCGAAACTCGCTAAAACCATCGGCAAACCGTACCATGGTTTCTCGGCGACGAGAAATATCTCAAACACTCCAAACACTCAAATTAAGAAGCTCAACATGAGCAACACAAGAGTATAACACGAATCAACCTAACGATTTCCAACAACGGGTCACATGCTCAATTATCATGCATACACCCACAACCAACATGCTTAGGAGTTCAATCACATAGTTAATGCATTCAAAACATAGCATGCAAGTTCATGTAGCTAAAATACACGTCAAACACATCATACGTATAGTCTTCATTCAAAACCTTACGATTACTATATTTTAAATTAAAAACACAAAACGATTTTGCATACGCAAATGAAACATAAACTCCCAACTCTTGATGTGCGGAAAGCTCAGCGGCAATATCTTTTCCCTTATCAAATGCTCCAGCACCGCCTAAACATACAAACCGAACAAAACGCACATAAGCATCAAAATCGAAAAAATCAACTACCGACTCAAAACTGAAAAACCTAGAGACCCCAACAACACTCACACTAACACACATCTCACACTAACACACATCTCACACTAACAACACGTTCATAACTCAGGATTCTGAAAATCCAACCAACAGTTGAAACCCCCAAACCTCGTACAAGCCACACACGGCTCCAAATTGACACCCAAGCTCACTCGATCACACGATTAGGTTTCTTAGACCACAAAAAACTCCAAAACACATAAATCAACTAACCCAAGCATCGGAAATACTCAGAATTGTCAATTCAATCAAAATCTCAAAATGCCCAAAATTACTGAAAAAACCACTAAACACAAAAACGCTCAACCACTAATCAAGGGGTGTTTTTGAAAGATAAAAAACACCAAACTGACTTAGAAACATTGACAGCAAACTACTGAAACTGAAAATCAACAGCAGAAACGAAAATTTAAAACACTTATCACAAAATCCCCAAAAATTGCTCTAACGCGAAGAACGACCAGATTACGGCTCCTCGATGAACAATTAACAGTGGAAATCGGCTGAGGAATGTTAGGAAAGTGTTTAGGGACTATGCCTAGTGGTTTTCGTCAGAAGAGAATTGACGGATTTCGAACAATGTTGTCGGGAGAGAAGATGAGAGAGAGAAAGAGGAGAGAAAAGGGGCTACTACCACTGATTTCGACACTTAGAAAATTTAAGTATCGGGTCAGGCTGGGTATTTATATCCCAAGCCTAAAATCTCGGAAAAGACCTGATCAAAATATTTTAAAAGTCTGATATGCCCCAAGTGGGCCAAAACGGGTTTTAAAATCAATAAACATAAAAAAATGAGCTAAATTAGTTAATTGGGCCGGAAAAATAACTAACGGGCCCAAAACAGGTTTTTCGGCTAGAAGACCCTAGTCACTCAAAACGGACCCAGAATTGGCCAATATCGATTTTCACTGACTAAAACCTCGACACTTGACCTAGAACGCTCGTTAAGACACCTAGATGCTCGTCTAGGCTTTCTATGACTATGTCTACCCTAAGGTTCACTCTCTGGTCAACGGTCAACTCTCAGGTCAAATTGGTCAAAATCAATCATTCTCGCTAAACAATCTCACTGACTTGACACTTGGAGGGACGAAGTCTCACACAGTATTTTTCATATTTTAATTAACAAAAGCAAAGTATTTTCTTTCAAATGCATGAATAGTAAACTCTCATCTCTTTTAGTGCTGAAACCACACGATGGCACACTGCAATGGACCTCAATCGAAAAGAGTCGCACTGCCTAGACAATCACAAACACACATAGATCAAGCTTAGGCTAACAAAATAAAAGTCGACATATATCGCAATGACTTCTAAAACCACACTAGCACAACCACAAACACTTCTCAAACTCAAAACAACCTCCACTCTACATGAAACAACAACACAAATGGGAATTAATTAAATTCTTTTTCAAACCTCACATGCTCAAACCATCTGGAACACAAACCAGGAAACATACGAACATAACGAACCTCAAGGAACACCCAACAACAACTAGCAAACCCAACTTAAGTATTGTAATCTATAAAACAACACAATTCATCAAAAATATAAAATTACTAAAAAAACCACTACATCAATTCACCAAAATTAATCCATTGTGGTTGCTATTGAAAGCAACCAAAACAAACCAACAGAAATAAAAAATTAGGACATTATCTCAAAATTCCTATTTTGTGCCCTACCCCTCAAATCTCTGTGTCTAGCTCAAATTCTTGTTTCCAATTGTACAAATTAGTGTTTTTGGGATGAAAAATATATGGAGAAACGTTCTCTAAGAAAGGGGGATGGAAGAAGAAGCAAAAGAAATCAAAGGAAGAGAGAGACATGAGTCATAAATGAGAAAATGGATTGAAAATAATGAAATCGACCAAAACCCAAAGCGACTTCACACGAATCCATAACAGCTCAAAAATCCATTGAAAGACAAAAAGGGTTAGTACCCAACTATCAACAATCTTCGACCAACATCATCACAATTACAAAATATTATTATATAACTAAAAAGACAGCTTTTATCTTTTCAATATACAATCTTTTCATATTCCATTAGTTTTACTGAAAAAATAAAACAATCCTTACTGATTATTTTTATCCCATCAAACAGAGATGTAAATATCTCCCATATCACAGGTAAGGACTTTCATAAAATAATAGTCGGGCAAATAAAAGAAAAATTCCATATATCAAGCACATAAACTATTTTGTGGAGCTATGCATCATAAAAGGCTGCAATACATTGTAACAGCAAGAAATATATGCCCGGAGAAAATCATTACAAGAACTATTATTAACTAAATAGACCCAAGCAACAGTTTGCATCTCTCAATTATACAATCGATTTTCCCTTTCCCCGGCTCGGCTTCTAAGAACTAATCCTCTAGCTTGTGGTTTCTCGGAACAAAAGAAATCATTTCTGACCACCGGCTTCAACTGGCTCCACCACCTCAGCTTCCAAGGTTTCCGGAGTGTGATGTTGAGATGCAGACTGCTGCTGCACCTCAGCCGATACAGACCATTTCCCTGAAAGAGCCATGGACATCATCTCATATATCTTCCCACCAAGCTGCGCTGGATTATCAGGCTGCATGCATCAATCATAAAACCTGTTAGAAAAGCTTCCAACAAGCTTTCAATTGAAGAAATAACTCCAACAACCAAGAACAATAAGAATTACACCCGCAATATTCTAAGGTCACATCAATCAGCATGCATGATTCCTTATTTCTTTTTATTAAAAAAAGGCCAAATCAACGTGCATGAATACTCACAGTAAACCCACTGGAAACCTCAGCTGCTTCATAAAGGAGATCGATGGCTCTTAGTGCCTCTTCCTCGTCTGGGTTACTCCTATATGCAGCCTGCAACAATAGCAAAATGTCAATCACATGGCACTGTCATCAAATTTATTAAATCCCACATGATGAAATCATCAAAAGACGAGCATTTTCTGAAGCTGACCGTTCTCAACATACATTTAAGCTTTTCATTATTGCATGTTCAGGGTTGATCTCAAATACTCTTCTACCCTTCATGAAGGGTAGCATGTCGCCTACCGTTTGAGACTTCATCAGCCTGCATTTACGTTTCAGTAAGCAAAGCAAGATTCTTAAGTTCAACTGCAAAAAAAATTTTAAAACCAAAGTAATGTTTACCTTTCCATATTTGCAGAATAACCAAATTTTCCGGCAACAAGAACACAGGGTGATGAGCTCAGGCGGTTTGAGATCTGTACACTGGCAACTTTATCACCAAGACGCTTCTTGATCCAATCACACATTTGGCCAAACTCCTGCTTCATCACCTTCTCCTTTTCCTCATTCTTGTCACCTGCAAAAGCAATTAATCAAGCTGATATCAGTCCAGAACCAAAACAATATCTAACTTGAATAAATAGCATACGTTTCCAACTTTGCATACAAGTACCCTATCCATGTCACAAATTCCGTGTTACAACCAATAGATGATAGCAATGTGCGCTTCAAATACATCATACAAAGCATCAGAAACTGACCTAAATCCAAGTCCTCCTTGCTAATGTCAACAAAGTTCTTGTCTTTGTATGATTTCAGATTCTGGACAGCAACCTCATCAATTGGATCAACCAAGTACAGCACCTACAGAATTATGCAGGAAGTGTATCAAGACCACACTGAAGGATACACCAGACAGTAGATATTGTTGAAGAATCATCTCATAGGCAAGAAAAATACTTCAAGTTCCTTTTGAAGGAGTCTCTCTAGGAATGGTGCATCCCTAGCACTGGTTACACTATCAGCAGCAATGTAATAGATATCCTTCTGCTCAGGCTTCATATTCTCTACATACTCATCCAAGTTGATCATCTCTTCCTCACTCTGTGAAGAGAAAAAACGGAGTAGGGGAGCAATACGCTTGTGATTTTCACGGTCTTCAATGCAACCCAACTTCAAGTATTTGCCAAAGTTCTCCCAGAACTTCTCATAATCCTGCATGCATGAAACATGGCTGGTTTGTACACAACATTTTCCAAATGTGAACATCATATAAATAGAGAAAATCCAATTTTACTCTGCCGGAACAGAAACATGCATGACAAGCAGAGAGTGATACAGCCACAACATGCCAAAAATATAATATGTGCAACATATGAAAAGACTCGGAACAAAATAAGAACTAATCAAACTGAGTGATACATCTCCAAAAGAAAAACAATTGAGATGACATACTTCTCTATTTTCACTCATTGATATACCCAGGATCATGTCAAAGGCTTTCCTAACCAAGCGCTTCCTCATGATCCGCACCTTCAAATACATCAACAGAAAAAAATGAGATAATAAATTGCAACCAGTTTACAAATCTCAAAAGTTCTAGAACAGAAAAAACATAAACAATACACTTACAATACGACTTTCTTGAAGAATCTCCCGTGAAACATTAAGTGGAAGATCATTTGAGTCCACCACACCTTTGACAAAGCTTAGATACCTTGGGAACTGACCAGAAAAAATAAGTGTGAGCTTGCTACGCATTCTACCAAAATGATGACAGGATATCAAGCATGTAATTCCTCTTACCAGCTCTCCATCAAAATCATCTGAAATGAATACCCTTTTCACATAGAGCCTAATATTTTTTGTCTTGGGATTGACAATGTCATCCTTTCCACTGGAAGCAATGGATGGAACATAAAGTACAGACCTAAACTCTACTTCACCCTGCAAGGCCAATCTTCCACATTCAGTAAGCAATGTAAAACAGGCAAGCCATTTATTAGAACTAAACAATCATAGCTCACTAATACAAGTGTCATAGCCATATAGCTCTATCAAAGGAAATTCAAGATATGGATACCTCTGTTGTGAAATGAGAAGAAGCCAATGGCTCCAAGTACTCGTTAAAGGTTTTCTTGTAGAATTCATTATATTCCTCAGTAGTGACTTCCTTTGGATTGCGAAGCTGTGGAATTAAATGCAACATCATTCCTCAATTGAGAAAAAATAGGATAGGGAAATTAATCAAACACCATTGGCATCCAAATATACCAATTGTTTAACTCACCCATATTGGTTGGGTCTCATTCGTAAGATCCCAGTCCCAATACCTCTCAACAACAGTCTTTGTTTTCTTCTTCTTCAGCTACAGGTAAGGGTGACAGAAACAGTCAGAAACAAACTAATACACCATCCGATCATAAAAGAAAGAATTTGGTTAGCTGACGTGAATGATACCTCTGATGTAGCATTTTGTTCATCCTTTTTGGCTTCAGCAGGATCCTCATCAACCTCAACCTGCACGTGAACAGAAAATTGAAAATTTAAATTTATCCATCACAAGATAAGTTTTAAACATTGTTGATGAATAAACGTGAATACTATAATTTCCAATATTAAGGACTTAAGAAACATAAAATCCAGTAAGAAAATAAAAAATATTCAAGTTTCAGAAAATTTGAGGAAAAAAGTTAATCCTATGTGCATCATAGTAATACCTCTTTAGAATATCCTTTTTCCTGCCATGTGTATATAGGGAACGAAACAAACTGAGAATAGTTCTTCACAAGCTTCTGGATCCGCTCAGGATCGGCAAAACCCTTGTCATCGTGCTGAAAGCAGGAAGAAAGTAAGACATTAACATTGCAAGCTTCAAAATCAATTAACAAAAACGAAAAACAAAAATACTAGACAAAAAAGTTTACCTTAAGATATAAAGTAAGACGGGTCCCTCTTGAAATGAGGTTTTGTGGGTCTGTTTCTTCACGTATGGTATATGAGCTAGCATTGGCTTCTGCTTCCCAAACGTATTGCTTATCAGACTTGGGGCTTTTTGTTGAAACAACAATCTTATCATAAGAAAAATGTATTAGTGGACATCACTAGAAAAGCTTTACATTCGAAGTTAATAATATAACAGAGAGAGTAATAACAATGCAAGTATCAAGTTCATACACGCTCTGACACCAGGAAAGCTGAATAAAAGCCCACCCCAAACTGACCAATTAAATTGTTATCTGCACCTGCTTCCTTGCTATCCTGTTAAACCACATAAATTCTCGAAGTCCTTTAGAAAACTCCTAGTAGAAGATCAAAGTAGAAGCCAAATAATCATTGGGGAAACATTAACCTTTAATGCCTTTAAGAATTTTGCAGTTCCACTCTGAGCAATAGTACCAAGACAATCGATCAGCTCTTGCCGTGTCATACCTATGCCACTATCACTGCAAGACGGGAAATCTTTTTGGAAGTTTAACCATAAGGTATTGGAAGTGTAACCATAAGGTATTGGAAGTGGAACCATAAGGTAATGGAAGTGTAGCCGTAAGGTATTGGAAGTGTAGCCGTAAGGTATTGGAAGTGTAACCGTAAGGTATTGGAAATGTAACCGTAAGGAATTGGAAATGTAACCATAAGGTATTGGAAGTGTAACCATAGGGTAAAAGAACTTAATAATTATATAAAGTTGATAAGACTTACGTTATAGTTACAATGCCATTATCTTTATCAGTTTGAATACGGATGTCTAGATCGGAGGCATCCTTCAAAAGTTCTGGTTGAGTGACACCAAGAAATCGCAACTTGTCCAACGCATCACTTGCATTGCTGTTAGTAAAATTAACACACTTGAAATATTAGATAAAGATTAATACAGGCCACCTGATTGAAGCAAATGATATTGCCAAATATTGTAGTATCAACATTCAGCAATTCAAACGCCAAGAAACATATAGGAACCAAATAAATGTGTGCCAAATACTTTCAAGTTCAAGGATGAAATTAATCGATATCACAGCCATCACAGAAGGTGCCACACCTCACAATACAATTGGATCATGCTGCTGAGATTAAGAATCTGAAATATGACCATACATTTCACGCAAAAATAGCTTTCAGTTAAGTTTGACGAAACATAAATAATTAAAAGCAACTAGTAAGTGAGGCATCTCAAAGAACAAAAAGGCATCATTTCAGAAAAGAATTTTGAATGCTTATACTACCATTATACAAGCTCCATCAAATACAAATTCTTCAAGAATTTAAGCTCAATGGTTGCTACAGTGAAACTGATTCACAGTGTATTCCAACTGTATAATGTTTGCAAGATGAAAGCCATTTCCATCTAAACAACTCTAAATTGATTCATATTTTTCAATCATAAGTACCAACAAATTAACTTTAAGTCCTGCCTTGAAAACAAACAATATCTTTCAATGAGTTGTGTTTGATGTTGGATCAAAAACAACATGCATAACAATGACCCAAGAAATAAGACAGTATGACCCATAGGAAACAAATGGTTGCCCAATTATAACTGAATTCTCACATAAATAATTAAATTTTGGGAAAAATTAAATCAAGTCTTACTGGAATTACTAAGCCTATATAGTATAGGTAATTCATTAATATTTCTGTATGAAAAGGGACGGCCACAATTTGTTTAGAGAAACAAACCACCACTTTACGCATCAAATGTGGAACAAAAGAAAAAAAAAGGAACTTGAGACTTCCACTAAATGGGCCAATAAACGAAGACGAACATGCCTTATAAGCTCCCGAAGAAAGACCTCTTTGTTGCTATATAAGCTATTAACAATGAGGTCCATAAGACGGCTAACCTGCCATCGTCAAAAAAATTGTTAAGCCCATGAATCCACTGAAAGAAAAGATTATTAAAAAAATTATAGAAAACAACAGGCAAACTGACATACCTCAGCTTGATACTCGTATTTTTCACCTGCTGGAGGCGGAGATGATACATCAGATTCTGCAGCAGCTGACTGATATCTTGCGCCAAGAAACACGCCGTTACTCAGGTTTACTTGTGTTAGGTAACTGGATTTATTTGGGATCGCACTTGCACCAGTTAATCCCGAAAACCATCTGAGGTTGGAATCACTGTCCACTGCCTGGTCACATTCAAAGCACCAGAAGACATAATTTAAATACCGACTAAAATCAACGCAGCCACAGAAAATAGAACTCGAATACAGGGAAAGAGAAGAACCAGAAACGTAGAAATCGAGAAAAAAGTAAAAATACTAAGCTTATATCGCATTTGATCTCACGAAATAACCAACAAAATCACAGGAACGATTAGTAAGCATCCAATCCCCAAATGAAATGAAATGAAATGAAACAGAAGGTACCAGCTTCATAACACATGAAAGGGAACGCACCGGATTGGAGGAGTGAGACAGAAGGGCACAGCTCCGGGAAGGTGAGCCTAAAGAGCGGACGAAGAAGGAATAGACGGAGCGCCGGGAGAGGGTGAGCATGGTTAGAGAAAAACTTGAAATGAAGTGGTGGAACTGCAAGAGGAGCCTGAAGAGGGTAACAGAGAAGTGAGATGCACCGGGAGTGGAAGGCTGAGGGGGTATAAGGGTTTTTGACGGGGTTTGGGAACCTTCTGGAGGATTGGCTGCTGTCAGTTTTCCCTATGATTTTGACAAAAACAGACGGATAACCATAGGCCCAATCGCAACATAAGAACAAGTTTGCAATAGAAAGGTGGGCTTTCTGTTTGGTGATTCTCACGTACAACCAGCCAGCCAACCAACCCCTCTTCCTTTCTGGGCTACGGCTGAGATCTATTTGATCAGTAATTCAGGGTGTGGCCCATTTCTCCCGCGGTCCTCCAGCTCCAAGACAGAGTAGAGAGTGTTTTAGTAAATAAGTTTTAGCCATCAAATTAAGAAAAAGTATAATAAATTATTTTTGTAAAAAAACATTGGGTTGGGTGTGGATTAATTTGTATTCACCCAAGTGTGTTGGTGAATGAGAGTGTATAGGTATTATATTATTACACATGCTGCATCCAGATGTGTCAAGGAAACGAAGAGAAGGAAGAAGAGATTAAAGTGGAAAGTGGATGACAAGAAGTAGAAGTTTGAGCATATCATATTCTTTCAGGTGGAGCTTTGTGCTTTACCTTGACATGTATACATGCATCCCAAGGAAGAAAAACAAAAGGAGATGAACACACCCACCACACTACACAAATGCAAAAACACCGTACAAGCATCCAATAGTTGAGAACCAACCCGCTAACCCGTACAACCAGAACAAGCTGGACATCAAACTAATTGCCCCATTAATACAAGTCAGAAACATGCATATATACGAATCAGCTCATCTTATTTTTGATTAATTATACTTTAATTTCCTTTTCCACCAACAAAAGTCCAAACTCCCAAGTGCAAATGCATAGGATCCTATCACTCTCCAAAATTAAATAAACGTGTGCCTGTTTGGACGAAATAATAGTAATTAGTTGAGTAAGTGTTGGTATATATTAATGCTGCATCCCTTGTTCTAATCATCCAGGGGTTTTACCTTGGAACAGAGAGGTGTGCATAGATAGGTGGTATGTGGCGCAAAGGCATCATGCATGCGCAGCTGCTTGTCTCGAATGGATCATGAGATGGTGATACAAATTAATCGATCTATTTTGAAGGAGATTCCAAGGTATTAATTGAGAGATCATCAAGGGACCGGACCCCAAGTACCTTAATTTTAAACTGGATGAAATTAAAGATTGAGCTTATAAATTATATATATATATATATATATATAGAGAGAGAGAGAGAGAGAGAGAAATTAACAACCATATTCTTGCATGGTGGGTTGCACTGCCCATCCATTTTCTTTAATTCAGCCCAACAAATAAAAGTGGCATGCATGCATATCATATCATATCATATCATATTTAGCCAAGAGAACAGATGAAGAAGATATATCTAGAGATGAAGAGAGGTATCAACATCAGAACTTTCAAAACTCCTTGATGATGAACCTTCTGTGTTAGGCCATAAACTAGCTGAGGTCTTCATAGCCCGGAAATCCGGCTGTTTGCTTTGCGACTTTGGTCCCAGGGTAAGTAGCGAATCCTGACGAGGTGCGGGGATATTTGGAAAAGCATGCATCTCCGGTTGGCAGGTCAGCTCGCCGGGCTCCAAGTTGTTGTGTGAAGCAGCCCTTTCGGGCTCGGAGAGAAGCTTGAGAAGTTCTTTCTTCCGTCTCTTCTCCCTTGTTCTCTGCACTTGTTTAAACCTTTCTTGCAACAGAGCAATGGAGGAATTAACCATAGTGGCGTCACCATTTTGCCTACTCATTGAAGAGCGGGTGCTTGTTCCGAAAGATGATATATAGGTATATATATATATATATATGTTCTAGATATATATAATATTAATTTTCTGTGTAAATAATAATAATAATAATAATAATAATAATAATAAAGAATTGGTTGTGATGAAGTGATACAGATGAGAATGGGGGCGGGCACTGTGCAGCAAAATCCAACAAGGATAACGTCAAGTCTAGTCTAGGGGAAGGGTGAGTTGGTGGATGTGAAGGCAAAAGGACTTTTTGATGTGGAAAAGTGCAAAAGGATATAACCCAAAAGGGTATTGGAAATAGGCATTTGGAAGAGTGTTGTCAAGGAATAAAGTGTTAGGCAACACCATTGGAAACTCAACTTGGGAGAAGGTGTTGTCACGGGAGTAGAATTTTGCGGAATAGAAACTCTTCATGCGGCCTTAGACTATCGCACTTGCAATAGGCTAAGTCAGCATTACTCACAAAGCTAGCTAGAATGCTAAACTTAGAACACAACTGAAAAGAGAGAGACACACAAGAGAATGGAGAGAAAGCTCTAAACTCTCAATATTGCAAGTATTACTGGATTTGCTGGATGATTATAAATGAGGGGAGGCACCCCTTATATAGCATTTACAACTCCCCAATGGATGATGGAGATCAAGCCGTATGATCTAACGGTTATATACAAAAGTAGAAAGCACAAACACGAATCCCAATTGAGTTCCTTGATTCCCTCTCTTAGTGGGGAACATAGTGGGGAACATATTCCCTGATTCCCTCCTTGATTAGCTCCTTTTTTTGGGGAACGTGATCCTTGATTTGTGAGTCGGGTCCCGCACGAAGCCGAATGACGCATAGTCTGATATTCGGTCGTGACATTCTCCCCTACCAAACTCGACAACATCCTCGTTGTGTGCTGCCTTAAGAACTCGTTGATTTCGTCTTGGTACTGCCAAAGATCGAAATCTTTCTCCCAACTTGCCTCGCTAGAAGGGTCGCCTTTCCATCGAACCAAGTACTCCACATGGTTCTTGTGCTTCCCACCTTTTTGTACCACCCGCCTTGATAAGATCTCATCTAGCTTCTTATCATTAGCATTGGTCACAGCTGTGGGAGCTCTCTTGGACTTCCCCCTCTCCGGATCTTCCGTGTCTTCTTGGAATGGTTTCAACAACTTCACATGGAAGATAGGATGGAACTCCAATCTCGGTGGTAATTCCAACTTGTATGACACTTTATCGAACCTCTTCAACACCTTGAAAGGACCCTCGTATCGTCGCACTAGCCCCTTGTGCAACTTGGCAAAAACTCGGCTTTGGTGAGGCATCCACTTCACCAACACAAGATTCCCTTCTTCAAACTCTAAGGGTTGCCTCTTTGTGTCTACCCATTTTCCCTTCCTCTTTGCCTCCTTGGACAATTGCACTCTTGCAATGTCCCTCTGCTTGTCACACTCCTTGACAACGCGATAGGAGGATGGATTCAGCCCTTGCTTTACTTGTTCTGCCATGGCCTGAACTTGGGGTTTATGTTTCATACCCCCTTGGATCTTTTCCAGCAAAGGACTCTCCGGTTGGCTGATGGCTGCAAGTGTTTTTGCCTTAAGCTCTTTCTCTCGAGCAACAGGCACCACACAACACTTGCTCCCTTTCGAAAGTATAAGGGTGTTTGTGCAAGATACTGGGACTGCTCTCGTCTGATCAAGGAATTGCATCCCTAGCACAATCGAAAATCATCCATAGGAACAATGGAGAAGTCAAGTTTACCTTTCCATTCTCCCATTTGTAGCTCGACCCCTCGGGCTACTCCAAATATTGGCTGAGCTTTAGTGTTCATCGTCTTCAGCCAGCCTTTCTCCTCTTTGAACTTGATGCCAAGTCGTAGTGCTTTCTCCTTCTTCATGAAGTTGTGAGTAGCACCGGTATCGATCAATGCACGGGACTCCCTCCCTTGCACGATGGGTCTAGCAAACATTCTCCCAGCTTGCTCCACCTTGGCATCTTTGGTTGAGGCTTTAACGGCACTCAACAATTGCATGGAATTCATCCTTGGTGTTTCCATCTCTTCGGTCTCCATGACTATGGCTGCCAGCTTATTTCTCATCGGGCAATCCACAGCTTTATGCGGCCCCTCGCATAGAAAGCATGAGAGCTTGGGTCTCTCGCCCTTGCCTCGATTTTCACCTCCCCCTTGTGTGGGTTTGGCTGGACGGAAGGACTTGAAGGACTTGAAAGGTTTGTCCTTCCACTCCTTGGCTTCGTGGACTACTCCCCCACCTTTAGCCTTATAGTTGTGGAAACTCATAGGCTTAGGTGGGCTTGAACCCTCGGGCTTCCTCTCAAATTCCGCCAAGGATTCAGCCTCGGAGATTGCATCGTTGAGCTCCTTGACGTTGCGTCGGTGAAGCTCCAGCTTGGCCCAACTTTGTAGGCCTCCCAGAAACACGTACATGGTCTCCATCTCGGGCATGTCTGGGATCTCCAACAAGACTTCCGTGAACTCCCTCACGTAGTCTCGGATGTCGCCCTTGTGGGACAACTTGCGAAGCTTCTCCCTCGCTTCCAGCTCGACATTCCTCGGTGAGAATTGTGCTTTCAGGAGCCTTTTGAAATATGCCCATGTTTCCAACTTCAAGGTGCCGCGCTAGATTTGAGCATGCTTCATCCTCCACCAGGTTGTGGCACTATCGGTTAGATATAGTGGGGCTTGTGAAAGTCGATCTCCATCGCTCTCCATGCCCACCGCTTGAAAGTATTGTTCAAGGTTGAAAAGGAAGTTGTCCAGTTCCTTGGCATTCCTCGTCCCACCAAATGACTTCGGCCTTGGGACATCCAGCTTCAGCTTGGGCTTGACAACCCCTTGCTCAATGCCCTTCTTGCATTCTTTCCTGATTTCCACCAAGTCATCCTTAAATAAAGAGATTTCAGCAAGAAGATTTACCTTGAAGTCATCTAACTCTTCCCTCCAAGAGTTGATAGCAATGAGGGCGCCTTGCATCTCCTCACGAAGCTCATTTATGTCCCCTGACTCGAGCTCGGTTATGCGTTGGCCATACTCCTTAAGCATATCTTTGTCATCGGCAACCTTCATCTCCACACGAGTGATCCTTGCCTCCAACGATGACAGATGATCAACAGTCTTCATTCTCTTCTTGTTTGGTTCGGGAGCACGTTGGGGTAGTCTCCCCACACGGACCTCCTCGACCTCCTCTTCAATATGGATGTTGGCATCAGAAGTAGTAGGCATCTCCATTTCTCTCTCAAAAGATTTGAGCCTTAGCTCCGCTACCAACTGTCATGGGACTAGAGTTTTGCGGAATAAAAACTCTTCGTGCGGCCTTAGACTATCGCACTCGCAATAGGCTAAGTCAGCCTTACTCACAAAGCTAGCTAGAATGCTAAGCTTAGAACACAACTGAAAAGAGAGAGACACACAAGAGAATGGAGAGAAAGTTCTAAACTCTCAATATTGCAAGTATTGCTGGATTTGCTGGATGATTACAAATGAGGGGAGACACCCCTTATATAGCCTTTACAACTCCCCAATGGATGGTGGAGATCAAGCCGTATGATCTAACGGTTATATACAAAAGTAGAAAGCACAAACACGGATCCCAATTGAGTTCACGGATCCCAATTGAGTTCCTTGATTCCCTCTCTTAGTGGGGAACATAGTGGGGAACATATTCCCTGATTCCCTCCTTGATTAGCTCCTTTTGTTGGGGAACGTGATCCTTGATTTGTGAGTCGAGTCTCACACAAAGCCGAATGATGCGTAGTCTGATATTCGGTCGTGACAGTGTGCATTTGGATGGGGATTATTATTATTTTTGGTTAGTTGATTTTAGTATATTACTTTGGAAAAGGACAGTCATTAGAAGGAATATTTGTGGAGAGCGATGTTTTGTGATTAGATATTGTTGTTACAGGGAAGACAGAGAAAAAGGAGACAAGGCCTCAAGCCGAAGTCAATCAATCAATCAATCAATTCGCATCCAAACTCATGGTTATTATGCTTATGCTCATCATGGGCTGCTTATTAGTAGTAATTGGCAATGCAATACTTCTTCCCACTGGCAAAGGCAACCATACACAACAAAATGTTTGTGTCGAGTTGTGGCATAGCCATAGTGGAGAATGTTTGTGTCGAGTTGGGGGGTCCAGTCCACGTATTAAAGTGCGAACTTGCTAGTGGTCCGTCGTTTTGGGGCTTAGCGCTCCAACAATTTCCAACACGACAAAACCAACTTGGCCGCAGTCATAAACTGTACCAAGTGCCAACATGATCCTACTTTATCATCTAACTTCATTATCAGACATGTACCTGATGCTTAATTTCTCCGTTTCCACCTTTAAAACTTTAAAATAATTAATACTATTATGACTATCCTATCACCCCGCCTTTAATGCCTTTAATGCCTTTAATGCCTAACACTATTCAATCTATTGAAGACTTGAGGACAAGCCCCTAAGCCCCTACACCATATCTCCATCTCCTCAATCTTTATCCCATATGGTCTTCCCAACGCCCAAGCCTACAGAAATACACGCAACCAATAATTGGAGAATAGATATCGTCCCCTCACAAAGCTTACCCCTTTTTCTGTTTTTCTGTACACTGACATTTCAGCTCCTCCTTTGTTTTCAAACCCTTCTATTATGACTCTTATCTCTATCTCAACCAAACCAGCTTTTTAGTTTGTAGCTGACCTTTCCTTCATCTCTTCAATTCTCACCTCACCTCACTTTTGTTTAACATAAACAACAATGGCGGAATGAATCTTTGTGTTCCATTTTTTATCTTCTTCTCTTCTCTCCAACTTTACATTAGAGCTTTCTTCGATAATCACATCTGAGAACCACCACGTAAATTTTTTTACTATTCACCTTTAAACATACAGACGCCTCTCAGTTACAAATTATAAGTCGCCTTCCCTTGATTTTGCAATTTTGCATCCCAGAATAAGGCCATCTCTCATCGTCAGCTAAATATCTAAATGAATGAGAGCTTCGGAAGACAAGTTTTAACAGTAACTTGATCATTTTCATTAAGGTACTCCCGTATAAGAGTCCAGTCTTCCAGTAGTTCACCATTGTTTCAATGCGATTGCACCAAGCAATGACTCCAATCTTCACATTCAAAATATCCCATCTTCCTAACATAACCATGCCAGATCGGACACCCTTCGGAGGAAGCAAAAAAGAACCCAGAAAATCCCTGCAATCATCTTCCTTCCTTATATCCCACTCATTTTTTCAAGTATAACTATCGACAACTAGACATGGATGTTTACTGCTGTGCATAGCTTCTATGGTGTTAGAGGCTACCTTTTCCAAGGTAAGCTTACAAGTAAATGGACTGTTGTTGATTCACAAAGTCAGGGTTAAAATAGGTGATCTCTAATCCATGCATACGAGCACAATGAACCCAGTCTTTCTCATTTTATAACCTGACTCATCCATGCTTGCATTCAGTGTAAAAAGGTGGAAAGCAAGCCACAGTTGTATCAAGGCGTAACCCCCATTCCTGTCATAAAATTTCCAAGTAAAAAAAAATCAAGTTAAAAATACCACATGACACTTTGCCATAGTTCTCCAAGGCATGATCTAGCATCTAAAACAAACACCCCATGGGAAGACAGTGCAGAGGTAAGATGGTTGCATGTGAAAAAAATATGTCGTACATTGTAAGAAGAACAACAACTTGAAAGCTGTAGAGAACTAGGTGGTGAAGCTTAGTAGCACCAGAAGTTCTCTCAGTTGAGTTGGTCATACTAACATGCAGGATATTTCAATGTTGCAGGAATTATCAGGGCTTTAGGCATTGTATCACAGGGAATCTCACACTCATTCAGCAACATGTGAAAGTCCCACTTCATCACATCCAATTTCAAAATTTCAAGTGAAACTCCGTACCTTGATCTAACCTTAGAATACCACCCAGATGAAAAAACAAATTATAACATCAGTAAGATTAGGATAGAGTTGGTATTGTTATAATATCAATAGAACAGAATAATGTTGGCTAATTTACTAGATTGGATGCCAATCGAACCAAGTATAGAATTCAGCTAAAAAACATGATAGTAATGGTAGTGGCAGCGGCAA
The DNA here is from genome assembly GCA_019739055.1 of Passiflora organensis. Taxonomy (NCBI): domain Eukaryota; kingdom Viridiplantae; phylum Streptophyta; class Magnoliopsida; order Malpighiales; family Passifloraceae; genus Passiflora; species Passiflora organensis. Next base: position 34,959 of record JAEPBF010000069.1, on the reverse strand, counting down.
GGGTAGTTGCTGATTGCTAATTAACTACAATTCGATGTCGGTAATGATGACACTGACATAGAGTGATGGAAGGAATTAAGATTGAAGACTTTGATGCTGGATACAAATATTTGCATAATGATTGACTTCCTGGTACAAAAGTATAGGGCTTAAATACACAAATTGCAGAAAAATGGCAAGGTGGTAACTGGTGTTTATGGCACTTGTGAGAGCTTTAATATGGTCCACATATGGCGCTGCTGCAGACGAACTATATTGTTAATTATCTCAGGGTTGAAGTAAGCTGAGCTGCAGTGATGGTACTGGGATAGGGTGTAGAAGAGGTGAGTGCCAGTCGCACGGTAGAACAAGTATTTATCTTTCTAGTTGAAAGAGAAATAGCTTCCTTTAGAAAAAGTGCAGAACTATCTGAGATATATTGTGACTTGCTTCTACCAACTATAGTGCTCCATATTAAGCCAACCAAATTTCAAGTAGTAACTAGAAATGGCTTTTTATCTACAAATAATGCACAAGAATCATTTCAATAGCCACAAAATAGTACATTTAAATTCGTCTTCCTCATCCACTAGCCTTTTTTCTTTCAGAAAATACCACCAAATATCATTATCATAATAATATCATCAACTCCAGAATGGGGCTTCCAAACACAGACTTCAATTCCATGTTTATCTACCAAAATTTAGAAATCAAGTGCACAATTGTGCATGATGAATGACATGAACAACTGGTTATTACTCCACAGAACCCAAAAGACAAGGCTTAAGTAAAAAAAGACAGAAATCTTCCCAAAGAAAGTTTAGCTGATGCAATCATATGTAAACTCTGGAAAAACAATTTGCATTATAGAAGCCTTACAGCTTTATGTCTCGTTTTGCCTGGATATGTTACATAAGCTTTATTGTTCTGTTACCGTGCAGAATCCGCAAAGAATTGCTCATTTTCTGCAATGTAAAACAGAAACAGATATGAAACTCTAAAAATAATACTAGCTATGCAGCAGTGAAGAAGAACTATCAAAAAAGAAAAAAAGAAAAAGAATGGAAAATAACAATGATATGAATTGGGTTAAGCATCATCACTTGCTTACCATTATTATATGGGTGCGGTGCAGTAAAGACAGCTGAAATTATTTGACCCATCGGAGAAGAAATTGATCATCCCAATTAGTATAGACATTATCTGAAAGGAAGCTCAATTCAATGTACTTTGCTTCAATTCTCTTATCTTGTTCTCGATTTTGTCTTTCTCTAACAATCTGCCAGACTTTGATAGTTCTCTTGCCAAAATTACATATGTATGCAAACTGGGATTGCAATTTCTAGATTCCATAAGGGATAGAAAGTCCAAGCACAGATCAGATTTGCCTTGCATCAGTAACCCATCGATCAACACTGTCCAGACAATAAGATCCCTATCCCATTGTTTCTCAAGCAAGCCCTGAAACAAATTCTGAGCTTCTTTCACCCGATCTACTGTACAAAGTGCATAAATAAGCACCTTATAAACAGGAAGATGAGGCTTGAAGCTTCTCATAGCCAATACATGAAAAACTTCGAGAGCATGGTCTACTTCTAGATTCTCACAGTATGCAGCTAGCAGTGAGCAATAGGTCTCCGTATAAGGGGACAAGCCTTTTTCTTTCATAAGTTCAACCAACTGATTAGCAACATATGATTTTCCTACGCTACAAAAGCCACTGACTAGAGCATTCAATGAATCAGTGGTGGGTTCATATCCATTATCTGATAAACGGGAAAAGAGAGTGCAAATTAATTCAAAAATGGGTTGCTTTTCATATGAGCTGCAACCATACACCGATTGATTTTGGGCCACAACCTTTTCTGCATGCAATTGGAATTCCTTCTGCAAACCTTTTAACAGCACATTATAAGTTTGGTAGTTTGGATTACAACCAATAGCAACCATACGCCCAAGAAGCTTGATCGCATGATCTAGTCTACCGAGCAAAACAAACCCGTCAATGAGTGAGGTAAATGTAACCTCATCAGCAGTCAATCCTTTTCCTTGCATTTCATCGAGTAACCTTTCTGCATCATCGGCCTTGCCTTCTTGACATAAGCCATGGATGAGAACTGTATAAGTGCATGCATTTGGAACGCAATTTTTCTTTTCCATTTCATGAAAGATCTCAAATGCAAGATTCGTGCCTCCATTCCGACAAATTGCATCAATCAGAGATGTATAGGTGATAACATTTGGCAGCAAACCCTGATATTCCATCTTGGAGCGCAACTTTTGGACCTGAGAAAAGCGATTGTTCTTGGACAGACCATCTATGATGGCATTATAAGTTTCGATATGTGGGTAACAACCATTCTCCTCCATTGTATCAAATAATGAAAGAGCTACATCAACTTTTCCTACCTTACAATAGCCATCAATCATAGCCGTATAATTCCACTGATTTGGAATTATGCCATGTTGAACCATCTCATGGAAAAGTCTAGCTGCGGAATCCAATTTACTCCCCTTGCAAAGCCCTGAAATAAGTTCAGAATATGTCCATTGATCAGGTTCGCATTTACTCTCTCTCATCACATCCAACAATCTTATAGCTGTATTCAGATTACCATGCTTGATGTTACCAATTATAAGCGTGTTATAGGTGACAGCAGTTGGAGTTGGGCCAGCCTTCAGCATTTTATGCAGAAGGACCATTGCCTCCTCAATATCACTCATCGCACACAACCCATCCATAACCTGATTATATGTTTGTGCATTTGCTAAGCTACCATGTCCTTCCATCCAGTGAAAAATCTTGAAAGCAATATCATATCTCCTTTCAGCACACAAATTATTTATTACTGCATTATGTGTAACTGTGCTAGGAGCCAAACCAAACTTCTGCATTTTGTGATATAATCCGATCGCCACTTCCATATGGCCAACCCGGAACAATCCACTGACTAGAGCTGTATATGTTTGCACATTTGGGTCACAACCCCTCTCCCTCATGCTTACGACGAGCCCCATTGCTTCATCTATGCGGCCAACCTCACACAAAGAACTAACGGGAACCGTATATGTATATACAGTTGGTTCAATCCCTTTTTCAATCATTTCTTCCAACATATCCACAGCTTCGTCTAACCTTCCCTTATTGCACAACCCATTGATTAAAGTGTTATACGTGACTGAATTAGGATCACAACCCTCTTTAATCATCCTATCGAAAACCTCAAATGCCATATCCATATTTTGGTTCCTACAATGGCCAAGAATCAAAGAAGTATATGTAAACACATCAGGGAGCATATCAAACTGAAAAATCTTACTCACAACCAATTCTGCCTCCTGAACCTTCCCTTTCTTGCACAAAATATTAATCACAGTATTCAATGTCAACAAAGTAGGCTTAACCCCACTACCCAAAATTTGAGAGTACACGTTCTGAGCCAAAGCAACCATACCAAACTTGCCCAACTGAATCAAAAGAGTATTAAAGGAATAGAGGGTGAACTCAAAAGCAGCAGTGGCGCGAATTGCATTCAAATAGTGGAATACTCTTTCGAGCTCCTCCTCATTTCCACAAGCCTTGATCATCAGAATCCGGATATGATCCGCCGGACCAAAGATTTTGTCGCGGACGAGACGGTTGAGCATGGAAAAGAAGCAGGTGAGGTCGTGTTTGTAGAAATGCCTACGAGAAATCCAGTAGAAGAATTGGAGTGCAGTGGGGGTGTTGGTATGAGTGGCGACGATCCTGGCGACGTGATGAGGGAGGAGGTCGGGAGCGAGGCGGTAGAGGCGGGGGTTTCTGGGCCATTGGGGATCGGTGGACAAGAGGTGGAGCACGTTGGAGATTAAAATGGGCAAGTGAGAGGGTTTGGAAGAGAAGGAGCGGTAGTAACATTTAAGGTGAAATGGAGCGTTGAAATGGGGTATTAACATTTGAGGAAGATGATGGCGGTGGAGGAGACAAGGGTGGTTGTCGTGAGGAAGAGGGATGGTGGTATAATATAGTGTGGCAGTAGGAGGACGTGGTCATTGGAGGACCATTTGCTATTGGCAGATTGGGTCCAAACTCCAAAGGGAGGGAGGCGGAGGAAAAGAACTAGGCCGAACTCTGGTTGGCCAGTGAATATGTTGTTTTAACGGAGGAGGCCATTCCTGGCGCCAGCTAGCTAGGGTTAAATGAACCGAAGGTCCCTGTCCGGGAAGATTTCTAGATTACACCAGTTAAAAACAAAAATTATATAATCAAGGGTAACTAAGGATTTTTTTATAATTTAACAGGTCTGGAATTTAAGTTTTGTGGATCAATAATGATTTAATCTTTGAGAGAGAGTTTACTATCCAAAAAGGTCCTAATTTGCTTGTATTGAATTAGTTAGTTGTTGAGAACGCTCGGAGGGAAGTCAATATTAAGAAAAAAAATATTGCTTATTGTTGTAAAGAAAGAAAAAGGAAAAGATGAGGTAGAAAGATATTAATAGAGAATAAAGAGAGATATTATTCAAATATAGGATATCTATTCATAATGATTAGCAATCATACCAAATTTAGATCCGGATCTTTTTATAAAAATACTAACATCATGATTGCTTTGATAAATATAAGTTTAATTTAGCTTGATAATATAATTTTCTGAGAAATTCAATCATTACCTTTTGCAATATATATCCATTTTGGATTTTCATACATAAGACATATTTAAAATATCTATTCACTGTCAGATTTATCATATGTTGCAACATCATTCATCCACCATCATAATGAGATATTTCTCTTTAGAATAATCATTTGTGTAAAAACTTGTGCGATAAGTCATTTTTTAATAATATAATTTATCTCATTTTTCGCACATTTATATGTCACTATTTTCACACAAATTAGTATATGGACCACAAGGCTAACAATACTCATATTGGAAATTAATTGTAAACATCTTTTTAAATTGATCAATTATTTATAGTTTATACTCTTCCATAGAATTTAATCAAGATCCTCATAATGTAGATCTCTAAATTATATATAAGCATATTTTTGACATTTTATCTCGGTTCTATCTTTTTTCACATTGACATAATTTATCGAGATCTCTTTATTTTTCTAAATCTATTTCAGAAATTAATAATGTCAATGGAATATTTCAAATTTATTCTCTTTCAAACCATCATAAATATTTACTAATTTTATGAGAATTTAGTATCTTTAGAACCGATTGGTAACTTATATTCCGAACGTGTACCAAATTCATATATAATATTGTCCCTTACAATATTATCTTATATTGGAGCAATATAGCTGGATCTCAATTATTATAAGATTAATAAATTCATCTGACAATGAAATTTATCAATAAGTTATCTTATAAACTTTAACTTCATAAATTATATTGAGGATCGTAATAATGATAACTCGTTATGATATTTCTTCTCTAGCTATTTATCTTTTCTCTCCCTCAATGTTAGAATATTGTCTAATTTATATCTTTCTTTGATGATCCATGTAAGACCCCTAATTTTGAGTTATGGATGTCCAAAAGCCAGTGCAGGTGAAAAAACGATTTTGCCCCTAAAGGAAAGGATATGTGATGGCCGAAATTGGTAAGATTGTTTAGTAGTTAACTTTGTTTTAAATTCCCTTTGATCTAAGTTCTTATAGATGGATAATTGCCTTAGAGATTGTCCTTATAGAGGGATAATTGTCTTAGAGATTAAAGACCCTAAAAATAGGGAAGATAATTTATAGTTTAATTATCTGGTAGATTATCTTATTAAGATAAAGTGATTAAAAGTAGTAATCATAATTCTATACCCATTCATTATAAATAGGAAGCCAACCCCACAAAAATTATTCATAGAAAACTTACAAATTCGTATGAGCCTAAAACCCTATCCCTATAGCCGCCATAATTCGTAGAAACTTCAAACCAGAATAACTCACTCATCGTTCGTCGGATCTCTGAGAATAATAGCTTGTTGGAAAGCTCTCTTCATTTTCTTTCCAACCATATTTGGGTTTTTGTCAAGAGGTTAGTATTTCTTTGTCTAAGGTTAACTTGAAAATCGCCGGCGGAATTAGGTTTTCGCCAAATCTTCTTGAACTTCAAAATAACATAACTTTCTAATTGTTTGTCAGATCCTTACAAATAATAACTCGTTGGAAAGATCTTTTCATCCTCTTTCCAACCATATATAAATCGAAGCTTTGATGCAAATATTTCCTTATTTAAGGTTAAGACGAAATCATCCTATGCCCTACTTTTAGCGACAAGATTTGTATAGTTAATTGGAATGGTAAATTCAGGTTGAATCTTGTTAAGTTCCTGGCTATCACATCACACATCCAAGGGGAACGCACCTGCAACGTCTGATCACTAGTTTTCTAATAGGTTTGGTGAGTGGTATTGGTAAGGAAATAGGGTATTCAATTGACTATTGAATATGCATGTTTAGTTTGCTTTTGTCTTTGCCTGGTGATAATTTAGGTAGTTCGGATTTACTTAATAAAGGCAAAGGAGTAGCTTCTTGTTCAGAGACAAGAGAGGTAGGATCTACGCCTCATTGGTTTCTCCAGAGACCCATGTTATTTTCTTGATGTATTTGTTGTCTGCCTTTGTTGTATTGCATGCGATTGGATTATAGGGTGAGAGTATGAAATTCGGAATGAGATATGGATCTCATAGACTATATCGAACCCCTGAGTTAGGTATTGAGTGCCTGGGTTGCATATGTTATGAGAATTGAATATGCTGATTGTGTTCTGACATGATTGAAGATACCCTGTTGTGGTATTATGATTTGTACTTGCCTGTGTGTGCTTGTACGTGTCTGTGTGACAGGATCCTGTTCCGGTGGCCATTCGGGGTAAGCGCTGATGCTCCTTGGGAGAGGAGAGGTTCTTGCCGGTTTAGGGAGTTGTATGTGCGGCAAACCAGCAAGTGCACGCTGGATATCTGTCCTTGCGAGGCCGGATCCCTGTCTTGCGAGGAAGGAAGCCCTTATCTTGCGAGGTTTGGGATGCCCTAGTAGGTATGTGACTAGGGAAGACTTGTCCGTGTGGGACTAGTCCACTTGTCCTTGCGAGGACAAGATGAAAGGCTTACTGATTAGTTTGCGTGTTAACCACCTACCCTTTGTGCAGTAAGTTTTTGACAACACAGGTGGAAGGGGATGACTTTTCTTCTTCATTGCCGAGGGCAATCTGATGTGTTTCACCTGCCTTTGTACTTCTGACCTTTCGGAAGTATTTGCAGTCCTCCCTTAGCCATAGATTTGGCCCTAACCTCTTTTGATTGATTTTTGAATTGCGTGATCCCCTTTAGTTGTTTAGGAATGATCTTATGTGAATTGGGAGATTTGTGTTTAGGGATTCTGTAGATCTTATGATGCTGTGACCCTACTGAGATTCTTGTAATCTCATACCATTGTTTTTACTATTTTTCAGGCTTAGGTACATCCACTGTTTGTGGTTTCAGTGTGTGAGATCAAGGCTACACAGCGGGGCGATATCGCATCACATTTACTTACTTGTTTACTTGCGCATATAACATAAATGATTGGGTAACTTTCTGGTTTATTTTAAACACTCTTCTTTACTTGCTATTTCCGAACCTTGATGAAGAATTTCTTGCTGGATCCCTATGGGACTTGTGTGTTATGTACCTAAAGGTTTAATTTAAGGCTTCTGCTGATATTTTATTTACTCCGTATGATACCAGAACATGTTTCCAATATCATGCTTCAATTGTTGATAGGCAATAAAACTAACAAGCTAAAAATCGGTAGTTCATGATAAACCTGGTGGGATTCAAGTAGGTCTTAGGTGTCATTTAGGCTTATTTGGGTTTCACGGCGGTAATGACCTTAATCGGAGCAATTAATAATAGTTAGGAATTAGGATTGTTACAAGTTTGGTAGCGGAGCATGGTTTAGGATTATAATTTGTTATGTGCTAACTTATTTGTTGATTTTTGGTGATTGCAGGTAAGAACATGGGCACACACTCACTCACTTAGGGGCTAAAACTGAAAGGGAACTAAGTCTAACATGGGATTTAATTGATGAGAATAATAATTTGATGTGATGATTGTTCATCTTTAGTATGTCTTAATATGTTTCCGTTGATGATTAGCTATGTTTTTTGTTACCGAATGTATGTGCATATGATTGATGATGTGTATTGCCGAATATGGGTGATGTGTGAGTCTATGCTTGCGTGATGTTTGATAATGATTCCTATGAGTTTACATGTGTGCATGTGATTTCCGAAAATTTGTATATTGCTTTCCAGCATATGCGTATCGTCCAGTGCATGCCTCTCCACCAGGTACCACTCCCATTCCTAGTGTCGTATTTAGTGTGTGTTGAGTAACAATCGTACACTTGTGTAGTATGGCATGCTCGAGGCAACAAAGGGACCAACGGGGTAGGTTTGAGATTTAGACTGAACAGCAACCTGTTGAGCAAAATGAGCCAAATGCACAAAATGAGCAGGAAGGGAAAATTGAGTCCGAAAACCAACCTGAGACACCAGCCGCATCAGGCATTGACCCTGTTATGGCACAAATCTTAAATGTGTTACAAGGAATTGCTGCAAACCAGCAGCGAATGGAGGCGCAGTTTCAGAATGCTCCTGCGCCTGCACCAGAACCTATTCCTCCACTTGAACCTGTGCAGCCGGCGCATCATAAGGAGACAGAGAGACTTCCCGTTATGATTACAAAATTGCTGAAGGAAGCTCGACAACTTGGATGTAAAGATTTCGGTGGTTCAGCTGGAGCCGCAGCCGCTCGTGAGTGGATGGACACCTTATGCCGAGTATCCTTGTTCCTGCGTATCTCGGATGATGACAAGGTTGCCATTGCTACATTCTTACTTGAAGGAGAAGCCCTCGCATGGTGGACATCTATTAGCTTGCGATTCGGCGATCGTTTGCCAACGTGGGAAGAATTTCGGTACGAATTCGATGAGAGATTCTATACGAGATTCCATAAAAGCGAGCAGCAACATGATTTTTACAAACTTGAACAAGGCACCCGTTCGGTGCTGGAATATGAAAAAGTGTTAAGAGAGTTGTCCCGATTTGCACCCGCAGAAGATCGTACACCGTATCAGCTTGCGAGACGATTTCAGGATGGGTTGAGTACCGAACTCAAAACCATCGTCGGTACGACACCGGTGCAGAATTTACAAGAACTAATTGTTGCCGCAAATGAGGCTGAAAAGATCGTGCAAACCAAGAAGTCATCTGCAGCCACTAGTGGAGGATCCTATAGGCGAGATTCGAGGTTCAATCGGCGAAAGGGACCCTATCCTTTAAGGTCCTATCCTCCGAAAATTAATGGCAATGAAAATACCAACCGAAAGAATTTTTCTGGTTCAAATTCCAATGGATTTTGTGGAAGTTTCATGAACGGCGATGTTACAACTGTGGCGAGATGGGACATATTCTGACTGATTGTGTAAGACCTCGAATTTTGAGTCCTAGAAGTCCAGAAGCCAGTGCAGGTGAAAAGACGATTTTACTCCTGAAGGAAAGGATGTGTGATGGCCGAAATTGGTAAGATTATTTAGTAGTTAATTTTGTTTTAAATTCCTTTAGATGTGAGTCCTTATAGATAGATAATTGCCTTAGAGATTAAAGTCCCTAAAAATAGGGGAAGATAATTAAAGAGTTTAGAGTTTAGTTATCTAGTAATTTATCTTATCTTGATAAAATGATTAAAAGTAGCAATCATAATTCTATACCCGTTCATTATAAACAGGAAGCCAACCCCACAAAAATCATTCATAGAAAACTTACAAATTCGTATGAGCCTAAAACCCTATAGCCGCCATAATTCGCAGAAACTTCAAACCAGTATAACTCACTCATCGTTTGTTGCATCTCTGAGAATAATAGCTTGTTGGAAAGCTCTCTTCATCTTCTTTCCAACATCTTTGGGTTTTTTTTAGGAGGTTAGTATTTCTTTGTCTAAGGTTAATTTGAAAATCGGCGGCAGAATTAGGTTTTCGCCAAATCTTCTTAAACTTAAAAATAACATAACTTTCTAATTGTTTGTCAGATCCATACAAATAATAGCTCGTTGGAAAGATCTTTTCATCCTCTTTCCAACCATATATAAATCGCAGCTTGGATGTAAATATTTCCTTGTTTAAGGTTAAGACGAAATTGTCCTATGCCCTACTTTAGCGACAAGATTTTCATAGTTAATTAGAATGGTAAATTCAGGTTGAATCTTGTTAAATTCCTGGCTATCACATCACACATCCAAGAGGGAGGCACCTGCAATGTCTGATCACTAGTTTTCTGATAGGTTTGGTGAGTGGTATTGGTATGGAAATAGGGTATTCAATTGACTATTGAATATGCATGCTTAGTTTGTTTTCGTCTTTACCTGGTGATAATTTAGGTGATTTGGATTTACTTAATAAAGACAAAGGAGTAGCTTCTTGTTCAGAGACAAGAGAGGTAGGATCTACGCCTCATCGGTTTCTCCAGAGACCCCTGTTATTTTCTTGATATTTTTGTTACCTGCCCTTGTTGTATTGTTTGTGATTGGATTATAGGATGAGAATATGAAATGCGGAATGAGATATGAATCTCCTAGGCTATATCGAACCCCTGAGTTAGGAATTGAGTGTCTGGGATGCAATTGTTATGTGAATTGGATATGTTGATTGTGTTCTGACATGATTGAGGATACCCTGTTGTGGTATTGTGCTTTGTACTTGCCTGTGTGTGCTTGTACATGTCTGTGTGTCAGGATCCTGTTCCAGTGGCCATTCGGGATAAACGCTGATGCTCCTAGGGAGAGGAGAGGTTCTTACCGGTATGGGTGGCAAACCAGCAAGCTAGCGCTGAATATCTGTCCTTGCGAGGCCGGATCCCTGCTTTGCGAGGCAGGAAGCCTTTATCTTGCGAGGTTTGGGATGCCCTAGTAGGTATGTGACTAGGGAAGACTTGTCCGTGTGGGACTAGTCGACTTGTCCTTGCGAGGACAAGATGAAAGGCTTACTGATTAGTTTGCGTGTTAACCATCTACCCTTTGTGCAGTAAGTCTTTGACAACACAGGTGGAAGGGGATGACTTTTCTTCTTCATTGCTGAGAGCAATCTGATGTGTTTCACCTGCCTGTGTACTTCTAAGCTTTCGAATAGTTTGCAGTCCTCCCTCAGCCATAGATTCAGCCTTAACCTCTTTTGATTGATTTTTGAATTGCGTGATCCCCTTTAGTTGTTTAGGAATGATCTTATGTGAATTGGGAGATTTGTGTTTAGGGATTCTGTAGATCTTATGATGCTGTGACCCTACTGAGATTCTTGTAATCTCAAACCGTTGTTTTTACCATTTTTCAGGCTTAGGTACATTCACTGTTCGTGGTACCAGAGTTTGAGATCAAGGCTGCACAGCGGGGCAATATCGCATCACATTTGCATACTTGTTACTTGCACATATAACATGAATAATTGAGAAACTTTCTGGTTTATTTTAAGCACTCTTCTTTTCTCGCTATTTCCGAACCTTGATGAAGAATTTCTTGCTAGTTATGTGGATCCCTATGGGACTTGTGTGTTATGAACCCAAAGATTTAATTTAAGACTTCCGCTGATGTTTTATTTACTCCGTATGATACCAGAACATGTGTCCAATATCATACTCCAATTGTTGATAAGCAATAAGATTAACAAGCTTAAAATCAGAAATTTATGATTAGCCTGGTGAGATTCAAATTGGTCTTAGGTGTCATTTAGGCTTATTTGGGTTTCACGGCGGTAATGACCTTAATCGGAGCAATTATTAATAATTAGGAATTGGGGTCATTACAAGTTTGGTAGCGGAGTATGGTTTAGGGAATATAATTTGTTATATGCTAACTTATTTGTTGATTTTGGTGATTTCAGGTAAGAACATAGGCACACACTCACTCACTTAGGGGCTAATACGGAAAGGGAACTAAGGCTAAAATGAGATTAAGTTGTAAGGTTTAAATGATAGGAATAATAAACTAATGTGCTGAATGTTCATATGCCTTCATATGTCTTTCTTGTCATTACCGAATGCATATGTATGTGATTGATGATGTGAATTGCGGTATATGGATGATGTGTGAGTCTATGCTTGCGTGATGTTTGATTTATGAGTGGAATTGCTGTGAATACCTTTGCATGTATACATGTGATATTTGAAAATTTGTATATTGTTTTCTAGCATATGCGTATCGTCCGGTGCATGCCTCTCCACCAGGTACCACTTCTGTTAATCATATTTAGTTTTGTGTTGAGTATTAAAGGTGTATTCATGTAGTATGGCACGCTCGAGGCTACAAAAGGACCAACGGGGTAGGTTTGAGATTCAAACTGAACAACAACCTATTGAGCAAGAGGAGCCGAATGCACAAAATGAGAAGGAAGGGAAAGTTGAGCCCGAAAACCAATCTGAGGCACCAGCCGCACCAGTCATTGACCCTGTTATGGAACAAATCTTAAAAGTATCACAAGGAATTGTTGCCAATCAGCAACGAATGGAGGCGCAATTTCAGAATGCTCTTGCACTTACACCAGTGGAAGAACCTATTCCTCCACTTGAACCTATACAGTCAAAATATCATAAGGAGGCTGAGAGACTTACTGTCGTGATTACAAAATTGCTGAAGGAAATTTTCCAAAAAGACGACGACTTAACTTCTTGCTGTGAACACCTCCTAACAAGAGTTTTCCACTATGGCTTTTGCAAAGATGCAACATCTTCAGTTGCTGAATATGGGTAATGTAGAACTCCAGGGTTTCTGTCGATGACATTCCAAAAAAAAAAAAAAGAAAATCTGTTTTGGTTACATTGCCATGGAACCTCATGGAGTTGTATACCATACAATTTATTCCTTGGAAACGTAGCTGTTCTTGAAATGCCGAATAGCAATCTAACATATGTTTGGAAGGGAATTAGGATTCTTGAGCGCCTGAGAGTGCTTGACCTAAGACATTCACATGAGCTTATGAGAACTCCCAACTTCGAAGGACTCGTAGGCCTGGATATCCTGGTGCTAGAAGACTGCAGAAACTTAGTGGAGGTAGAGGTCGAGGTATCCTCCGGTTGTTTCTTTGTCAAAAGGCGAAGAATTTGGTTTGTTCTGAGTTTTCAGATTGGTACAAAAATCTATTGTCTTTGGAAGCTTGGAGATTCTGATCAGAGAAGGTTAGATCCATTATTGCACACCAGATCTGGTGCACCATTTATCATTCTGCGCTTAACTCGGTCATCAATTTGATGTCTGAGAAAGAAGATTGGTGGGTTCCTGAGATATCATGGAATGGAAGAAGAATTGCGGAAAGCTGCAAGCTTTGTCCAAAGTTTAAATATGGAAAGAGATGAAGAGGTTCTATGTGTGATAACCCAGGGATCTCGACCCATGTGGAAATTACAAGGCTAAAGCTTGTAAACGATGCCGCCAGCTTGTTGTCTAAGCCTGTAAAGTCTGTTTCTGAAGGCACTGAAAGCTATACTGGCACTACAAATGATGCGAACTTCATCACCTTGTCAGCACCGGAAGATGGTGTTGTTGGCGCAGCCGAATTACTGGAGATTCTGCCTGAGATTGGAAACAACTCAATCCTCAGTGATGTTTCGGTTCAGGGAGGCGAGGAAGATGAGATACTGACCGTTGTGGAAGACACCAATGAAATATTTAGGGAGGAGATGATGGTGCTGGACGCAGCATCCCAAATAAGCTTGCCAAAATCTGTTGACGTTGAAAATGGCCATATAATTGCCAAGGCTATAATTGTGGAGTCATCAAATGAGGTGCAGGTGCCTACGGCAAAACTGCTTATAGCTGCAGTAAGCCCAAATGCAGACATCTCTAATGGATCTGATATAAAGGCATCTGCAGTGCTTCTGAAATTACCAAGTGAGAAAATTGTTGGCAAAGGAGCTACCAGGAGTGTTTTTGAGCTTGACTGCCTACACCTTTGGGGTTCTGTATGTATATGCGGAAGAAGACCAGAAATGGAAGACTCTATAGCGGTTGTTCCACGTTTTGCAAAACTTCCTATCAAAATGCTTAGTGGTGATCAAACAATTCATGGAGTAGCTAACTATTGTCGAGACCGTATTCATTTGGCATTGGCCGAAAAGATTGCAAACAGTAAAAACAAGTTAAATGTTGGAACCATGGAGGGAAATCAACAAGTTCATTGGGAGAAGACCTTTACAAGTTGCTTTCTTAAAGTTGATAATGAGATTGGAGGAAAAGCTGACATAGACATGATTTAAGGTGATGAAGATGCTTCTGATGGTAGTGGTGGGTCCATAGCACCAGAAACCGTTGGATCCACAGCTGTGGTGGCCTTGGTCTGTTCATCCCATATCATAGTTGCAAATTGTGGTGATTCAAGAGTAGTCCTCTGCCGTGGGAAAGAATCCATGGCATTATCCATTGATCATAAGCCCAACAGAGCGGATGAGTGTGCAAGGATTGAGGCATCCGGGGGCAAGGTGATTCAGTGGAATGGACATCGAGTTTTCGGTGTCCTCGTTATGTCAAAATCCATTGTGTGTTCTGGAGATAGAACTGCAGATGAAGCTTCAGTACTGATACTTTTCCAATCAGGAGCGTTAGCCTCTTAGTTGCTAAAAGAGCAAGATCCCCTCCTTTACCTTCTGTGGATGGAGTTTCAGAGGGAAACTTCTACTCCAACCAAGATGATACTGACAGAGAGATACAAGCCAAAGCAAAGCGCGCAGCCCGTTTCAAGTTAGAAAATAGTTCTAATATTACTGAGCAAAAGCTTACTGTGCTGTCAGACATGTACATACTTTAGAAGGGAAAAGTTTCCAGGATTTTTCCAGAGGTGTTCGCTTGGAGGAAAATAAAATCAAGTTTTTATGAAGAGGATTCGTGAAGACGTTTATGGCGGCTCTCAAAGTAAACGGCTGTTTGGCTCCTCGCGAGGAGACTCTTACGGGCAGTCGCAGAGTCCAGCAGGAGGTGCCAGTGGTGACGGTGGAGGTGGTGCTTCACAAAAACTATCAACTACTGATGCCCTGACTAATCTCCAGGAAGTGAAAGATATGTTCCAAGATCAAAAGGACCAATATGACACGTTCCTCGAAGTCATGAAAGATTTCAAGGCTCAAAGAACTGACACCGCTGGTGTTATTCAAAGGGTGAAAGAATTGTTCAAGGGCCATAATAATTTGATAATTGGGTTTAATACCTTTTTGCCGAAGGGATATGAAATAACCCTTGATGAGGAAGAGGCTCCGCCAAAGAAAGCCGTTGAATTTGATGAAGCTATAAACTTCGTGAACAAAATCAAGAAACGTTTTGAAGATGATGAACGTGTCTATAAATCCTTTTTGGATATTCTGAATATGTATAGGAAAGAAGACAAGGACATAAATGAGGTCTACACTGAGGTTGCTTCTCTTTTTGACGACCATACAGATTTGCTTGATGAATTCACTAGATTTTTTCCAGATGCATCATCAGCAGCAATGGCTCATCATACTCCATATGGTCGGAATTCTAGCCAACAGTATAACGAGAAGATCTCTACCGGATCCAACTTGCGAATGCATATGGACAAGCATCGCTGGCGAGATAGAATTCTGATCTCTCAAGCTGAACGTGATCTAAGGGTTGATCATCCAAAGATGGAAGATGACAAAGGAATAATGAAGGTGCACCAGAAGGTTGAAGGGTTTGGAACAAATGCCAACTTTGCTTCTTATGATGGAAAGGATTTATTAAAAGGCATGTATAACCAAGAAGTTGTTTTCTTTGAGAAAGTTAAGGGAAAGTTAGGCAATGAAGATGATTACCAGGCATTCTTGAAGTGCATTCATATTTATGCTGAGGGAATAATCAAAAGAACGGAACTCCGAAACCTGGTGACAGATTTATTGGGAAAGTTTCCTGATGTTATGGAAGAGTTCAATGAAATCTTGGAGCGTGATGGTTTCAGTTCCAGCATTATGAAAAAAAAAAGAAAAGACATTTGGTGGGCATGCTTCTAGGCCATTAACAGTGAGTGACAAGGATACTGAGCACAAACATGAGTCTGATGGAGTGAAGGAAAAGGAAAGAAGTGGGGAGAAGTATCTTGGAAAATCCATTCAAGAGCTTGACCTTATCAACTGTCAACGCTGTACTCCAAGCTATAGGCTATTGCCCGATGATTATCCAATTCCTTCAGCAAGCCAGAGATCAGAATTGGGGGGACAAGTATTAAATGATCACTGGGTCTCAGTAACTTCAGGAAGTGAGGACTACTCGTTTAAACATATGCCCAGAAACCAGTTTGAAGAAAGTCTGTTTAGATGTGAAGATGATAGATTTGAGCTGGACATGCTGTTGGAGTCTCTGAGTTCAGCTGTCAGGCGTGCAGAAGAATTGTTAAACAACATCAATAACAATAACATCAAGAATCCATTCCACATTGAAGACCTATCCTATCCCGTACAGCCAGTTGTCATACTAGATCGGTCAGTTCGACAGCTTCGCAGTCGAAGCGTGCCTATGGTACTAGTTGTTTGGCGTAACAGCCAAATTGAGGAACAGTCTTGGGAGACTGAGGAATCTATGCATGCAAAATTTCCTTACTTGTTTGATTAGGTACTTGGGTTAAATTTAGAGGACTAAATTCTTTTAAGGAGAGGAGGATGTAAGACCCCGAATTTTGAGTCCTAGAAGTCCAGAAGCCAGTGCAGGTGAAAAGACGATTTTGCCCCTGAAGGAAAGGATGTGTGATGGCCGAAATTGGTAAGATTGTTTAGTAGTTAATTTTGTTTTAAATTCCTTTAGATGTGAGTCCTTATAGATGGATAATTGCCTTAGAGATTATCCTTATAGATATTAATTGCCTTAGAGATTAAAGTCCCTAAAAATAGGGGAAGATAATTAAAGAGTTTAGAGTTTAGTTATCTAGTAATTTATCTTATCTTGATAAAATGATTAAAAGTAGTAATCATAATTCTATACCCATTCATTATAAATAGGAAGCCAACCCCACAAAAATCATTCATAGCAAACTTACAAATTCGTATGAGCCTAAAACCCTATACCTCCCTATAGCCGCCATAATTCGCAGAAACTTCAAACCAGCATAACTCACTCATCGTTCGTCGGATCTCTAGAATTAATAATAGCTTGTTGAAAAGCTCTCTTCATCCTCTTTCCAACCATTTTTGGGTTTTCGTCAGGAGGTTAGTATTTCTTTGTCTAAGGTTAATTTGAAAATCGGCAACGAAATTAGGTTTTTGCCAAATCTTCTTGAACTTCAAAATAACATAACTTTCTAATCATTTGTCAGATCCTTACAAATAATAGCTCGTTGGAAAGATTTTTTCATCCTCTTTCCAACCATATATAAATATCAGCTTATATGTAAATATTTTATTGTTTAAGGTTAAAACGAAATCGTCCTATGCTCTACTTTTAGCCACAAGATTTGCATAGTTAATTGGAATGGTAACTTCAGGTTGAATCTTGTTAAGTTCCTGGCTATCACATCACACATCCAAGAGGGAGGCACCTTCAACGTCTGATCACTGGTTTTCTAATAGGTTTGGTGAGTGGTATTAGTAAGGAAATAGGGTGTGAGGACCCGCTCCCGGTAAATGGGAACCTCACCGCCGTGCAACTTTGATCAACCCAACTCGTGAATCAATCGAAAGTACACAAGGCTTAGTTAAATTTTTAAAACTAATATTCCCAAAACTGCGTACAAATTTGAATTTTATTAAATCGATACAAGTATGGCACGTTTGATAAAACACTCGGCAATAAACAACAGAGTAATCACAGACACTCAGCGGAAGTCTTAAGTCACATGCAACAGGCCACACGGCCCCAAGCATGCCACACAACAAGTCCATACACACAAGCCCTTAAGATCATTAATAAGTATTCAAAGCACACATCATATATATCAATCTATTTTCCAAATTATCCATGCATATTCGTAACTAATTTCCAAAATAAATTCACAACCAATTCACATCATTTATCATGTTTTATTACATGCATAAGTTTCATAGTATGCCGAGTCTCCAAAACGTGAATATGCACAAGTCCAGCCCTATGAAAGACACCGGGAAAACCTCAACAAAGCTTGGCTACGAAATCACGATCTAGCCCTGAAAAAAATAAGGGGAGGGGGTGAGATCTAAAGACCTCAGTGGAAGTTACTGCGTCATAAGAATATCCGTTAGAATAAAGGCATTTACTAAATCAGTTTAACAAATATTTATTTCAAACATACTTGAAATCTATGCCATCTATCATGTACCCAACAACATCCATGACAAATATGTATCATGCATGCCTCACAGAAAACCATACGATTCAGTTAAACAAATAAATTCAAATCCAGTTTCTCATCATTTCACTTGGCTAATATGCCAAAACTCATCGGGGCGGATATAAAACACTTTCAAACCACCCCCGCTAAAGGGTAATCCAAAAGCCCATTGACAGTTAATATTTTCATTTCTGTAAAATAGATATATAAGTCATAAAACCCCCTACTGTCAATGTTATCCATAATTGAATGGAGAAAATAATCTGTCACATTCAATTACCAAGCATGCATGCACAATGAATTCACAGCCGGCAAGGACAATCCAGTCCCAAGTGTCCTGCTAAGTACGTTAAACTAGGCACACATAACACAAACCATCCATACTACTCCCATTAGTAAGTGACATTCCCCTCAGTTGGGATTCCATCAACTTACCTTGTTTGGCCAAACCCATTCGTCAATTCCATTTGATTCCAGAAAAATATATATATATATATCGATATCTTTGTATTGAAACATGGAATGCATGGTATGCTCATTATCTGATCCCACTATAGGACCTTCTCCCACTCAGATAAGCCACTTGGTTTCAATAATTAATCGTAAACATATCACATAAAAATTCACACATCACAGGGTATTATTTAGAAGAAAGAAAAATTCGATTTGTACTACTATAAAGGAGTAGTCAATTACTTATTGTTGGTCGAGACTTCTCTGTTTATTTTTCACTCGAAGTAGTTGATTACCTCCTGGAATAATCAACTACTTACTGCTGGTTACAAACCAACATTTTCATTCCACTCTCAATAAATTTTATGGCTCAAAACTCACAACAAATTTTAATTTATACACAACTCAACAACCAGAATATACTCCTGGCCATTCATGCACACAAATCTTGCAACCACATTCCCAGCATGCATAAGAGTTCAAATATATATTTTCTACACATAAACATGGCAAGCAATATCATGATACTAACAGAACAAGAAAATTCAAGCTCAACGCAAACCTAAACCAGAAAAATCTTATATCAAAAATTTGATTCTTGTGACCCCTTCTAACGCATTCTATAATGCTCAAACAGACCTTAAACACTCATCCTTAAAAGCTTCCTAACTCAGGGAATTAACCTCTGTAAACTCATATTATAGAGCATCAACAATCAAACCAGAATACATAACCAAACTCAATTCTAAGCGAATCGACAGCATAATCGCCTACCGACGTACTTCGCAACCTGAATCGCACTTAATTACATCCTAAAAGTCAAGGGAAACAAAATTAGAGTTCACATTCTCCAGAACCTTAAGAAATCCCAGTATCTGATTCCCATAATACAAAATTTACAGAACCAAGTAAAATCAACTACAAATCCATCTTCCACAACATCACAAAACACCAATAAAACCGATTTTTCATCATGAATGCAAAGGAATCAGAAACTTAACCCAAAATTTCAAATTTTCCTTTTCAGAGTCTAACTCTGTTGAAACCACTCCAAGAACAGCCAACCCCAGCAAAAAGTTACACAAAGGGTTTCAGAATTGCTGCAGAAAACTCAATTTGTTATCAATTTTGGAAGAAATTGTGTTTTGGAGGTTTGGGTTTTCAAAAGGGGAAAAGAAAAAGGAGAAAAACTCTGGTTTCTGGTTTGGAGTCGTGGGAAGCCAGAGGAAAGAGAGGAAAGGGGGAAAAAAAAGGAAGAAAAGGAAAAGAAGGAAAGTGGGCTGGTCTGCCTATGGGCCCGGCCGACCCGACGCGGGACCCGCAAATCTCGAAATTCAAAATACGTTTTAAAACATTCAGACGTACCCAAAAATATGAAAAATATACTTGAGGACTAAAAATAGTTTTTCTGGCTCTTGAAACAACATTGGAACTAGTGAGTAGTGAATGAGACCGTTTTTGGCAAAATCGGCTCAAAGGCTTATGGTCACCAAAACGGACATAGAATGTATTTACGGGTGCATGATAATGGAATAGAATTTACGCTAAACTCAACCTCAAAACACCCTCTAATCCCACTTAACACACTACTGTTTCCTATGACTATATCCGAGCTATTAACGACACTCAGGTCAGCAAACTCGATCGACTAATCAAACGCTCTACGTCGACCACTCTAGCCATGCTAATTGTCCTCTTTCTCGCTGCTTAAACACTCGAAAGAATGGGGTTCCACATCCTCCCCTCCTTATAGAAGTTTCATCCCCGAAATTCTCTTACCTTAATCCTCAAACAGTTGTGGATACTGCTCTCTCATTGACTGCTCAGTTTCCCAAGTGAACTCCTCAAGTCTGTCACTGCGCCATAATACTTTGACCATCGGAAAACTGCGACGACGAAGCTTCCTCACGGCCCTGTCCACAATTGCAACTGGCTGAGAAGTGTAAGTTAGATCATCCGCAATCTCCATTGGTGGCATTTCTAACACATGCGAGGGATCCCTAATGTATTTCCTCAACACTGAAACGTGAAATACATTATGAATCCTCTGAAGATCCTGGGGCAGATCAAGTTTGTAGGCAACGGATCCAATCCTCTCAGTAATAGCATATGGACCAATGTACCTCGGAGATAACTTGCCTCGCTGCTGAAACCGGATCACACCATTCCATGGTGCCACCTTAAAAAATACCATGTCACCAACTTTAAACTCGAGGTCTCGCCTGCGGTTATCAGCATAATTTTTCTGTCTATCTTGGGCTGTCTTCAACCTCTGCCTAATCAATGCCAATTGCTCTGTTGCTTGCTCAATCAACTCTGGACTATCCAGCTTCCTCTCACCGACTTCATTCCAACATAAAGGTGTACGACATCGCCTACCATACAAAGCTTCGTATAGTGCCATGCCGATAGAAATCTGATAGCTGTTGTTGTAGGCAAACTCAGCTAAAGGTAGACTCTAATCCCATGTCGCCTGTCTGTCCAAAACACATGCTCGAAGCATGTCCTCAAGAGTCTGAATTGTCCTCTCTGATTGTCCATCTGTTTGAGAGTGAAAGGCTGTACTGAAATTTAATCGAGTGTCCAACGCACTATGAAGTTTCTCCCAAAATCTGGATGTAAACCTCGGGTCTCGATCTGATACAATTGACACAGGTACTCCGTGAAGTCTCACTATCTCATCCAAGTACCTAGATGTCAATTTTTCTGGTGTATCCGTCACCCGAATAGGTAAGAAATGTGCAGATTTGGTCAACCTGTCCACTATCACCCAAATCGCATCATAACCTCGCAATGTCCTCGGTAATCCTGTCACAAAATCCATCATCACATGTTCCCATTTCCACTCTGGAATGGGTAATGGTTGCAGTAGTCCTGCTGGTCTCTGATGTTCTTCTTTGACCTATTGACATATCAAACACTTTGCCACAAATTCTGCAACATTTCTCTTCATCCCGGACCACCAATATTGTTCTCTCAAATCTCTGTACATCTTGGTGCTACCCGGATGAATAGAAAATGTCGAACTGTGAGCCTCTGCCATAATCAACTGTCTAAGGCCCTCATCATTCGGAACACACACTCTGCCTCGGAATGTCAACACGTCATCACCTCTAACTCGATATTCATTGACCGTACTGTTACTGCTTCCATCATCTTCTAATTGTTGTCTCACTCGAACCAATACTGAATCCTCAAACTGCTTGGCTCGAATGTCATCTATCAAATATGGTCTGACCACAATTTGTGCAATCAAGGCTCCTATTTCCTCACCGTCAAGATGGACTCTTGATGCCCTCAAACACATCAACATTGCCAAGTATTCAGTTCTGACATAGGCTAAGGAAGTATGAGTCTTCCTGCTCAACGCATCAGCAACAACATTTGCTTTGCCCGGATGGTAATCAATCACAAGATCATAGTCTTTGATCAATTCCAGCCATCTCATTTGTCTCAAATTTAATTCCTTTTGGGTGAGAAGGTATTTGAGACTCTTGTGATCGATGAACACCTTGCATGTTTCACCATATAAGTAATGTCTCCAAATCTTCAATGCATAAACCACTGCTGCCAACTCTAAATCATGAGTCGGATAATTGCTCTCATGTGGTCGTAGTTGTCTCGATGCATAAGCCACCACCTTCCCTTCTTGCATAAGCACACATCCTAATCCCAATCTCGAGGCATCACTGAACACAACATATTCTCTACCTTGAACCGGAAAAATAAGAATTGGAGCTGATACCAATCTAGTCTTCAATTCCTGAAAGCTCTGCTCACATTTTTCAGACCACACAAAAGAAACACCTTTGCGCGTTAAACGTGTCAAAGGACCTGCCAAAATTGAAAAATCCTTCACGAACCGTCTGTAGTACCCTGCCAAACCAAGGAAACTGCGAATCTCTGTGATATTTCGAGGTGGCTCCCAGGATACAATCGCTTCAATTTTCTTGGGATCAACATGCACTCCTTTGGCTGACACCACATGGCCTAAGAAACCAACCTCTTGAAGCCAAAATTCACACTTAGAAAATTTTGCATATAGCTGCCGAGTTCGAAGTATGTCCAACACTGTTCTCAAATGATTTGTATGCTCCTCCTTTGACTTTGAATAGATCAGAATGTCATCTATAAAGACTATGACAAACTGATCAAGGAATTCCCTGAATACCCTATTCATCAGATCCATAAACATAGCTGGTGCATTAGTTAACCCAAACGGCATCACCAAAAATTCATAGTGGCCATAACGTGACCTAAATGCTGTCTTTGGAATGTCAGTTTCCCGTACTCTCAACTGATGATACCATGATCTCAAATCAATCTTTGAGAACACCGATGCACCCTGCAGCTGATCAAACAAATCATCAATCCGAGGTAAAGGATATCGGTTCTTTACAGTAACCCGGTTTAATTGCCTGTAGTCGATGCACAATCTAAGAGTACCATCTTTCTTCTTCACAAACAACACCGGTGCTCCCCAAGGAGATACACTTGGTCTGATGAATCCTCTGTCCACCAAATCTTCAAGCTGAATCTTCAGCTCCTTTAATTCTGCTGGTGCCATTCTATATGGAGGAATAGAGATAGGAGCCGTACCTGGCAACAGCTTAATTTCAAACTCAATCTCTCTCACTGGTGGCAAACCTGTCACATTCTCCGGAAATATATTTGAATATTCCTTCACCACTGGTACTTGACTCAATTCCGGAGTCTCCACAGTCGCATCTCTAATATGTGCCAAGAAAGAAACACAACCTTTGCTGATCATACGTCTAGCACCCAAATAAGAAATCAAACAAGATGGCAAAACACGTCGATCACCTTCAAAACAAAACTCTGCCCCATTCTCCAAACTGAACCAAACTTTCTTAGCAAAACAATCCATTCGTGCTTTGTATTTGGCCAAACAATCCATCCCCAGAATAACATCCAAATCTCTGATATCCAAAGGAATCAAATCTGCCAAAATCTCCACGGAACCCATCCGCAACACACAACATAGGAACACTCTACTACAAATCAACTTCTCACCTAATGGGGTCAAAACCTCAATAGGTGGTTCTAATGGTGACAACTCTCTATCTGCATTCTTAATTACTCTAAGACTCACAAAAGATCTATTCGCCCCTGGGTCCAAAAGAACTCTAGCACAAGTGGAGAAAACAGAAATATTACCTGTCACCACATCTGGGTTGGACACTGCATCTGCATCAGCTAACGTGAAGAGACGAGTCTGATGTCTCTGTTGTTGCGGTGGTTGTTGTCTTTGAGATGGTTGGCCTGCAGTCTGACTACCAGTTGGCCTACCTACCTGAGTCCTCTGAGGTGGTCTAGAGGAACCTTGAGAACCCAAGTAGCTGTTCCCTGACTTTTGAATCATTGAAGGTCTGAACTGAGACACACCCTGCTGGACTGATCTAGTCCCCGGACACTCTCGAGCCATGTGTCCAAACTGATCGCACCTATAGCATCGAACTGGATGCGGGCAAGGAGGTGGGTGAGACTGCTTGCAGTTCATGCACCAAGGTTGTCCAAACGGTCTGCTCACCGACCGAAATGATTGGGTAGGTGGGGAACAGTTTATCACTGAAAAAACACCTTGTGATCTGGTCTGAAAAGAAGGGTATGGACCAGATGTCCTGCCTCGGAACTTCTTGTCAAACCTGAAATTTTGCCTTATTGGACCCTTCCCAGAAAAATGATCCTGACGCCTCTGATTTTTCTTCCTTTGGCCCTCAAAGATAGCCTCGACTTTCACTACTTTAATAACCAGCTCCTCAAAATTCTCACTTACTCTTGAACCCATTATGCCTCGTATATTAAAGTCAAGCCCATCTTCAAACTTATTGGCCATCATGTTGCTCGTTCTGTCCGCTTCCGGTACAAACTTGGATAGTGCTCTTAACTCTGCAGCATACTCTGCCACTGTCATACTCTTCTGGTGAAGATCAAAGAATTCAGATCTCTTTTGATAACGGAAGTAGGTTGTGTAGTACATCTGATCAAACTCTCGCTCGAATTCCTGCCAAGAAGGTTGACCTTCATATCTGTCTCTCGTAAGTGACCACCAATTTGCTGCATCTCTTTCCAGCAATCGGACAGCTAAGGTCACCTTGTCTTCCTCAGACAATCGCAAGTCTTGAGCAGCTAGAATTACTTTGTCCTTCCAGTTCTTAGCTTCCACCACATCATTGGTGCCATAGAAACTCTCGCACCCTAATTGTCTAGCTTCAATCAGCAACTTTGACAAATGAACTGGAAATCTGTCAACTTGTGCTCTGTTTTTCTGTGCCCCTTGCCCAATTTGCACTTCAGGTTCTACAACCACCTGAGGTTCAACTTGTGCTTGTTGTGCTTGCGCCTGTGACTGTTGAACTGTCGTTGTATGCAACATTTGCATCATCTGCTGCATCTGACCCATAGTATTCTGCATTGCAGCCAACATCTGAATCAATGTCGGATCTGTAGCTATAGGGGCTCCTTGAGCTGGTTGTGCCTCTGGCTGTACTTCTGGTGCAACCCGTGGCTGATCCACATTCACTGTCGGCCCTCTTGCATCAGACGTCTCTTCTAACTGCCTGGTATAAACACTTCGGACTCTTCTAATTCTAGCACCACCACGGCCTCTACCACGAGCCATTTTTAACAACTGGATACATAGTCATAGGTATAAGCCTTAAAACCACAAGATAACTAGACATACTCTATGCTGGACTACGCATGTGCTGTGAGTGTAATGCATTTGTAAAACATGCAATTTAAAAACAATTTTTCACTCCAAGCACACATAAAGAACCATGCTCCGCTACCAACCCTGTGAGGACCCGCTCCCGGTAAATGGGAACCTCACCGCCGTGCAACTTCGATCAACCCAACTCGTGAATCAATCGAAAGTACACAACGCTTAGTTAAATTTTTAAAACTAATATTTCCAAAACTGCGTACAAATTTGAATTTTATTAAATCGATACAAGTATGGCACGTTTGATAAAACACTCGGCAATAAACAACAGAGTAATCACAGACACTCAGCGGAAGTCTTAAGTCTCATGCAACAGGCCACACGGCCCCAAGCATGCCACACAACAAGTCCATACACACAAGCCCTTAATGTGAAACCCCGTCCCAGTCGTGTGTCTAGTCATCGTCGTATTAGTAGTCCACGTGTACGCTTGTTGTGTTGACCGGGATTGTGAAACCGAGACGGTAGGAAATTACTATTTTGCCCCTTTTGGATCCGGGTTTGTTTCCTGGCCTGTTTACTTTCCCTAGAGCCTTCTTGTGTTTTGTTTCTAGGCCCACTTACTTACCTAAGGCCCGACCCTGTATACACACACTCTTTAAAACCCGTTTAGCTACCCTACACACATTTCAGACAAACCAAGAAAAATCGTTCATCTTCAACCAGCCGCCCTCTCCCAGTTCCACTGCCAGATTATCAGTTCATCTGCACGCCAGGTAGGAGACTACGCCTCATGTGTCTGATCGGCTTTCGTTTCAATTCTGGCTGTTTGTACTTTTGTTTTCCATCCTCCTTGATGATATCGTGGTCTCTCTGTTGATTCTGGATGTTTTCTCTACTAACCCATTGTTAAAATATGGTAATCTAATTTTCTTAGCGTTTGCTCATTGTCGTTGCCTTACTGATCGATTGCACCCTTTTGTCTCCTTCATAATTCTGTCTTATTCCCAGCCTTGTTGTCTTGAGGATCGTAGCCGCTAATACTCATTTTTAATGAAAATTACGGGTTGTTTCTTGTATTGGGTTTGCTTCCTGCCTATGTTGATTTCAGCTTATTTTGTTGCTCTCTGCTTTTTTTTTGCCACGGTTCATCTTCCCTGGAAACCCAAGCAAAGACTTCTGGATGAAAGACATAACATGGTTCTTAGGTGCTTCCATAGCTCCCTGTTACGTTGGCTGTTCAGTAGACTTCGTTTCTTCAACAAGCTCTCATTTTTTTTTTATCGTCCCAGCACTCACAACGGTTGCCCCTTGATCGGGTACCGCTTGTCGTTCATTCAAGCTTCCCTACTCAAAACGTTTCTGTGATACAAAACCATTCCCGTCCACCATTCAAACCAGTAACTTAAACTTAGAGAAACTGAGGGAGCACAGTGCGGAGGAAGTTTTGTTCACGGCCGAGCTCTCCTTCCGCTGCTCCCTTTCCATCCGTCTTTGCCTCTACCCGATCCTTGCAACCGGCAGCGAATGCTCCTCCCTCCTTCTTCCTCGGGGCACCACCTGTTGTCCAAAGCTACACGACTACCCCTGTTTTTCCTACGTTACTCAAATCGCAGCTCCTGTGTTCTTTTCTTCCTTATTCGTCGAGCAAGACGTGTGCACTTTTCTTCATTTACTTTCAGATGCTGCGAGTTGTTGTCAACTGGGATCGTGCAACCGGTTTTGTGCCCTTTTTCTTCATTGTTTTCCTTTTGTTGTGTTCTGTAGATTCGTACCAGGCATGCCTTCTCTTTTGGTGCTTCATTAAGTTCCCCACCGTTGCTCTCGCTTTACCCAGCAAGCCCTTCCCTTTTTGTCTCGTGGGTGAGGTGTACTCCCTTACTGTGTTTTTCTTTCTTCTTCATTCCTGGTGCCACGAGTTCGTTCCCACCCGGACTTGTCCAGCACAAACCTAGCATCGCTTTTCTTCCCTTTGTGCGAGACGAATTCGTGCTCCCCCTTTTTTCCATCTGTTACCCGAAGCAGCGAGCTGTTTCTCCACCCGATTCATGCTCTCGGTTCTTCACTTGGTTTCTCGATGCCGTGAGCTTGGCCTCTACCTGAGTCGTGCATCCGAGAGTGAATGACGGTCTCTTTCTTCTTCCCCTGGGCACCATCGGCTGCCCTCGCGTGACCCAACTCCTTTCCCGTCCTTCACGCCGTACGGGGTATTTTCCTCTTTGTTGCTTCACCGCTTCTTCCCCATCGTCCGTACCTGTGTTTCCCGGTGTGCCCTGCTCTCTCTCTCTCTCTTTTTCTTTTGTTGAGCGAGGAGTGCTTTCTGGTTCTCCTTCCATGCCGAGCGAGCCGCACTCTGTTTTTTTTCCCTTTCAGGTCGAGAGAAGTGTATCGTCTCCTTCTTTATTTAATTGCTGATGCCATGAGCTTGTTCTGTGCTGGAAACGTGCAACCGTGAGCTTGTCCCGCAACAGCCATTCCTCTATTTCCGACGGGCCCTGCTAATTCCTCCTCCCCTTTTCTTTTAAGTTGAGTGAGACAGGCCCTCCTTTCTTCTCCTTGTTTTCCCGTTATTCATGTTCTCATCCCTGTAAAGTTTCGTACCATGCGTGGCTTGTTTTCTTCTTCAGCAATTTCTTTCATTGTTCCCTCTCTTGGAGTTTGCACTTAAATAATTAATTATTAATTAACTAAATTAATAAAGAATGAACATGGTTACTTTCCTGCAGCCTTATATGCGCAAGAAGCTTTTCGCCATTTGCAGCTGAATTGGTAAAAGGCGTCCTCTTAGGAGGAATAAAAGGGTGAGGGGAAGGGTTCGAGTCCTAGCGTCTGCAGCCCGTAGCTAGGCGACCAGATACCCCCAACAGTCGCATACAATACCTTAAGTGTGGTTCCCTCGGGGAGGGGTCTCACACTTAAGATCATTAATACGTATTCAAAGCACACATCATATATATCAATCTATTTTCTAAATTATCCATGCATATTCGTAACCAATTTCCAAAATAAATTCACAACCAATTCACATCATTTATCATGTTTTATTACATGCATAAGTTTCATAGTTCACAAGATAAAACAGAACATGACGAGTCTCCAAAACGTGAATATGCACAAGTCCAGCCCTATGAAAGACACCGGGAAAACCTCAACAAAGCTTGGCTACGAAATCACGATCTAGCCCTGAAAAAAATAAGGGGAGGGGGTGAGATCTAAAGACCTCAGTGGAAGTTACTGCGTCATAAGAATATCCGTTAGAATAAAGGCATTTACTAAATCAGTTTAACAAATATTTATTTCAAACATACTTGAAATCTATGCCATCTATCATGTACCCAACAACATCCATGACAAATATGTATCATGCATGCCTCACAGAAAACCATACGATTCAGTTAAACAAATAAATTCAAATCCAGTTTCTCATCATTTCACTTGGCTAATATGCCAAAACTCATCGGGGCGGATATAAAACACTTTCAAACCACCCCCGCTAAAGGGTAATCCAAAAGCCCATTGACAGTTAATATTTTCATTTCTGTAAAATAGATATATAAGTCATAAAACCCCCTACTGTCAATGTTATCCATAATTGAATGGAGAAAATAATCTGTCACATTCAATTACCAAGCATGCATGCACAATGAATTCACAGCCGGCAAGGACAATCCAGTCCCAAGTGTCCTGCTAAGTACGTTAAACTAGGCACACATAACACAAACCATCCATACTACTCCCATTAGTAAGTGACATTCCCCTCAGTTGGGATTCCATCAACTTACCTTGTTTGGCCAAACCCATTCGTCAATTCCATTTGATTCTAGAAAAAAAATAAAAATATATATATAGATATCTTTGTATTAAAACATGGAATGCATGGTATGCTCATTATCTGATCCCACTATAGGACCTTCTCCCACTCAGATAAGCCACTTGGTTTCAATAATTAATCGTAAACATATCACATAAAAATTCACACATCACAGGGTATTATTTAGAAGAAAGAAAAATTCGATTTGCACTACTATAAAGGAGTAGTCAATTACTTATTGTTGGTCGAGACTTCTCTGTTTATTTTTCACTCGAAGTAGTTGATTACCTCCTGGAATAATCAACTACTTACTGCTGGTTATATACCAACATTTTCATTCCACTCTCAATAAATTTTATGGCTCAAAACTCACAACAATTTTAATTTATACACAACTCAACAACCAGAATATACTCCTGGCCATTCATGCACACAAATCTTGCAACCACATTCCCAGCATGCATAAGAGTTCAAATATATATTTTCTGCACATAAACATGGCAAGCAATATCATGATACTAACATGAGTATCCAACATATTTTTAAGTAATGCCTTTATTCAAAACAAATCATGCATTTCCAGATTTTTAGATTACGCAAATCAAATCATTTCGTATACGCAAATGAAACTTAAACTCCCACCTCTTGACGCGCAGAAAATGTACTTACAGCCACCCCTTTTCCCTTATCAATTTTCTGTGAATCACCTACAAACAGAACAAGAAAATTCAAGTTCAATGCAAACCTAAACCAGAAAAATCTTATATCAAAAATCTGATTCTTGTGACCCCTTCTAATCCATTCTATAATGCTCAAACAGACCTTAAACACTCATCCTTAAAAGCTTACTAACTCAGGGAATTAACCTCTGTAAACTCATATTACAGAGAATCAACAATCAAACCAGAATACATAACCAAACTCAATTCTAAGCGAATCGACAACATAATCACCTACCGACGTACTTCGCAACCTGAATCGCATTTAATTACATCCTAAAAGTCAAGGGAAACAAAATCAGAGTTTACATTCTCTAGAACCTTAAGAAATCCCAATATCTGATTCCCATAATACAAAATTTACAGAACCAAGTAAAATCAACTACAAATCCATCTTCCACAACATCACAAAACACCAATAAAACCGATTTTTCATCATGAATGCAAAGGAATCAGAAACTTACCCCAAAATTTCAAATTTTCCTTTTCAGAGTCTAACTCTGTCGAAACCACTTTAAGAACAGCCAACCCCAGCAAAAATTTACACAAAGGGTTTCAGAATTGCTGCAGAAAACTCAATTTGTTATCAATTTTGGAAGAAATTGTGTTTTGGAGGTTTGGGTTTTCAAAAGGGGAAAAGAAGAAGAAGAAAAACTATGGTTTCTGGTTTGGAGTCGTGGGAAGCTAGAGGAAAGAGAGGAAAAGGGAAAAAAAGGAAGAAAAAGAAAAGAAGAAAAGTGGGCTGGTCCGCCTATGGGCCCGACCGACCCGATGCGGGAACCGCTAATCTCGAAATTCAAAATACGTTTTAAAACGTTCCGACGTACCCAAAAATATGAAAAATATACTTGAGGACTAAAAATAGTGTTTCTAGCTCTTGAAACAACATTGGAACTAGTGAGTAGTGAATGAGACCGTTTTTGGCAAAATCGGCTCAAAGGCTTATGGTCACCCAAAACGGACCTAGAATGTATTTACGGGTGCATGATAATGGAATAGAATTTACGCTAAACTCAACCTCAAAACACCCTCTAATCCCACTTAACACACTACTGTTTCCTATGACTATATCCGAGCTATTAACGACACTTAGGTCAGCAAGCTCGATCGACTAATCAAACGCTCTACGTCGACCACTCTAGCTATGCTAATTGTCCTCTTTCTTGCTGCCTAAGCACTCGAAAGGATGGGGTTCCACATTTCAGGCTTTGGTACATTCACTGTTCGTGGTACCAGTGTGTGACAATCAAGATTTCACGGTGGGGCGATATCACATCACATTTGCATATCTATTCCTTGATTACTTACGCATATAACATGAAGTTCAATTGGACCACTTTTAGGATTTTTGAATGCCTCCTTTTTTTGCTTGTTACCAAAATTTTTTGGGGGTATACTTGTTGTATTTTGAGATCCCTATGGGACTTGTGTGTTATGGTACCTTTACTGAATTATAAAGACTTCTGCAGAAATTTTCATTCACTCCGTTTATTTCTAGAATGTGATTGTCCAATATCATCATGCTCCAACCTTTAAAAGCATAAGAATAAAATTTGTTAAAATCGGAACTAGATGGATAAGTCTTGTGGGATTTAGATAGGTCCTGGTTTTGGATTTATTTGGGTTTCACGGCAGTAAGGGTCCTATTAGGAGCAAATTTAGGAATATGGGTTAGGGGTTCTTATAGGTTTGGTAGCGAAGCATGGATTAAGAATATGATTTGTTATATGCTAAATTGTTTGTTAGTTTTGTGTTTGTAGGAAGGTACATGGGAACACACCCACACAGTTAGAGGGATAAAAACCAAAAATAATAAATCTTGTTTGGAATGTTTAGATGTTGTGGTTGATTGTCTAGTTTGTTGTGTGTTTATGTGTGTTTTCATGCCTCGTATGATTTGATGTGTTTTGTTGTGTTCTTTTGTCATTGCCGAGTATGTGTTAGATCTTTAATCATGTGTTTTTGTGTTTTCTGAATGCTGATTGCAATCTCTGGTTGTGTGCTTGCCAAATGCTTCTGAATGTTAATATGCTTGCCAAATGCATAAGTGAATTGATGATTGTGAACCCATGATTGCCGAGTGCTTATGTGTGTTAATGTAATCGCCGAGTGTGCATTTGCATGTGTGCATGTGATTTATGAAACTTGTGAGTATTTGTGCTTTGTTTTCCAGTATATGTATATCGTCCGGTGCACACCTCTCCACCAGGTACTACTTCTTTTCTTAGTTTTGTTTTTGGATTATGTGTTGAGTGACATCATGTGCTTGTGTAGTATGATAAGGCTAAACACTACAAGGGATCGATGAGGTAGATATGGGATTCAGGTCGAACCGCAACTTGTAGAGCAGAATGAACCAAAGGCACAAATTGAGCAGGGAGGGCAGGCTGAGCCCGAAAACCAACCTGAGGCACCAGCCGCACCAGCCATCGATCCTGTGATGACACAAATCCTAAATGTATTGCAAGGGATTGCTGCGAATCAACAGTGTATGGAGACACAATTTCAGAATGCTCCTGTACCCGCACCTAAGGAAGATCCTATTCCTCCACTTGAACCTGTACAGCCGGCTTACCCTGAGGAAGCCGAGAGACTCCTAGTCGTTATTACGAAGTTGCTGAAGGAAGCTCGTCAATTGTGATGTAAATATTTCAGCGGTTCAGCCTGTGTTGTGAGTCCCCGAATTTTGAGTTCTAGAAGTCCAGAAGCCAATCCAGGTGAAAAGATCATTTTGCCCCTAAAGAAGAGAATGTGTGATGGCCGAAATTGGTATGGAATGTCTAGTAATTATTTCTGGTTTTAATTCCCTTTGATTTGGGTCTTTATTGGTTGAGAATTATCTTAGAAAATAAAATCTCTAAAATTAAAGGAGGATAATTATAGAATTTAATTCTGATAATTATCTTACTTTAATCTAATTTTTAAAGTAGGAAAATTAATCTCATAACCATCCTATATAAATAGAAAGCCGGTCACATTTAAACCTTACACAAAAAATATACAAAGTTCGTCCAACCAAAAACCCTACAACTCCCTATTGCTATCGAAATCTGCTTGAACTTCAAAATAGCATAACTCTCTCATCGTTAGTTAGATTCTTACAAATAATAGCTTGTTGGAAAGCTCTTTTTGTCCTCTATAAAAAAATATTGGGTTTTTTTCTAGCGGTTAGTTTTTATTTTTTGTAATTTAGGTCGTAATTCGGTGGGATTAACTTTTAAAATTTTGTGATTTTGACTTCAATTGATTTATGTTATTGTTCCTCTTGTTCGTATGATTGTTTAGCATCTATTCATGCTGTAAAATCATAAATTCTTCATTTGAATCTTCTCTGTACATGAAATCGTCATACCCTACCTTTGCCCTATTTTTGCTTATCTTGATCAATTCATTAACCTATTAGATTCTGATTTTGTTTCTTTTGGTTGTACATGTTACAAACACCTAATCCTTCCTTGTTAACATAAAATTGCAACCCTATTACCTTGTATGCATGAAATCGCAATTTGTCTTGTGCTCTATTTTTAGTGCCAAAATTTTCATAGTTAATTGGGATGGTAGTTCAGGTTGAATATTGTTAAGTTCTTGGTTATCACATCACACTTATCTAAAGGGGAGGCACCTGCGACATCTGATCTGTGAGACCCTGAATTTTGAGTCCTAAAAGTCCAGAAGCCAGTGCAAGTGAAAAAAACCGTTTTTTCCCAGAAGGAAAGGATGTGTGATGCCCAAAATTGGTAAGGGATGTTTAATAATTATTTCTGGTATTAATTCCCTTTAAATTGATTCTTTATTGGTTGATAATTACCTTAGGAAATAAAAATCCTAAGTTAAGGGGGGAATGGTTATAGAATTTAATTATGATAATTATCTTACTTTAATTAAGACTTTAAGGTAGGGATTTTAATCCCATAACCAGCTTATATAAATAGGAAGTCAGCCACACAAAAATCATATACAGAAAACACACAAAATTCGTAAGACCTAAAAACCTTACACCTCCCAATTTCTGTTGAAATCCGCTGAAAGTTCAAACAAGCATAACTCTCTCATTGTTTATCAGCTTCCTGCGAATAATATCTTTTTGGAAAGCTCTCTTCCTCTTCTTTCCAAAAATCTTTCGTTTTTTTTTGGAAGTTAGTTTTTCTTTGTTAAAAGTTAAATCGAATTTCGGCGGAATTGCCAAAATCTGCTTGAACTTCAAAATAACGTAACTCTCTCATCCTTTGTCAGATTATTGCGAATAATAGCTTGTTGGAAAGATCTCATTATCCTCTTTCCAGCCATCATTTTTTTCATGAGGAGATTAGTTTTTCTTTATCGTAAGATAAGTTAAAGTTTGACGGGATTAGGGTTCAAGATTGTGTGATTCTGTCTTTAATTGATTTATGTTGTTGTTCCTTTTGTTCGTATGATTTTTTCATGTTATAAAATCATAAGTTCATCCTTTGAATATTTTCTATGCATGAAATCAGTATGCCCTACCCTTTCCCTATTGTTGCCTATCTTGATCAATTGATGAACCTATTGAATTCCGATCTTGTTTCTTTTGATTGTATAAGTTATAAACACTTAATCCCTCTTGTTAGCATGAAATCGCAACCCTTACACCTTGCTAACATGTAATCGCAAACTATTTTGTGTCCTATGCTTAGTGACGAAATATACATAGTTAAATTGTGTAAGACCCCGAATTTTGAGTCCTAGAAGTCCAGAAGCCAGTACAGGTGAAAAGATGATTTTGCCCCTGAAGGAAAGGATGTGTGATGGCCGAAATTGGTAAGATTGTTTAGTAATTAATTTGTTTCAAATTATTTTAGATCTAGGTTCTTGTAGATGAGTAATTTCCTTAGGAATCATCCTTAAGGCTAGATAGTTGCTTTATAGATTAAAGTTCCTAAAAATAGGGGAAAATAATAAAATAGTTTAGAGTTTAGTTATCTAATTATCTGGTAGATTATCCTATTTAGATAAAGTGATTAAAGTGGTAATTATAATTCTATACCCACTCATTAT